>ML976700.1:190389-202519 GCA_010015655.1 Bimuria novae-zelandiae CBS 107.79 | reverse complement strand
CTTTTCCGTATCCTTTCGTACCAGGCCTATAGGCACTTAATTCATTCGAGGCTATATTCTTATACACGCACTCCCACATGCCTCTGCTAGGAGATACGCCAACATCGATCCTTTGAGTGACCTGCGCCGATACAGGGGTTCGCATAACTAAGGGTTAAGGATCTAAGGCAACAACTAGGCGTAGCCCATTATAATGGCTAGCATCGTGTCTAACCAATTAGAAGCAAGCTTCGGGGTCTAGGCTATTAAACTTTTAGGACTAAGGCTATTAGACCTTTAGTTTCCAAAGTATAAGTTTAGAAGAGAAGCCTATATACTAACGTACTATTGTTAATAGTACGTCTAGGCTGTCAGGTTGCCTAGGAGATTACCGTGACATCTATTTTAAAAGGTCTAGATTAACACTATAAGGTAGCTATTAATATTTTAGGCCTTTAAAGCTATAGGCCTATTACTTTTATATTTAAAGGCTATCCTTAAGTAGTTTAATAATAATTACTTACCTAAGTAAGAATTATAAAAAAGCTTAACTATAGTACTTAGCGTATTAGATTAGAGAAAAATTAGTAAACTTTTAAAAGCTTATATTAATATAGGGGCTAGTAAAATAGCTAAAAAGCTAAGTTAAACTATATATTTAATTTCTGCACGAGCTTAGCTTATAAAGTATAAAAATTAAGGCCTATAAAAGGCTTTAACTATCTAAAAGAGACGCTTAAAGCAAGACAGGCCTTTACTTTTTAATTAGCTTTATAAGAATAAAGAAAAAGCTACTTTTTAAAAACTTTATAGTATATAATAGGTATATAATTATTAATATAAAAAAGATACTAAAGCGTAGTAACTATAGCTTTAAAAAAGTAAGTAAGTAGAGGCCTATTAGGCTAGCTAGTAGCTTAAAATATAGCTACTTTAGGAGAGGGGTATTACTTAAATAGCTAATAAAAATATATGCGTAAAGTAAAGGTCTAATAAAGCTATAAAGTAATACTTTAAGTAATAGGCCTATAAAATATAAAGTTAACTTTAAAAATATATTAAAATATTTAAGTTAGGTAGTAAAAATATCTTAAAGCCTTTTAGTAAAGTTATTAGAAAATAGCTTTAGTATAAGGCTATAAATATTAATATAATTTTATTTATTATATCTACCTTAAAGTCGCGTAGTAGCTAAATAATTCAAATACTAAGTAAATATTAATAATTTAAGTAGCTAGTAATTATCTATAGGCTTTAGAGACCTTGACTCTGAAAAATCTCGTAATAATATTAATTATAGGTGGCTTAGTAGCCTTAGGTTGCTGGCCGAGCGATTTTGTTGGGGTGTGCATGACCTGACAGCGCGCACGACCTGCCAAACTACGGTACCACATACATGAGAACGCCGAAGCAAAGGCCAAGTGCGCATCCCACATTGCCAACTCGCGCTCTGGCTTCCGTCTTGTTGGAGAAGGCATCCTCAAGATTATGGCTGATATGAGCAACAATGCCATGTTTGGGACGCATCAACTTGCCGAGTCGATCGCGCGCCTGTCAGGACAGCACGTCGTCAACACAGCTCCTCACGGGGCTGTTCAACGTGGGGATCGCAATGCTTAGGTAAGTTCACTCGCGACGACACACTCGTCCTTCACACTGCCTCTTGCACAGTAATTTTCTCTCTTTCCCTCTTGGGTTCCACATTTGAGCCCCGTCCGAGGCTCGAATGGTCCCTTCTTCTTTCGCTCTTTCTTTCTCAAACTCCAAAAGAGCAGACAGGGAAGGATGCAATAAAGAACTGCTGGCTGGCACGAGACAATGCACCACGGTCACGTTTAGGATCTCATGAGCCATATATGACGTGTCGCGATGACTGTCTTGCCGGCTAGAAGCATGGATCGATGGTTGAAGCGATTGTATGGTTTGTGTATTATAAAAGACGACATGCAAGAGGGTTTTAATGCTTATACGGCTATGGTAGGTATTTTGTGGATGACAGAAGATGGTGCCTGGCGTGGTATGGCGTTGATATCTGTATATGGAAGGTGCGACTGCAGCAAATTAGCACGAGGTACTCGAAACGGTGAAACTTGGTTGAGAAAATTTTCTTAATCTTCATCCTAATTGCTCCTGGGCCGCACATTGTCTTCTCCTCTCTCACTTTGGTTGTTGATCCCGACATTCGCGGTGGGTCCTCTTTCCTCTCACCACGTGGGACGTTCTTGGCATGCCTACCTCCAGCGTCGACTCTCCAGGGCTCTCTTCTTCCCCCTTCGAAGTATCTCAATTGCACGACTACGCCTCGATGGTGACCCCGAGGCCTAGTTCACGCATAACAGTGGTGATACCTTCATCACGCCCGCGATCTGTCCCTAAGCCGCCTACAGTGAGGCCACCGCGCAAGGAAGGAGCACCTAAGCCTAGGTAAGTGGCGACTGCCAACGCTGTTTTTGTTGGTGCAACGTGCTGACAAGCCCATCAGCGCGCTGGCGGCTGGAGCCATTGCGACCGTCGAGGTCGGTCCCAACGCGAAGAAATACAACGTCCACAAAGCCCTCCTCGTACACCACTCCGAGTACTTTGCAAAAGCCTTGACTGGAAGCTGGACGGAAGCGCAGACCGGGGTGGTGAAGCTCGACGATTTGGAAGAAGATACCTGTAAATATTCCTCGCTGCTCAGAGGCCCGATTTGAGAACTTGAGGTGCTAACTGAGTCTGCAGTCGATGCTTTCGTCAATTGGCTTTATTAGGGGCGACTTATGGTCGACGATATTCTCTACAGCTACAGTCTTATACCACTGAAAGCATATGTTCTCGCCAACCGTCTGCTTGTGGATGAGTTCCAACGCCATGCCAACGTAGCTGTCGTTGCACAGGTCTGGACCCCTTATGTCAATATGCCCGGCTTCTGCACTGCATTTCAGTATGCTTTCAAACATATTCAAGCCGAGCGGACGATCTTGCAACTCTTCATCGATACGTATTGCCAACGGGGTCCAGGTACGTCCGATCTGGTGAAATATCGGGACCTCGAAGAAGATCTTCCCGCAGCGTTCCTCCGCAGGGTCATCCACAGCCATCGAGAGGTGCGATTTGACAGCGATGTCATAACATCGCGGGGCAGATATGGCGGTGTTTGCTACGTAGAGCATGGTGAGGGACAGGGAGAATGCCAGAAGGTACACATGACGTGGGACAAGAAATCCGGTCTTGGTACTTTTCGTGCATCGTAATTTGCAGGTGAAGGGATACTAGCTCTCGTGAAGGAGTTCAGGTGGCAGCAGGTGTACTTTGGGCACAAACGCTCCCAGCAACGGGCGTGCGCTGCTGAAGAAGCATGGATGAACTGGGACGGTAGGGTGGGCGGTACGAAAAAACTCGGGAATTACGGGAGGCATACAACATCTCGACCAAAATAAGATGAATTTGTTCCTCGTAAGCTTGAGCACTTCAAGCAGCCTATCCGCGTATCCACAGACCTAGCCAAAGCGAGTCGAAACAGAAAGAAATTACAACATTAATACATGCGCTCAACCCAATGTCTGAACAAATGTGCGATGCGCTACATGTCGAATGGGTCCAATGCCGGAGAAAAAGGTACGCGAAGCCCTAAGCGGGGCGGGCATTGGGACCCTTGGGGCCCAGCACGTCATCAACGAAACCGCCCCAGAGCTGGCGCGCCATCGAAGCACCCTCCTCCACAGGCTGCTTGATCTTGCTCGCAACCTGGAAGGCCATGCCTTGGAAATCAATGGTGTTATTGTCGTGCACTTCGGACATGGCGGCTGGAGCGTGGACGTGTGCAGAGACGGTGTGGATCATTGGGAGCATGACCTCTTCCTCCTCTGCCTCAGCAGCAGCAATTGCAGAAGCGAAGGTGTAGTTCGGGTTCGGGGCGGTGGTTGTGGGGAGAATGGGGACCCGGATGTTGACGGGACCACTGCCGAGGTCGGGATCGAAGTCGGGAATGAATGCGAAGTCGATTGTCGAGCTATCGTTCGGTGCCTTTAGCTCACGGCTCGTGTTGAAGTGGCGGAAGGAGTGTCCGGTGATGGGTGCGCCGACGAGCGGTCGTTTTGAGTTGTCGACCGCAGTGCTGAAGGTGCGCGCGCCGTGTGTGAGTTCGTGAGCGGAGATACGAGCGGTGAGCTGGAGGAGCGTCTGTCAGAAAGGTTCTTCAGATGTAATTGGGTGGTTGTTGGGGTACGTACCTCTTCCTTTGAGCCGGTGGTGGAGAGCTTGAGCTTCTGGCACTCGTAGCGCAACCCAGCCAGACTCTGGGGATGGTTCATGGCAGGACGGTCTGATCGGGAAGTGATGACATTGGAGTAGGTTGCAGGGCCCGTCATGTGGAGGCTGCGGCTTTGCTTGCTGCCAGCAGCAACAGCCTTGAAGGCGCGGGATGAGACGCGAGAAGCTTGCATGTTGAAGTCGCTGTTCAAAGACGTGAGAAGAGTGAACTCAGCGAAAGAGAAGGAGGTATTGCGATTACTACGAGATTAAATATATGATAGCGATGACTGACTGTTTGGATGAGCGTGCTTCGGTAGTCCCCGGAGTCCGCAGTGATAGTGAGGAATGTGGATGGTGGATGGTGGATGGAACCGCAGCTTGCAGCTCGAGCTATCGGATATATGGGCTACTGTCCGGAAGGCGGTCAAGACTAATCTTTCTTCACAGAATCCGTGCGGTGAGGCGCGGCATGCATAAATCCACACTTCTCACGGAGCCACGTAATTGCTTGGGACGCGGAAGGGCTGGCTGCTGTGTTGTACAGTTCAACAATTGCATGGCGGCAAGATGCTCTTGCCGCGGGAGGTATGGTCAGACCATCACTTGCCGCGGGAGGCATAGAGGGGTCCCAATCATAGCTCGGCTCTAGCATAGATCGGGCTTACGGCGTCCTTGTGCACGCCATCTCTCAAACGCTTCCCCGCACTTGAAGCAGCCCTTGCGTGACTGTATAGAGTGCGATGTTTTCGTGTCCGTCGCGGTGTCTAAACAGCAAATACCGTTGCGGTCAGGTCACTATCGTGCGGACTCCGGTGACCACCTGATGAACACCTCACCACTGATATCTTCCAAAGCATGGTGAAGTCGGTGTGTCGCACACAGGAGCAGTCATCATGCATATCTGTTCCTTATCCACCTTAGCCGCGTGGGAGCGGAGAGCCGATCAGGCACAAGACACACGGGCTTGCTTTCCGGCGTCGCTCACAGGCTGCGTATGCATAAGCGTCTGCGTGTAGTTGCACGCGAAAAGTCCGAAAACATGACACGGAGAATTTCTGACGTCTGACAAGCCTGCGATTTGGACGTCACTAGATATTGTTGTGGAGACTTGGTGTTTAGAAGGTTCAACGGGGGTGGGGCACGCCGTTGGTGACAGATCGTTACCGAGTGCGTTCGCAAGATTCTCTCAATCTGGTTAAGTGTTGTACATGACACTATTTTTATACAGCGCCAACTTGCTCTTCGGTTTGTAAACATGTATATATTATTACACTGGAGAATTTTCATCATCAAATCACTTGAGAAGCATCCGGCTCAATGGTCTAGTGGTATGATTGTCGCTTCGGGATTTTACGCCTGGATTCATCGAATCTGTAATGTGACAGGCCCCGGGTTCGAATCCCGGTTGAGCCCCTTCTCTTTTGCCCCATGTGAGGCAATGGCAGGTGTTCGCAAGCTTTTCTTTTTGGCCCTACTCTCCTGTCCTGTACTTGCTTACGTTTTTTTTTCTTGCGCTAGCACTTGCTCCGTTGCAACTTAAACACGTAGGAGCACATAGTGTGGGAATTATAGAGGACGACCATACTTTGCAAAAAGATAAATTGTTTCGGGTTATCTATTGCCACCTTTCAATTATTCATCTAATCTTACAAATACAGACTCAATGTAACGACTGATTATAATGCTTAGGTAAATTAAACTAAATTCGAACTTCGACTGGAGCTTGACAGTGTTGCTCAAATCGTTGAAGAGGCATTCCCGTAGCCGTATGAAATTCATATAAGATGAGACCACCTTGCCCTTTCACAGGCACAAGACGATCAATCGATGATGCGAGAAATGTGGTTAGGTTCAGAGCGCTAGAGCAAATGCTCAATATTTACAACGATACCCCATCCGATATTAGTCCTTGAAAAACAATGCGCGGAGGCCTTACAAAATGTTGGCTAGCTAGCTTATAGAGAATTCCGTGACGCGCTTTCTCAAGTCCCTTGACTCTATAGAATATCGCGCTTCTTAGACCTTAGAATAAAGTATCGACGCTATCCCCATTTTTCGCCTTCAGACAGTGCAGGTCAGGAAGTGGGCGCCAAATCTTGTCTTCAACCTGACGTTGCCTTCCTCGTGACTGGTCTGGGGCTATTGACGGATCGACTGGTTGTGGTTGGTCCTGAGCAGCAGGGATGGCTATCGATGTGATAACGGTAGAACCATCGGGAGGGGTAGCGACAAAAGCAAGGAGTGGGCCGATGGTGCAGAGTACGATGGTATTAGAGGACATCGTGGTAGCAGGTTCTGATGGACAAGGCTCTGTCGTGCAAGTCTTGGAGACTCGATGCAGATTTGGGAAACAGATATAAGAGATTGACGAGAAACATAGGCGTAGGTATTGTGAAGAGTACTGCAATGTGTGATGTATTTGTCACTGATGGGGTGATGTCGAAATTGGTGTGACGTTCAAACATCGTTCATCACCTTGTGTCTTGAATACCTATGGTAGTTTCCTTCACTTCCAAGGTTACAACTTCCTGATAGAGTGAGATGTTACCATGCATTCCAAACTCTGTGACTGCAACGTAACATTTCCAATGGCTTTGAGCCTCACAGATCATTTCGAGAATGCCGCATGGAACATCCTATTGGGGTTGAAGGGTTGAGTTGTGTACTACCATGCGCCACAGAGCGGCTAGCTGACCCAGAAATTCACGTTGTGCTATTGGTGAACAAGCTCTCTAGCTTGGCTTACGGCGTACTACCGCCTCATATGCGATGCATTGGATCGTAATCGGTACAAAGAAGCACGGTAAGCGTAAGCTCACGTTAGCACGCACTTACCAACTTTCGGTAGCACCTTATTAGATGAGTTAGTCTCCATCGTTGGTGGCGACACGTGGTATAGACGCATTGCTGCTCGCGAATACTGGAGGATGGGACGTACTCTGTTACGTTGGGGCGGAGTTGGCAACGAAGACGCAGCGCGAAGTGTGTCTAAGAGAGCGATGCGGCTCCCGCACAACATTTTTCTATACGATGATCGTGTGGAGAAAGGCACCAGTGATAAGAACCGAGATGACTTGATGTTTAACTGGTTTCGATGGGTCTGATCTGGCATGATAGGCCTCTGTACTTGGGACAGAATGCAATCCAGTCCGGACTTCAGGCTTACCTGCTGCGGAGATGGAGTTCAAAGGCGTTGCCGCCATGTTCGAAACAACTTCGGGAGGCCTTACCTAGTGTAGTCACAAGCCCTCGGACGCGTTTTCATACGATGGTTGTGCTCGTTCCCAAAACTCTGGAGTTATTCGAGGACTTTTCGCGCTACGAGTTGTAGAGCGATTCGTGCGCCAGGCACAAGTCTAAAATCTCAACCATCCCTTTGCGGCTAGGCGCAAACAAATATCCAACAGTCTAGCCGTTTTAGGCAAGCCCTCATGTGCCCCTTCCTCGATTCTTTGCGCCCCCTGCCTTGCTCTCACAAACGCGCTCGAATGCTTTACGAGGTCCGAGTCGCTGCCAATAAAGGCCTGGGACTTTTCGCTAAACTCCCTATACCCCGTGGAACACGCATTCTTGCTGAGAAACCGCTGGTCGCACTGCGTTCGGGACAGCGACCGAGTGACATATTGGGTTATGCGAAAAAGCTAGATGAAAAGAGCAGAGAGCAGCTACTGGGTCTCAGTTGGCATCCTGGAAGCGGTATCAAGAGATTGGGACGATGGAGCGAGGCGTTGGGCTGGGCGGTGAGAAACCGAAGGACCAAAGGTGAGAGGATCGAAAGAGAAGATGGCAAATCGGTCGCAAAAGCCTCGTTGTTAATTGCTCGGAAAAGGGGTGAGATGCTGAAGGACTTAAACGAGGCGTTTCGAATTCTGAGCATTTTTCGGAGCAACTCGTTCAACCTGGCTTCGTCAGCTCCTTCGCCACCAACCAACAACATGACATCTGCATCTCCGGTGGCAGATCCCAATACCGTTGGAGCGGTTTCGGAAACGCTCAAAGCCGACTCAGCAATAGATGCAACGATGAAAGCTGCGTCTTCATCTGCGGCGTACGAGCTTGCGCTGTTCCCAGTGATAGCCCGCATCAACCACTCTTGCCTCCCCAATGCCCAAGCCAACTACCACCCCTTGCACCGAACCTTCAACGTACACGCTACCAGAGATATCCCTGCAGGCGAGGAAGTCAGTATCAACTACCTACCCGAGGTGGGCCAACTGCAAGGCCAACGCGTAGCCAAGCTAGAAGAGGGCTACGGATTCACTTGCAACTGCCCTGCATGTGATCTCAGTACCAACGCAGGAAAAGAAGGCGAGCAAAGCAGAAAAGAGACGCGAGATAGCATGAAAGAAACAAGAGCGTACTTCGCAGGTAGTACCAATGTGACGGAGACAGTTGACGTGGGATATGGTGCAGATGGCATGCCAGGAGTGCTCGAACACGCCGTCGCAGACGACGCAAAACAGCGGCTCCAGGCTCTAAGGGATATGCCAGCGCGTGAGCGGCAGGAGTGGCTCCGAGAGCGCGAGATCGAAGCCCTCAACTTGATGCTCGATATGTATAGGAGAGAAGACATTGTGGGACGGGAAGTAGCGAGCATATACTATCACCTTGCACGGTTGCAGAGTAGTGGTGATGCTTTTGACGACGCCCTGACGAATGCCCGGGTAGGTTTGAGGCTCGAAGAAGACTGTCTGGGTGCGGATCACCCCGAATACCTGGTAGCCTTGGCTTTCGTTGAGAGCTTAAAGAAAGCGGTTAGAGATGTTCGAGCAGCAGCAATGAAAGGCTCTGCCACTCTGTAGGGTCCGCGAAAGGTGCTGTTCGAGGATCAACTACTTTCCGCGGGCCGGAAGATGCAAGTGCTGCCTTGGTAGACGGACATCCGGTTAACATGTGAACAAATAATATCAATGTAAGAATGGAAATATAAATTCTACAACTTTGACGAAGTTGCTGGGGATCATTCGACGTGGATAAGAAGCTTCAAGGTTGCGCCATCACCGAGACTCGGCCGCACTAGCCCCGAACGCCACTGCCAGTGAACCAGCCCTCAGAGATCATCAGATAAGATCACATCCCCACCACCCCTCCAACACCACAACATCTCCCACCACACTACACTATAATTACACACTCACAACCCGCAATGCACCCCCCAAACAACCTCCTAATTGACGTTCGCACCCCCGCCGAAGTCTCCACCGGCGCCCTCTCCAACGACCTCCACCCCTCCGCCACAAACATCGAGTACCAGCTCATCGCGTCCCTCCTCGATGTGTACCGCGCGCGCGGCACCGACGTCGCGAAGACGGACAACATCACGCTGTACTGTCGGTCTGGGCGGCGCTCCAACATTGCGCTGCAGACGCTGAGGGAGTTGGGGTACGTGAATGTGCGGGACATTGGGGGCTTTGACGAGGCGAGGGCGGTGTTGAAGAGGGAGGAGGTGGAGAGGAAGATGGGCGTGAATGAGGTAGTGGGGAAGGTGCAGATGGAGAGGGAGGGTACGAAAGCAGAAGAGAGGAAGAAAGCCTTTGGGGCGTTGTTAGAGGGACTGAAGGGGTGTGAATGAGGATGTTTGGGAGGATTTAGGAGGATGGATCGAGATGATGATTGAGGACAGTGACAGTTTGCATTGATGGATATATACAGGTGAACATCAAAATTTTATTTCGTCGTAAACTAGTGGCTAAAGTTTGTTAGATATCTCAGTGCCGTGCGCAACGCTCATCCCTTCTGTGTCTCGTTCGACGATCTCGCCTCGGTCTGCAGTACGGCTCAGGCGTCTAAGCAGCTGGGGTGGAGGAAGGTTGGGCAGTTGGGTCAGGCCCGGAAGGGAGAGGTCCACTGCCATTGCCGGAGTTGGGGTTCTCAACACCACCGTTCTCCGTGAGGTACACGGCAGGAGTGACGTTGCGAGAAAAAGTTGTATCCATGCCAAAAGCGATCCAACCAAAAACACCCTCGGAGATGTCGTCTCCGAGAAGGACATACTCGACTACCGGATCGACATTCGCGGCTTCTTCCGAAAAGAGGCTGTCCTTAGCGTTGGTGAGAAGGACCTGCTGGTTCGTGGTGTATGGCTCCTCCTTCTCAACGAGGTCGATGAGACTCTGGTCGAAGTACAATTGGCCCACGTGACTGATGGTACCACCAGCAACCGTGTTGTTGGGAAGCACGGTAGCATCGATGTGCGTCAAGACGTGGATGTGAGTGGTGCGGTTGGTATCTTCTTGTTGTCAGCAATCGATCCTTGTCCCTGCTTCAAAGAATGGTGGACTTACAGTGACCGGGGAACAAAGTGTCAAAAGTAACCACACCGTCATCGTCAGTTTGTTGGATGCCACGGAAGGCAGTGTTGTCGATATTGGTAGCGTCATTGGGGTTACCATTGCTAGGGTTAATGACACCGCTGTAGACACCCGTGGAGTTGGCGTGCCAGATCTCAGTGTAGATCTGAGGGACCGGTTCGCAGGTGTTCACATCGACAACCTGGATGTCAAGTGTCAGAGGAACGCCAGTCTGACCTTCAACGATGTCCTCGCGGACGAGTTCTCCAGACACCCAGTATGGGCCCTCGGTCGTCTCCGGAGTGAGGATGCAGCTGGCGTTACCTGTGAAAAGGATAGCGGGATCAGCAGTCTCGGGGATGACAGTGAGGTTGGAGTGGTGGTCGGTGTTCAGAACATCGTCGAAAGAGCGAGCCTTAAGCAGAGGCTTGTCTAGGACCTGTCAGCGATCTTTCAGTCCGACTCATCGCTTCAGCGTACCTAGGCTGATCGATCGCTTCTTGCGCAAGGACTCAAGTTTGGCCGAGCGGCGAGCCTGCAGAAGGGCGTCATTGCCTCTCGCCTCCAGCTTCTCCGCGCAGTCAGCCAGGGTCCTATGCGTGCTCAAGTACTCGGCGCGCTCCTGCATCTCCCTCCTGGTCTCAGCCTCGCTTTGCCCTGGATGTGCAAGGCCCTGCTGAGCCAGCGCTGCAGCAAGCATGGCGAAAGTGAACTTCATCTTGATGGCAAAAGAATAGGACTATAAGCCGAGCGAACGGCTTTTGGAAATATGGGTGCTTGGAGTGAGGATGCAGTAGAGACCGAGCGGTGGTTCCTCAACTCACGCCTTCCAACGACTCCTTATACCTTCGAACGGGGGCAGTCTAGCAAGGGCTCATGCGCCTAGAGTGTTCCACAACAACCTTCGACATCCCAACGCCATCTCGTCAAAAAGAACGCGCAACATCTCGCCTCAACCGTCTGTTCTCCGACTTGGCAGGATCCGTTTCATTTAGAAACAGCATGCTGTCCAGTGCTTCAATGCGGTCTGTCCGATATAACCTTCCTAAACCGCATCCTCGGGAGTGGCGCTGGGATTTTGCTCAGTGGAACTCCCATGTTCGACGGCAACTTCCGACCGTTGAAGTCTTCGCGATGGCCAATCAACAGCAGTAATTACTACGACAAATGGGGCCACTTGTATTGCTCCAGGCCTCGGTGTCTGAGCTGCCTTATCTGGTGAGGGCAGTCCTGCATCGAAGCAGCGGGGAGCACCGCGCCTCCATATCGGCAAATAATATCCGACTCTTTACATGGCTGATCGGCGGCCAAGATGTTCAAGGAGAAGCTTTATTCTAAGCATGCCCTAGGTAGCTTGCTAGGAGCTATTGCGCGTCCCTTTTGACGGCTCCTTGTTGCGTATACCCTCTTTTCAGAAGGGGGCAAGGCGACGATACATGCTTCCTGTATCTTACATGCTACGCAGGGAAGCCCCACTTGACATGCTTTGCGTGTTTTGCGTGCTTTGCATGTTTGTTTGTTTCTCTGCGATTGTACAAAGGGTAATCTCAAAAAGTCGATGAATCACGTGCTGCAGGGATGTTAGCAGGGGTCGCAACACCAAACCTGTGCATCTCGATTTCATCGAA
>ML976700.1:174465-187224 GCA_010015655.1 Bimuria novae-zelandiae CBS 107.79 | reverse complement strand
CTTCTTCTGCGCATCATCGAGCAACTCAGGCCTGCCGCGACCTGGCAACGTCTCGTATAGGCTTGGATCTGTGATAGAAATACCTTCTTGATCTGCTCTCTCCCGTATGCGCTTTACGAGCTTTTCGATAGTAGATTTGTTAACAGGTGGGTCGAAACATTCGGCGATGTCTTTGTTTGTTGATATGCCGAACACCGACGCGCCCATTGCAAAAGCTCTCTCTACCGCGCAAAGTTCGCGAATCTTGGTTTTTTTTGTGCGGCTTTTGTGGACTTTGTATTGATAGTGCTAGCATGCTGATTGACAAGAGATGGTCGCTATACGTAGAGCCTTGGAATGGCCACGTAGTCGAACTTGTTGAAAGTAGAAGGCATGACGCAAGATAAGACGACACGGCGCAAGTCGTGATTTGGAAGGTGCAGCTAAGAAGAAGAAAATTTACAGCATGTGGACTCCTAGGATGGTGCATAGCTATGAAGGCCTCGGGCCTCAGGCCATAATGTAATTTTGTTGCCGAAGCATGCGAGGTCATAGTCGCGTGAGGGATGAAGAAACAGGGCGACTCACCGGGCAAGTGCGAATGAGAACATCATGCTATCCATGAACACCAAAATTGAAAGAACGATTCACAAAATCTGTGCCGGTTACTGAGCCCACGACGAGAGGGCTCCACTGACACCGGAATTCGAAGGGACAACCCGAAGGAGCAGGTCCACTTTGGTTAGAATGCGTTGCAGTATCGTTGCTTCAGAGAAGCGTGCAGAAACTTATTCCGCTCATGTGTCAGTGAGTCAAAATCCTCGTGCGAGAACATTTTACACAGGGTATACCGGATATCAATGTCCGTTGCCGCGCAGATTCTGATCCAAGTCATCCTCCTTCCACTGTTATCATCTGTGCTGATTATCAATATTTAGAAGGACTGCTTTTCTGCAACGCTTCCTGCTCTGATTTTCGTTCAGACTGTCTTTGAACAGCACGCCTTGTAACATGGCCTACAGCGACTATCAACAAGTATCCACACAACTGAGTTACCTCACTGCGTCCACACTCCTGGAAGAAAATCCAGACGTGTTTCTTATTTTTGAATAAATGATTCCAGCCTACATCACATTGTCTAACTGCCGAACGAGGGAAAGGTGGAAACTGCGTTGTGTGGTCCTCGCCATCGAATAAATGCTCTCGCGCTTCAAAGCAAAGAAACCTTCAGGTGAATCTTCAAAGGTCGAAGCTCTCTCCGACGCTCAAATCTGTGTCGCCATCTCACATGTTTGATGAGATGTTGTTGCGGTGTCTTCCATGGACTTGTTGTTGCTGGAATCGTCGCATTTCGCATTTGCTGTGTGCCGCACGATCTGTTCAGGTCGTTTATGAATATAAAAGAAAGTATTCTCCCTATGCGTACAAGGCTCCTTACACACTCTCATACGGCACAGATTCACGCTTGACTCAAGAGACCGCCACGATACTCCACCATCATCGCCACTGACCTCAGCAGCACCACCGAACGCCACGCATCCGCGGCTACCGCGTCCTCCCAAGGCCCTTCCTCCAAACTACACCCCACTAGCGAAGACGCACGAAAAACATCACTATCTCAGGCCTCCCTCATACTCACCGCAACAATTTCTCAACGTTCCTATCCCCATGCGGCACACTAGCTTGTTCACGTGCCAATTAGTATTTTCCCACGGCTTCCATCCACTTCATCCGGAGTCCCATACCGATGGGCAGTCCCAAGCCCCTCACCAATCACGTCCCCTCGGCACACCACAATCGGTGTGCCTCACATCATGCACGCACGATCGCTTTAGGTTCGGAGCTCTCTCAGACTTATCACCGTCACACCGATCGCGCCTGTGAGACCGCCTTGCACGTGCGTCCCGGTCTCGAAAGGGTCGAGCTTGCGGAGAGATGATTCCAGACTTCACCTGGGTAATCTAGGGTGCACGTGCGCGTGAGGGGGTAGAGAGGAATAGGTAGGAAGTGTAATGTTACAGTCACCGGTTGAGGCGAGATGAGATGATATGGGAGGAAAAAGTGATGGGGTGATAGTAAGGTGATGAGGGGCGTGTGAGCGGTGACTACAGGCGGACGTGGACGGTGTGAGTATATAGCCGCGTTTACCTTTGTGTAACAGGAGGTTGCGGCTCGTGAGGGAAGGTGTATTGCGACGGCGAACACTTCGGGCAGTGCTCTTCCATTAGCTTCACCCGGAAAGGAGAGAACTCACTCCTAGCGAACATGAAAACCGCTTTCGTACCCCAGCATTACGCCCTTTCAACGTCCTATGCATAGCTTGCACACCCACTTGCAAACCCTCCATCTACTTTTCCCTATCCATGAATTAAATCCCACGCCCTCACGCCCCAGCTACGCCAACACCACCACCTCTCCTCCCCATCCCACCACCCTCCCAAAGCAAACCCTCCATCTCAACCCCGTACCCACAGTATCTCCCAAGCCACCACACAGGTCCTACAAACTCTCTACGGATCCCCCTCCCGCATCCTGCATGCGCCCCAATCCCAATCCGGACACATCTGCATTAAGTATCTACCCACCCACCCACCAGTCCGGACAGCCCAACGCGGTGAAAACATGTCTTGCATATGCCCAGCGTATGCCCAGTGCTGCCTAGCACGTGCGAAACAACCTGCCTGAAGCGTGATGCCCAGACTTTGCTGTGATGTGCGTGCGGCCACGTGATGGCGATTTTAAACTTTCGTGTTCGCGTTTGGGCGGGTCGGGCGCGAGCGGCGGGGGGACCGTGAACGTGGTATATGCGGGGGCGGCGGCGGCGGCGGTGGCGGCGTAGACGGCGAGGGTCCGCATGCGGGGGCTCAGTTTGCACGTGCAGTTCTGTGGCGGGCGATAGGCATGACATCAGATGGATGGACAGACCAAATCTCTCCTATTACGATGAGAGTCCATGAAGTGACAATATATACACATGGCAAAAATAGGTGATCGCCTATCCACACTCATTACACACACCCCGACTCACATCGTACCAAACAGAGTAACAAAGTGGAGAGTAAAGCACATGGATCGTCGCCTCATCCCCTCCCTCATCATGCCTGAAAAAAGTTCCTCCCTCGTCGTCAGAACATCGTCCTTACCCACTCATCCCTTCATCAAAGGTATACAAATCGTCATACTTAACATAAACATGAAAAACAGAGGGGAAACCCGGCCTATGCCGATCCATGCACACAACAAAAAATAAAACCAGACATTACAGTAGTGAAAAGGAAAAAATGTTGAAGCGCTGCCGATGTTTTAGGAACCTTTCCGGTCGACGATAGAGAGATGCAGGATATTCTTGTTGTTGCTTGTTGCTTATGGCGCCTCCCAGAGGCGCTCTTTGACGAAATAGTGAAAGAGTTGTTACGCCGCCAGCCACGCATGCTAGCCAATTTGATGGGTGATGCTTTTGTACATGCAACAACCGACTCCTGATATATGCGATGGAACGAGTCCAAACTCAACGGGTATATGTACGCGAGATGGTGTCGTGGAGGAAAACGAACACCAGAACTGGATGAGCGGTAGTCGTACATGTAGTTCAAAGAATGGAATAGGAATAGCTCGCGAGTATCGTCGGGAGCCGAGAACATCAGTCTTCGCCAGGGGGTGGGACCTTCTTGACCGTGCCGTTGCTGCCGCTACGATTAGTCCGACGACGACATCCAAGTTCCTTGCGAATGTTTGACCTGGCAAGTTCGGCATTGGTAATGGATTCGCTCCTTGCGTTTTTCGGTGCAGGCTTCATCTTCTTCTTCCCCATGACGAGGAATTCCTCCTCCGAATCATCGTCCTCGCTTTCAACAGCATGGTCCCCGTCGTAGCCAGCTGGATCGTCAGTTGGCGTACTGAATTGATTGAGGTATATCGAACTCCCGGAGCCGGCGGACATCATCTTCTGAGGTGCATAGTCATCGAGGGCTAGCGATGATGTCGCAGACGCTACCGAAGGAACAGATGGATTCGACGTAGACTGCGACATGCATGTGAACCGTTCTTCTGATGAGCTCGACACGATGGGCCTTGATTGAGTTTCAGTAATAACTGGTCTGAAGACCGGACTTGCAGCGTACTGCGGTTGTCGCTGTTGTTGGTCCAAGAAGTCTTCGACTTTCCGATGGCGCTCGTAGAAGGTCTCATCATCAGGGCTCGGTGGACACTCGCTCTGGCTGAGTGCAGATGGAGGTCTCTGATGGTAGGTGGAGTCCGATCTTTGACGGTCGAGCTCCGCCTCTCTTAGTCTTTGGCGGACGAACTCATCCTTCGCTCTGCTGAATCTATCGTCGGATGTGTCACGAGCTGATAATTGAGGGACTGCGATAGAAGGTAGCTCCAGTGACGGTCCCGCCTCCGTCTCATTGTTTGCAGCCCAGGTCTTGCGCAGACGAGACGAGACTGACGATAATGAAGACTGTCGAGACGGTCCCCTCTCGTTGTGGCTGGACGAATAAGTACCCGAACGTTGAGGAGAAGAGCCCAGGATGGACGGTGAAAGCTCCTTAAGCAGGTCCTGATCGACGTGCCCGGCAGCAAAGGCAGTGCTGACTGCAAGGCTAGGCTCTCCATGAGGATCGTCATTCGAACCAAATAACCTGTCGATAGACTTTGCGCGGCTCACCTCATGAGGCGGCTTCAGTCTTCTTCGTTCAGACCTGGCGTCATGCACAGCGCGTTTGGGCACCCCACCATAGATCCCACTGAGGTTCGAGCCTCCTGGAGTCTCTAGGGCTGTCGGTGTTCCTGGTAGCGCCGGCGGTAGCTCTGGAGAAAAAAGGTAGCCGCGGTCGGACCTGTCCATCGGGCGGACCGTGCGAATTGACGCGGCTGACGACAACGTGGAGTATGCGCGATCCGGAAGAGGTGGCCGACCGCCCATAATCGCCGGGGACGGGAGCTCGCGATTGTTAGTACTCACAATCGGCGACGCGGTGCGTGAATTTGAGCCTTCGAAATAACGCACTCTGTCGCTCGTAGCGGGGCTTGCGGTCACACTGTGGGAGAGTGGATGATCTGGTTCCCGCGACTTGCTGAGTGCTTCGTAAAGCGAATTTACGGGACCAAGGCTCGGGCGGCGGCCGTCTTGGCTGATGGTACTGCTCGACGACTTCGCACTGATGCTGGGCGGTGCATCTTGGCCACTGAGATTGCTTCCCGCACGGGGTCTTCTCCGCTCTCCTCGACCGGTCAAACTTCGGGTGAGGTCCTTCAGTTTGCCAACGGTAGAGCGCATCACTTCCCTCAGAGCCCCGAACGGGATGACAGCTTTGTCAATATCTTCTTTCGAGATCTCAATCTTGGTGCCCTCCAATGTTTTATCGGTCTCTTCCACCCACTTGTCGGCATTATCGAGACCTTGAACGAACCAAGGATGTCGTTTTATTTCGGGTATCGTTATTCGCTTGCGAGGATCTTTGATCAAAAGCTTGTGTAATAGATCGCGAAGAGCGTCATCCACGGCTTCGTAGTCGAGGTCATGGTCTGCTCTCTTGTCGCCGGAGCTCATATGCATGCGTCCATGCGAATTTGGGCGAGAACTCGGACTATCTTCGACAGGCTTTAACCGGTACCTTGGGATATACGGCTCGTCGTCAGTTATGCGCTTCATGAGGAAGAACTGGTTCTGGTCGTGGAACGGAACGCGACCATAGATGAGACAATACAGTGTGACACCAAGCGCCCAAATATCAATGGCTTTGTCAATCTTGTATGGTTCCGCGTCGAGCTCGGTCTGGCATAGTTCGGGTGCGTAGAAAGCCGGTGTGCCGACCGTCTTCGCCAGCTCGATAGCCTCGTCGACATCAGGTGCATCTGATTCAGACTGGTCCCCAACACTATCTTCACGGGGTGGTCCGCTCCCGAGGTACGACACACCGAAGTCGGATATCTTAACATTCCCCCGAGCGGTCACGAGAAGATTTGCTGGTTTGATGTCGCGGTGAATGACGTTCTGGTAATGGAGATACTCCAGACCAAGGACAGTGTCCCGAAAGGCGTTGCGAGCTTTCTCAAATGTCAACACGGGAACATAGAGAAAGTGTTCGGGGATCTCGTCCTCTCCGTTGGTGAAATGAGAAGAGCTGCTGCCGGCAATGCTAGGAGTGCGACCACGGAACGCTTCTGTATCGTAGGGTCCGTACATTGTTCCCTCTAGGCCAGTAATTAAGTCATGGTCCTCTTCTCGAGCGTTGGACAACGGTATGCCTGCGCGGAAAGCGGTCTCCATGTTGACGTCCTGGCTAGTGCTGGACCCTTGGCGATGAGTATATTCCAGTCGGCTGGATGGTCTTTCACCATCATTGTCAGAGTAGTCGTCTTCGGAATCACCACCAAGTTCCAGACTCCACGCATCATTCCCAGATTCTTGCATTCTGCGGAGACGTCGCTTTCGCGCCTGACGGCGTTGCTGTCTTTGCAGTTTTTGGTGGGCCAGCTTAATAATGGCGTCGTCTTCCATTTTAGCGCTTTCGTTGTCGAAGATACCGCGGGACTCCCGTTCAATGCGACGCCACTCTACAAGACATATCTCTTTGGCACCTTCCTTTCGCCATTTTACTTCACCCATTGTAATGTGTTCCAGAATGATGTATACTTTCTTTTTGGAAGGATCGTCGATGACTTCGAGAAGACCGACTATGTTGTCATGACGAGCCTTTTTCAAGATGGCTATCTCTCGCTTGATCTTGTCTTCGTGGCTTGTGTTCTTTCCCAGACGACGTCGTTTCGAATAGCGGTCGATGATCTTGATGGCGACTGTGGCCCCATTTTCGAGGTCTCTTCCTAGTTTGACCTTGCCATGCATACCACGGCCAAGTTCATCCAAGATCTCGTAGTGATTGATAATCTTCCGTCCTGACATTGGGTCCACGTCGACATCGGCCCGGTGCGTTTCCTTGGGTGCTTGCCTGTGGGTGTGATGTAGCCAAGGACCCGAGTAGAGGTTGTCATTGGACGGTTGAGTATGGCGCAGCTGAGGCTCGTTCGTGCCAAAGAGACCAGGGCTGCTTGCGGGAGAGTTACCAACGGTGCGAGAGCCAGTCTCCATGAGGTCGCGCTGATACTCAGCAGGCGAGCCAAAACCGGTGATGTGGGATAACGAGTAGCCCGAGTGGTGGGCAGGCTGTGAACTCTTTGCGCGTAGAATGTTAGGCGTATTTGTCATGTGCTGTTGCATCTGGAGGGCAGCATAAGACTGGTTTGGGTAGATTGGACCATCCCGTTGTCGTGGTGGCAGATAGACGTGGGCAGTATCTACCGAGTCGGCCCGCACGGTAGCGACAGTAGCCGTCGACGTGCTGGAGAGGTCGCGTTGATACGGTGGACGGTCGCTCTCAGCAGGAGGCACAGGAGAGGGCCCGGTTGCCCGCCATGAAGAGGCTGAAGCAAGGCTGCTGGAACGAGGCGGGTCGAAGGCGGAGCCGCTACCGGTTGGGGAGGGTTCGTGGGAGGGTTCCGAATGCGGTATCTGGGAGGGCAGCACCCGCAGCGGCTGAGGCGAGAAGTAGCTGGGCTCCGCGTCCTGGGAAGAGCTGTGCTGCCGCAGCGTCTCGCTCACGGCTTCCAAGACTGAGGGCACCTCAGAGCGCGGCGTGCTGTCTGTTTCCTCCCTGTCAACCGCCCGCGCAGCGGAAACCGGGGTCCCCTCCTGTTCGATCTGGGTTGGCGGTTTATGTTGAGTGCTTTGCTGGGAAGGCGCAAAGTCGCGGGCGGCAGGCGCAGACGCCTCATTCGGGTCCGCGTAGCACACGGCGGATGAGGGCGAGTTGGGTCGCGCGGGTTCTGCCCTCGGTTCCACCTCTTCCGCTGTCAGACCCGTAATCGGGTCGGCCATGACGGCCGCAAGTTCCGCCTCCTGCAGGTTTGGATTCGTTTGGAATCAGACGCCCGTGTGCCCGACGTCGCCTCGCTCCCTCAACCAGACGGTGCAATCATAGCACGGGCGTTGTTTATTCGTTGTCGGAGGGGTGCGCGGGGGATGGCTTGCGCATACTGGTATGGGCAAGCCTAGTCCGAGTAAAAGTGGTGCTCTCGTGAACACTGGTGTTTGGGCGGGCGTGAATGGCGCGAGGGCAGCGTTGGGAGGCTGGAGGGGTGCGTTGGATGTCTTCACGCTGGTGGATAGATGGGTTGGGAGAACGATGGGCGGACGTCGATATCAACTACCGAGAAACCAATGCCAGCTCGATGCCGTTACAGGCAATGATGGACGCAACGTGTGTGATTTTGGCTGCAAGTGTAGAGACGGCGGGTTATGACGCTGGCGTAGGCAAAGACGGCAAGGTGGGTCGTCGGCGCACAGAGAGAGTCAGGCCGAGCGAGTTGAACAAAGGGCTCAGGCTGTGCAATCGTGAGAGATGAAGAGGAGAGGACCGAACAAAAGGGCTGCTGTTGCTGTTGCTGCTGCTGCTGCCGCACGCCGGTTCGAGGCAGCCCAGCAGGAGTGGGCCTGTCTTTCCGGCGCTCAACCGTAACGCAGTCTTGACGATGATCGCTGTTTGTCCGAGAGAGAGCAGTTGGCTCGAGCGCATGCCAATGTTATTTACGCGGTTTCACGTCCGGCTAACGCAATTCCTGTCTATCGGTATCTCAAAGGACGTCCAATGAGCGGCGGGTCGCTATCACCATGGGACGATTCCGTACGCGCAGGCGTAAGGTTCGGCGCCGGCGTGAAAAGCTCCCTGACGGAGCTCGGCATCTAGGCTGAATCGAGGCAGCGCGCCTTGGCATGAGGTATCCTATGGAGCCCCCAGCCGCGCCTCCTCCCAGCTCGTCCCAACAGTGTGTGTGCATCGCAAAGAGGGTGTTGTTGAGGCCTCGTCGGGCGCGGTGGCGTCTTCGAAAGCTCACCACACCCTGCGCGGAGCGGCCTGCCATGTTCGCATGTTCGACGTCCGCATCGTGACACTGCATGTCATCGTGGTCCTGAATTCGCGGCCATGGCTAATCTCGACGCTAGACATCGCACAATGAAAGTAGCCGCGATAAGCAACTACGGCGCTGCACCATCATACCACCCCACCGCAGCTTCAATCTAACCACCTGTGCAGCAGCTCCAGCCGCAACCCCAGATTGTCGCCCTCGAATCCCCGTCTTTTTCTTTTTCTTTTTTTTTGCTTCTGCCGCTCCTGCACGCAAACGCGCACACCACCACTCAGTTTCGCCGAGCCCGTCTTAACACCGCGCCCATTGCAATTCCACTGCAAGTCCGCTGGCTCTCTGAACAGCGGCAATTAGAGTACGCCAAATCTTGCTGCGGCAATTCTGCCCGCGCCCGTGCTTTTCCCAGGGCGCTGCTGTATCACCACGACTCGGCCGACGACTTCATTCACCCGGCGCCGAAAGCGGGCTGTAGCCGGTCCAGCGCGACCGACAGCAACTGCAGCACGCACAAACTATCGTGAAATACCCGTTTGCGTTAGACTACTTCTTCATTTCTGCGACAGTACCTAGCCCGAGCGCCAATCTACGCGTCGTGTGGCTGCCGCACTGGCAGTCTGGCCCCACACTCGTCGCTTCGCAATCGCAACCCTGGCTTTGGTGCGTCAAACCTTCGGCGCGAGCACACGGACCGTGGCCTCTGACGTTCCAGGCCGTGCCCGCGCTCTCTATTCTTCATCGTCACCACCTGCAGCCATTTTGACCTTTCCCAATTCTCGCCGCCGTGCTCCATTGCGGCGCCGCCTGATTGCTCCATGCCCGCCAGCGACTCCCAGCGGGCCACGACTTCGACCCAGACTGGCCCTACACCTCTCTCCCGATCCTTCACCAGCACTCGTGACTCCAAACTAAGCGTGTTTGCCCTGCTGCTTGCGTTACGCATCGTGAACGCATTGACGCTGCGCACTTTTTTCCAGCCCGACGAATTCTTCCAGTCCCTCGAGCCCGCATGGCAGCTTGCCTTTGGCCAGCACGCTCGCGCCTGGATCACATGGGTAAAACCCCCTTGAACGTACCCACCAACATGCCATCATCGCATGTTTTGCCTAGATTTCCATCATGTCTCACATCACTTCCAGGAGTGGACTGCTCAACTGCGGTCGTCCCTGCATCCCGAACTGTTTGCCGTCGTCTACAAGGCGGCGGCAGGACTCACAGACCTCTGTGGCTTGAGCCTGTCTGATAAAGCCGAGCTGCTCCTGGCTGCGCCGAAAGTTACTCAGGCGCTATTTGCAGCATTGCTCGATTGCTTCACCTGGAAGCTTGCAGAGAAGGCTTACGGACGCGGTAGTCGCACTGCATTTACTACTGTGCGTAGCCCGCTTGTCCTTTCAAATATCGCTCATCAATCCTGATGTCTGTTCTTGTCACTATAGCTTGCATTGTCCGTTTGCAGCCCCTGGCAGTGGTTCTGTTCGACCCGGACCCTGTCCAATTGTCTTGAGACCGCCATTACAGCCGTTGCCGTCTATTATTGGCCTTGGCACTGGTCCAATTCAGCAAGAGAGGGAGCGAATCAACATGGAGATAAGAAGCACGGCAAAGTGTCCAGCACGGACTTCCCACACTCCATCTCTCAGTAAGTGGGTGGTGAAATATCGACAAGCCTTCCGCGTAACCTATAACTAGCGCCGGCACTGACACATTTGCTACAGGCTGCGTCTGTCCTTGCTACTAGCAGCTTTCGCCTGCATACTGCGTCCCACTAATGCCCTGGTCTGGGTCACTCTATCTCTGCCAACGTTGTGGCATGCCTCGAACCGGCAACGATACATCCTGATCCGTGAAGTTTCGTTCTGCGGGTGAGTTCTCACGCATCCGCCTACCTTGGTCCCCTTTACATTTGACAGTCCTTAGTTGACTCTAATCGGCGATCGACTGACAGAACCAGTGCTGCCACGACCGCATGTTCTATCCTCTCAGATAGTTACTACTATCAAAAATGGACTTTCCCTCCGCTGCGGTTCCTCTACTTTAATATCGTCCAATCGTTGGCGGTCTTTTATGGCAGGAACCGTCCCGACTATTATTTGACAGAAGGCTTACCACTTCTGCTCACCACTGCGCTGCCCTTTGCTGCTGTGGGGCTTTGGCAGGGTCTACGCGGGAAATACTCGCAGCCATCCGAAAGTCCTCTGGGCATTGGGGCCCAAACGGTGCTCTCGAGGCTTGCGTGGACATCGCTAATCGTTACCGCGTCGCTCAGCCTGATCGCCCACAAAGAAGTGCGGTTCTTGTACCCGATTCTGCCATTCCTCCACGTTCTTGCAGCGGGGCCCCTATCTTCCTTCTTCCCCCCGCGATCTTCGCTCCCCCGCAAGGCCCTCCTCACGTTCCTGCTCACGCTCAATCTCCTCATCGCCGGCTATGCATCCCAGATCCACCAGCGTGGCGTGATCGACGTCCTCGCCCATCTCCGCTATCAACATGAAGCATCCAATCTCCCTCGCTCCGGTACCGGTACCGGTGGGCGCGCGCGTATGGTCAACACGACCGTCGCCTTCCTAATGCCCTGCCACAGCACCCCTTGGCGCTCGCACCTCGTGCACCCCAACATTGACGCTTGGGCCTTGACGTGCGAGCCCCCACTCGCCATCCCGCTCTCGGACCGAGCCGCGTATCTCGACGAGGCGGACAGGTTCTACATGTCCCCCGGGCCTGCTGGTTGGCTCCGGGAGAATATGGAACACGTCGATGCCGTTAGGGCCAGCGGATCGCGGTCGAGCCGTCATTGGGGCCGCGTGGATCCGAAGATTTCGCAAGAGGGCAGGCGCGCGTGGCCGCAGCATCTGGTGTTCTTTGCACAGCTAGAGCCCGTACTCAAGGACTTTCTACAGGATAGTGTGTATAGAGAGTGCTGGCGCGGGTTTAATTCGCACTGGCATGATGATTGGAGGCGGAGGGGTGACGTAGTAGTTTGGTGTTTGCGTTGAGGGTACATACGTACGTACGCCGGGCTGCTGTGGGTGTTGAGGGTGGAGTGGAGGCCTGCGGCTGCGTTGTCTGCGCTGGTGCGTTGTTGAGTGGGGGTCCGTCGGGTTGCGTTGGCCCTGCCTGTATCGGAGTGTGTGCCAAGGGCCGAGACGGGGCGGGATTCGCGGGAAGCGGGTCGGCAGGGCCGTTGGAGCCCCGCGCAGCCCTGGAGCGCAATATTGCACTGCGCGATCGAGGGGCACATCCATGCAAAAGGAATCTTGGGCATGAGTTGCCGTGTTGGCTTCCGTAAGTGCCGCTGTCTGATTGCGTCTTGGTAACTAGCGCCTTCGCAGAGTCGCTAGTATTACTGTGTATTATGTGAGATTAGTATTCAGTGTATGCAAAAGTTGTTGTGTGTTTGTAAACATTGCCATCACGAAGATAAGACAAGATTGATTTATCAGCGCGACGCCTAGATGTGTGCTGTGCGGGAGGCTAAGTGCACTTTTCGTCGTTCGAGAGTATGGACGGCTTTGACTCTTGAGTACGGTATGTATCCTTGGTATGTGGACAAGAATGATCACATTGGTTACCTTTGAGTCTGAAGGTCTGGCGAGGGATACGTTGGTAGCCCGACGACATCACCCGTTCTTGGAGTAGAGTTCGTGCAAGACACTAACTTGGAGTCGAACGGCTTGTGTAGGTAAGACCACGTACAGCACTGGTCTTTTTCGTGGCCTTCTGCATTCAGCATATGCTCATTGCGTATACACCAATTGACACAACTGAGTTACCTCACTGCGTCATCACTCCTGGAAGAAAATCCAGGCGTTGTTCTTATCACTTAAAGAACCACGTGCAAGTTCCCCCCCCCCCCCCCCC
>ML976700.1:148888-173363 GCA_010015655.1 Bimuria novae-zelandiae CBS 107.79 | reverse complement strand
AACACAGTGAAGGAACTCAATTGTTTATACGCGATGAAAAAATACCAAAAGGGCGAAGTCGTAGTAAAGGAAAGATTGGGTTCAGGCAACAGTAATGATCTTTTGGAGATCATGCTACTCGATAGTTACGGTATAGGGCAAGGCATTTTCTTCGAACCGGGGAAACCACACACGCTCTGCAACGCCAAGCCAACCCGATGAAACACTTCCTCCGCCGGTGAACGTTCCAGAAGTAGACCGATCATTCCCTCAACGATCGCATTTTTAGTGGTGTGCAGCCCAAAGTATATCACGTTGCTCCAATCTAGCACTGATGCAAACCCTTCGACCTCATCACGACCCCAGAAATGCTGACCATTATCTGTATGTAACTCCTTAATGGCGTACCATTCGAATTCCAGGTATCCGAAGAGAAAATCTGACCCCGAAACAGCCCGTCCCTCTAGAGTTATGCAGGCTGCCTCAACACGACCGAAGGGGTCTGAGGAAGCCAGTGTGCATTGATGTCCTGATAGAACACATAAGCCCTTTGGATCCTCCCCTATTGAGCTATATTTGACAGGGCCAGCAGCCGTCACCCACGAGAACGTCTGCCTTGTGAGCCTAGTCGCTTTACGAGGAGTTGCGGATGTTGTATGTTCGTCTAAGTACCAGCCCAGCTGGTACGCTACTCCTTTCTCCCAGATCCTAGCGAGGTAGGCTCCTGGCTTCATACATTGTGCATACTGGGCAAGGCCCGAGAGCGCAGGTAATGTATCTTCCACATACTTCAACTGAAGCGAGGTGAATTTGTACGCTATTTTCGACCACTCCTTGGAAAAAGATGTTGTGCTAATGTTCGGCTCCGTGTTCTTGGTATTCGAGAGGGCCGATGTTGTGGTTAAAGTTTTGAGACCCCTGGTTTTGACATTATTAACATGATCGCATTCGCAGGTGCCACTAGTTCTGCACTTGTAGTACACTTCGTCTCGACAGAAGTGTAGAATGCGGCAAGCTAGTTCGACTTCCTGCATGCACCACCCTCTTTCGAAGAGTGGGAGTCCTTCGAACGACATGCCGTCAAACATGTTGTGTTCCCTCGTTCGTCTCGCTCTGATTGAGAAGTTGTGCTTGCCATTAGAGCCGGAATTGATCGTGGGCGGTTCTGGACGTAGTTTCAAAAAGCCTTCGCCTACATCACTTGCACACGTTGCTGCAAGAACGATTTAAGCACCAGCATATATATGCGCCATCTTTCCAAATTCATAATCCTAGTTGGCGGGATCATCCTGCACAATGCAAATCGAGTCAATCCATATGCACTAGAGACCTAACATTCGTGTTACGAGTACTACGTCTTTCAGTGTTTGTTAAGGACTGTATTCATTTAAATCTCCAAAACGTTCTTCAAGATTCGCAGTGGTCGTGGTGTACTGTTCCGTCGTGCCCCAACAATAGCTCAGTGCGGCAAAACGAACACGCTCGGCATGCGATACCAGACGCATGCTGTCTTGATCAACGCGAAGCAAACGCGTTGGCATTTTTCGATTTGAGTTTGTGTATTCTTGGCACGCATCGTGTTCTTTCGAACATCTACTGATCCAACTTTATGCTCTAGGAGTTGCTTTTGTATAGAGATTATGTCGCGGAGCAAAAGGCTAAACTTCTGCTCCCGCTGGAGTAGAATATTCTTAACCGTTATAGATTAATTATACAGTTTGACTTAGCTTCTTAGCCTTATTACCACACCCTGTATTAATAATAGCCTTTAGCAGCTAGTCAATCGTTTCTCTAATTTAAAGTACTAAGTACTAAGGTTAAGCTTTTTTATAATTATTACTTAGGTAGCTAAGCCTAATTAAATCTATTAAGAATAGTTATTAGATCTAAAGGGAAGATACTAGTAGCTTTAAAGGTCTAAAAAATTAATAGCTACCCTATAGTATTAATCTAGACTTTCTAAATAGGCTAAAGAAGTCTCTCTTAGTAATAGAAACTAGCCCCTAGCTGTTCTATAAGAAGGCTAATAGCTTATTTAAATACGCAGTTAATGGAGACTTAAATACGTAGATATCTAGAGGCTATAACATATAGGTTAAATAAGATAGATAGATAGCTAACAGGATCTTATTATAATTATAATAGTTAATAAAATTAATAGTAATATAAAATCTATAGCTAGTAAGGATTAATAGTTAATATTAATATTTAGCTTTTAACGTTATAAGGCGATTAAATACCTATTAAAACTATACTAGGCCTATTTAATTGTTTATTTAGCTGGATTATAATATCGTAATAAAGATTTAATAGTATTAAGAATCAAGGTCCTTAATCTAACTTAGTTATATATTTATAGAGGTGGCCTAATAAATTAGAGCTAGATCTAGGGCAGATCCGTTAGCGCATATATAGGCTATAAGGAATATCTACTTACAGCTACCATCCTAAATAGCTTATCTTATAATCTTATTCTCGTATAGAGACCTATTAAAGATCCTCTTTAACTAAGAAGTAATGCTAAGTAGGAAGCCTTTCTTGTCTATTTTAAAAATTTTAAGCCTTAATATAATATTACTTAATCTTTTACTATAAAAAGTCGAAGTAAACCTTATATTTAGCTATGGAATTAGCTTTGTAGTAATCACTATTAATACTAGCTATTTATTATAATATTAAGGATTTAGCGTTGCGCCTAATAAAGTAATAAACCTATAATAAGCTAACCCTCTTTTTCGCTATAGTAAAGGTAAAGCTTTATATTATTTATTATATAGAAGGAAGGCTACGTTTAGTAAAGTGTTTAGTATAGTATAAAAGATTATATTTTTATTATTTACTAAAATTTTAATAAGTAGAGTTCGTGGTTATACGCGCTAATATAACGCGTTAATACCTTTATATTAATATAGTCTATATAATACTTTAGTGTTTTAAATTTTAATTATATATAAAATATACTTTTAGTTTTTGCGATTTAATTACTACAATTACGGCCTTAATTAGACCTATATTAGTGGATATGCGGCGTGTTAAAGTTAGGCTATCGCATTAGTAGAGTGTAGGCTTATAAATGGGTTGGGTTGCAAGGGCCACAGTTAGGTCTAACTAAGCAGAATACTAAAATTCTAAACTTTAAACTCTCTATAACTTTATAAATAGAGGAGGTCTACTTATGTAATTTTAACTTAAAGTATATATATATATTAATAGTAATATATATTTAAATTTAAAAAAATTATATAGTATATTAAGTCGTGTATCCTAAAAAAGACGTAAAATATTATTAAAAAAATAATTTTACTCTAAAATAAATATAAAATATAGGCTTTTTTAGAGTTATATAACTTATATATATACAACTTATATTAAAATTACATAAGAATAACTCCTATATTTATAAAGTTATAGAAAGTTTAAGTTTAAATTTTAGTATTCTGCTTAGTTAGACTCAACTGTGGCCCTTACGGCCCAACCCATTTACAAGCATAGTGGAGTGTACATTGACTAACGCTGTGCACTAACTGCTAAGCAACGGTATGAGGTGCTTTGTTTTTAGTAAGGACTAGTACTAGCGTACGCATTCTTGGCTCCCTGTCAAATATTACCCACGCGTACAAATCCTTTTATAAAAGCAATTTTCTTTAGGTTTTTTAATATGTAAATAATAGAAAATTACTTTATTACCTATTTAAGTAATTTTAAAGCTTAAGATTTAGTGTTAAGGGCGAATTTTAGCTACTATTATTATAAAAATAGTTATTTCTACTCTGCTTAATTATTTGCTAAATAATACTTAAAATTCTATTAATCTACTAATTAAAAAGCTTTATATATATTTATTCTTACTTAAATTTTTATTATTAATAGCACTACCCCTTGCATGTAGATAGTATAAAATCTTATATAATATAATATTAGATTTATAACTAGTAGTACTTTACAGCATTACCGTCTAATAATTACCTTAGCTAATTAAGCTTTTGTATGTGTAAGGCTTCTAGATACTTAACTATAATTTTATTAGTATAAATAAGAGTGCTATCCTTAAGTAATAATAAAAAATTTATATAAAGAGTTACTTTATAGCACTAATAAGGGCTTTAGGACCTCCTTATAGTATTTATAACTATCTACGCCGCCGCGTAAGTAGTTTCCGCACTTTAATTTATAGTATTTTACTTAAGCCTACGCCTTATTATTAGTATTAGTATTTTTAAGCACTTTACGGGCAGCGCGGGCTCGTAGGACTAGTTATTATTTTTATTTTTATTACGCTAATTCTTTTTATTACGGGCTTATTTAGATAGCTTTTTGGCCTCTAGAGACTTTCTGCTATAAGTATAATATAGCCCCTTTATATTATAAGTGTTACGATGGCTATACGTACCTAAGCCTGTTCCGGGTGAGGGGAGAATAGGTTAAGGATAAAGCGTCTCGCGGATATTTAGTGGTCGAGAGCGATAGCGACAATACTAGGTTTACGAATAATCTAATCCTGTTAGAGGCTAGGCCTCTGAAGTACTCGGCTGAGAAACCTCGTGGCCTAAGCCTTGAGCAACTCTAAGAGCCACCGGGGTACCTCCGGAGTGTTAGGAAACGGACCTAGCCCCTCCGGAGTTAGTCCTCTCCACTCAGAAACCATATATATATAGAGTAGGGGGGAGCTACCTAAACTCCTTATCGAATTCATCTGTATTCTTCTGGCATCTCAGGTCCCCCGGGCCCAAAGCCCCTTACAAATCCTATAATAAACTATAGAATAACTAACTAGGAGGTTTATTAATCTGTTATAGAAGATGTACTTGTAGTATATAAAAGTTGTTACGAGCTCAGGGGACCCGGATAGTGACACGACCACAGACGAAGATAAATAGGGGGAGGCAGAGGAGGCTATGCTATAACTAGTCCACGAGGACTTGCAGGGTCGCTTATATTAGCTAGGGTTACGTAACTCTAATCTAATAGTAGCTTTAGATTAAGGTGATCCGCTAAGAGCTTCGAACCATAGTAATCCGCTAAGGTGTTACGACCACAGGAACCAGAAGAAAGGAGCCAGGTAATTACGCCAAGGAAGTAATTATTAACGGAATAATAAAAATAATAGGATATAAAGAGGCGCGGGGCAGCTTATATTAGTAGTTACGTAATAAAGTCCCGCATAAAGGAAAGTCCCATGGGACTACTAAAGTCCCTGGGACTACGGAGTCTTAGCGGGACTACGAGGAAGAAATAGACTAGTATATAGTGTGACGATTCTCCTATTATCGTTCCTCTCCTTATAGTTAACTTACATATCTTCCATGCAAGTATATTCTCCTATATAAACTAATAGTTATTTTACTTTATTATAAAATTAAATTATTTAGCCTCGCGCTAAGTGTCGCATTAACTTATATTATTAAATAATTTATAAAATACTACGATACCTTACTACTCTAACCTAAATTAGAACAAGGTATAAGAGCCTTATAATACTTTAACTACCCTATAATATAATAGTAAAACCTAGTTTAACCACTACAGCTCTAGCACCTAAGGAAAAGACCTTAAAAAAGATAATTATTAAATAAGTAGCTTAGATAGCCTAGCTATAGGAAATTATTAACTAGATAAGCAAGAAAATAAGCTAATAAGAAAATATAAAATATTAGCTAAAAGTCCTAAAGCCTAAACCCTATTCTAGGAAGGGCTACCTAGAAACGTTTCTAACCTAGATAGAACTATTTATTCGCTATAACCTAAAGAGGTTTAACATAGAATAAGATAAAATCCTAGTTACCTGCATAAATATACAAGATAAGGTAGCTATATAGGCTAGACTAATAATTAATAACTTTCTTAAGAATAGCAAAGTAGAGGATTGTTAAGATCTGAACATGTATGGAACAAGGAGGGCCAACGGGCCTCCAGTGGGGGTGACACTCGGCGGGGTCGCGTAACCGAGGTCACGTGACAACACCATCCAGCCAAGACTCACCAGCCATGGATGGCGATACCGTCCATGGATGGTAACGGTATCTTGGATGGTATGAATTCCTTATATATATAACGGAACACAAATACCTTTATAGTATGTGTGTTCAACCTGTTTATTAATCTATCGTTTGGATCTGAATAAGCAACCTTGTTGATTTGATTGTGCTATACCTACCTTCGATACTAACACCCCAGTAACAAGCGCAAGCTATTACTATGACCCTCTCCTGTCCTACTACAGTATTCCTGCCCGAGAACTAACCTTAGCCCCTTAGGGACCAGCTACTCCTTTGGGATCTTAACAGTATAACGAGACTATCCTGCCTAAATATAAAAAGTAGGATCACGAGATACTACTAGTAAAAGAAGTTAAGCTATAGCTAGAGCGCCTAAGGCCTCTCACCTATAAATAAGAAAAAGAGTTAAAAGAGCTAATATAGAAGAATCTACGCTTAGGGAAGTAAAGACCTAGTTAGAGCCTTATAGCCTTCCGTATACTCTTTATTCGCAAAAAGGACAGTAGGCTATAACTCTATATAAATTATAAATAGCTGAATGCTATTATAGTTTAAAACTATTACTTATTACCCCTAATAATAGAGCTTATAGATTGACTCCAAGGAGCTAAGTGGTTTACGAAATTTAACGTCTAAGATAGATTCTATAGGATTTAAATTATAAAAAGCTATAAGTAGAAAACGGCTTTCTGCACGCGATATAGGCTTTTTAAATATATAGTTATACTAATAGGGCTAACTAACGCACTAGTAACCTTCTAAGAGCTTATAAATTAAGTATTATATAAATACTTAGACGTATTTTGCACGGTATACCTTAATAATATATTAATATACTTAAGTAGAATACTAAAATAATATAGGAAACATGTTTATAAGGTGTTATAAAAGTTATAAGAGCATAGATTGCTCCTATACTTTAAAAAATATAAATTCCACGTCACGGAAATAGAATATTTGGGATTTGTAATATCCCGGGAAGGTGTTAAAATAGACTTAAAAAAGATCGTAATAATAGAAGAATAGCTACTACTAGAATTAGTAAAGGATATCTAATTCTTTTTAGGCTTTACTAACTTCTATTATAAATTTAATAGGAACTATTCTAAGGTCACCGCTCTACTAATAGAACTTATAAAGTTAGGAAAATAGCAACCTTTATAAAAGTTAGAGAAAAAAGCCTTTAAATAGCTAAAGCGCCTATTCCTAACGGCACCCCTACTATAAATATATAACCTAGAGCGATAATATCGCATCTACATAAACGTATTAAATTATACGCTAGGGGCTGTACTACTAAAAGAATATAATAATAAGAAGTAGAGACTAGTCTTTTATTACGTAAGAAAGCTTTTAAGAGTAAAACTTAATTATAAAATTTATAATAAGGAACTACTAGTAATTATTAATTATTTTAAGTAATAAAAAGCATAGCTTAAGGAAGCTAAGTATTAAATAAAGGTATTCTTTAATTACTTTAATTTAACACGCTTTATAACGACTAAGAAGCTTAATTAGTAATAAGCTAAATAGTCTAAATAAATAGTAGAATTTAACTTTTGCATCACGCATCTACTAGGAAATATAAACACTATAGTAAACGTACTTAGTAAATAATTAGATTTTGTAAAAGAAGATAATAGAGGTAACTACGTTATAATCTTAACCTATATAAAGGACGGAACCCTTTGCTATAATAAGACATAACTTACGCTAGCACTAGAAGTGCGACGCGTAGATTTTACCTATTATAGACTAGCTATAGATAGGATATAGAATTATAATAGGCTTATAGACAAGAATTGCTAAGCATATAATCTTTACTAAGCTATAAAAATAGTAGCACGAGACTACTAAAACTATATTTAGATTAGTAAGTAAGTAGCTCCGCTACTAATAAAGAAGTTATATAAAGATAAAAATTAATAATACCTAAAATTACTAAAATAACGCGTTAGATCGCGAATAAATATACTATCCCTAGGCTACGCTAGGTAGTATAGAAGGTACTAGGTAATTATTTAGCCTATTATAAGAATAAGCCTAAGAGATATAAGCCTTATAGCCTCTTATAGCTACTATAGCTACCCCTAAGACTATAGTCTAGTGTAGCTATAGACTTTATCGTAAAGCTACTAGCATTACTAGCACTAAGGAATAAAAATTTCTATAACTTAATCCTAATTATAATCTATTAACTTTCTAAGGAGTTAAGGTTTGTGCTAATTAGGGAAGCTATATTAGTAAAAGAATTAGTCTATATAGTAAAATAAAAACTAATATTATAGGTTAGACAACTAAATAAGTTTATTATAAACAGAGCCAAGATATTTACATTATTATATTAAACTACGTTTACGACTAAATTAGGAATTAAGCATAAGCTTATAACAAGTTTCTATCCTAAGATAGATAGCTAAATAAAGTAAATAAACTAGACGTTAGAGTAATATCTTTAGATATATATAAATAAGTTTTAAGATAATTAGGTTAAGCTATTGCTAATAGCTTAACTAGCATATAATAGCGCAAGATCGGCGACTATAGGGTACTCGCTATACTATGCCAACCACGGGTGTGAGCCCACAACTTACTGGAACCTATTAGACATCCTAAGCGTTATAAAAAACGTAGCTAATAAAGCCAAACTTATGCAGGATCTATATAAGACACTACGCTAAAATATCGCGTAACGTAATAAGTAAATAGTAAAATAAGTAAATAAAAAAATGATTAAGGGACTAACCTTTAAAAAGGGGGGTAAAGTCCTCTTCTTATAAAAAAAATCTTAAGATAATAAGGCTAAGCAAAAAATTAGATAACCTTTATAAAAGACTATTTAAGGTCTAAAAGGTTAGAGGACTAGTAAATTTTAAACTATAGTTACTTATAAATACACGTATACACCTAGTCTTCTATAAGTTATTATTAAAACTAGCACTACTAGACGCTAAGCTAGAAATATAACTTAAACTTAAAAATAAAGAGTACAAGATTAAAGCGATTAAAGATTTATAAAAAATTAAATATTAATATAAGTACTTAGTAAAATAGGAAGGATAGCTAGAGAGCTATAATACGTAGGAACTAGTAAAGAATCTTATAAACTACAAGATAGCGCTAGAGAAATTTTACGTAGAGCATCCAAGAGTCCTGCAGCTAGATTAGCCAGGAACTTAGAAAATTTAAAAAATATAAAAGGGTTAAAAGAAGTAAATAAGTTAGCCTATAATTAGCCTAAGTTAGATATAGGTAATAATAGTAAAGATAGAATAAGGGCACTGGCGTCTATACTCTTAAAAAAAAAGTTTAGAATCCTAGTTTTACGGTTAAGACGCTCTAACTTTTTTATTAATATAATTTCTTTTAACTGGCGACAACACTTTTTTTTTAAATATTAAATAATTTTTATTTTCTTTAAGCTAGTTCCTCTTTTAAATAAAAAATATTACTTTAAAGATAGTATTACTTTACTTTTATCTCTTAACGCTTAGTCTACGTTAGAACTAAACGATACTAGACTTTTACCTAAATATAATAAGTATAAAAACTAGTAAATAACTCTACTACGCACTTTAGCCTCTTTTCTTTATATTATTTATATAAAGTTAGTATCTTTACGTCTACGTCTAGAATAGCCTTTATCTAGTCCTAATAACGTTAGTTAGAAGACGTTATTAGGGCTTTTAATATAGTTAGGCAGGTAATAAAAAGGGTATAAAGTAAACTTATAGTAAAGGTCTTAATAGCTACTTATACGCGCGCACGCTAGCGCCACCGAATAATTATAAAATAATAGGTATTAGGTTAATTACCTTAAGAAGGGGGATAATATTATAAGCTTAAGGGACCTAAATAGTAACACGACTATAAATAAAGATAAATAGGGGGAGGTAGAAGAGGCTATACTATAACTAGCCCGTAAAGACTTACGGGGTCGCTTATATTAGCTAGAATTACGTAACTTTAATCTAATAGTAGCTCTAGATTAAGGTGATCCGCTAAGAGCTGTAAACCATGGTAATCTGCCAAGAGGGCCAGATTACCTAGAGATAAAGGAAGAAATAGACTAGTATATAGTATAGTAGATTCTCCTATATTATTTCCTTTTTTATAGTTAACTTACATATTTTCTGTGCGGGTACGTTCTCCTATATAAACTAATAATTATTTTATTTTATTATAAAATTAAATTATTTAGCCTCGCGCTAAGTATCGCATTAACTTATACTATTAAATAATCTATAAAGCACTACAATACCTTACTGCCTTAACCTAGATTAGAACAAGGTGTGAGCGCCTCATAACAAAAGTTAACTATAAAGAGTAGGAAAAGTATAAAGAGTATCTTAGACTATATACTAGTTATTCTATTTTTTAATATCCTAGAATTCCTTTAGTCTTTTAGGAGACTTACTCCTTAGCAGAATATTTTCTAGTTCTTTTACTAAGCTAGTATCTTTTTAAGATTCTATCCTTTTACCAGGATCCTAATTACGTAACTACTAACTTAATCCTACCCCGTCCGCTGGCGTGCTAAGCCCTGTTAGCCCTTTTATGTGGTCCTTTACTAACCTGTAATTCACGGTAGTCATAACGCTGTAATTCTTCGTGATTGTAACAATAAGTAAGGCTACTATAGAACTAGAGGCGTAATTATTATAAAATTTTAACTTTTTAATATTAAAATAATAGATATTTTTACTTAGGCGTATAGCAGGCCTCGTTGCTTATCAACTTAAGCTAGTTATTTATTAGTAACTATAACGTACTAAAAATTAAAGCCTAGCCTATTACTATACTTATAAAGACCTAGGTTATAGATAAGCGCCTATTTAAGGTAATGCTTTTTTAAGCATTATTAAGTGTTAGCTTATAACCTAAAGGTTAGTAGCTATAATTAAATTAATATATAAAGTTTTTAAACGTCGTTATAGAAAGCTTAATTAAAAATCTAAGGTAATTAAAATTACTATTAGTAATTACCTACTAGTTTTGCTTTTTACGAGCTTCTTTATCTTAGGTTACTATAATAATAATCACGGCCTTTTGCTCCAGCGAAAGCTTAATTTTAGAGTGGCTTTAGCTAACGTCTATTTTACAGAGATGCGGATCTTAGAGAGGTAATTTAGATTTATTTAATTACGTCTATATATAGAGAAGGAGCTTGCTAAAGGCGCTTTAAGTAATAAAAGTTATTTAGTGAGTCTTTACTATAATACTTTAGTTATTATCGCCCTAACTACGTAGGCTTTTATTTCTAGTAGTAACTTGCAACGCGTAGTCTTTGGGTTATAAATTTTATAGGTGCTGTCTTGCAGGGCTTTATATAATTTACTAGTAATTTTTTAAATTAATTTAGGCGTGTTTTAGTAGAGAAATAGCTGGCTAAAGTTGACGTGTTCATCGTAGAGATGGCGCGTCGAGGTTGTGGGGGACGTGCGCGCTAGTACTAGTCCTCACTAAAAACGAGCTCCTCATACTCTACCCCACCACGCCGCTCCGGCTCCTCCACAGCCCACGCCAAACCAAAATCACGATTCAATACACCACAAACCACTCTTCGCCTCTCTATACCCACACTCCCCTCTTGGCAATAAATCGTCTGCAATCCACGCACTGCTCAAACATACTCGGATAGGCAAGTTGCTTACGCGTCTTTGCTGGACGGAGCTAAGTGCCCGGCTCGATTCGATATATTGGTGCGATAGCGAATCTGCAGAGTTTTTCCACACGAGAATTTTCGATTTGACACTGAGGTCGTGTTTATTTGATGCTGCGGGGCGTTGATTAAGACGAGAACAGTATATGTACATGGTGAAAAGCGTGTTTGAATCTTTCTAAATGTTATTTGGGGCACGGAGGGAAGGATACTTCGTTACTCATTAGCTCTGGATGAAATGCAGGCGTAGTAGTTGTTTATATTGTGCTTCGTCAAGTTTTCCTCAAAATATGGCTTTCGCAGCGACACTGACGAGCCATGCTGCGTCTGCCCATCCGTTACCCTCCTCGCCTGGCGGCGGCTTATGTTCCGCAGATTCACCCTCCACCACTGTGTCCCTTCTATCTGGCGCCTGCACAGCGGACGCGGCGATGATAGCCTCACGCTCGAGTTTCTTCCGCTTCGCTTCGACCTCCCGCCGCAGCTGGAGCTCCTCCTTGGTCATGTTTTCAGGCCGTGGGGCCTGGTCTTCCTCTTCCTCGTCTTCAGAAGATGGCTCCTCGCCATCTTCATCAACGCTGAACAGCGTCCAGCCCATGAGCCTGTCCATCCAGCCGCCGAGGCCGGAGCCACGCTCGCGTGCCAGACGTGCAACCTCTTCCTCATCGCCTTCGTTCTCCTCATCTGCTTCCACGAAGTCTGGCTCTATAGGGCTCTCTTCGAACATAGCATCGTTGAGCTCCAAGCTGTGGCGTGCACCTGGCGTCTTGAGCCCTGGAGTCATCATCAGATCGGCTCGACTGTTTACGCGGGATCCTCTCCGGCTTGTGCGAGCACTTGGAACCCGACTGACTACACGGCTCTGCACTCGACTTTGTGCACGACTGCCCGCTCTCGAGTAGCGTGGTGCAAAGGCGCCGTATTCGAGATCGTTCAAGTGCTCGCCGGATAGCAGCGCCATGTGTCGGCCGTCGTGTGATGGATGATCCTCGTAGTCGTCACTCTGGTGAACCAAGCTCGTCGAGCTCTCCCTTCGCACCAGCCATCCCTGTCCCTTTGAGTCTCTTGTCTCTCCAGCAATTGTCAATCCTGCGCGGTGGAACCACTCGTTCGTGGACTCGCTGGTATGATGTCGGACGTGCGTGGGCTTCAAAGGCAGCGGCGCTGTGCCCTTCCTTGTGTGGTGTCTTTCTTGGAGCTGCGGCTGGTCCGCAAAGCTCACGCCTGGAAGCAGCGCGGTCGTGCTTTTCGCTTTGGGCACATCGCCTGCCTCTCTCACTGGCGCGTCTGGGTTCAAGAAGTAGCCATCGTAGGCATACCCTTTGGTCTTGCGCCGGCCATTGCGCGAGTTGCTGCGACTATGGCTCAGACTGAGGATGCCCGGTGTGGAGGGTGCGCTCTTTTGCGCAATATACGAGGTGCGCGGTGTGTAAATACGGTTCACGTCGTCCGGGGAGGGCGGAGCGGAGGCATCGAGTGGGTACTGGCTGCTCAGTGGGGCCAGTGAGAGGTTGTTCAGGTTTGGGTAGGAGCGACGTGAGCGCGGAGGATCCATTGTTACTCAGTGATGAGGATGCGATAGGCTTTTTTGGGAAACGGTTTATATCAAAAGGTATACACGAGATGATGGGGTGATTATTGATAGCTCTTCTGCTCTCCCGAGGTCCCCCAACTTTCAGAAGCGCACGGCCCAACACGGGAAAGCCAGTACGCAAAGGGTAGGGTCCCGTTTTTTCACATGCGACGGACCCTGATCTGCCCACGGCCCTCATTTGCGATGGTAATTCAACTCCGGGAAGAAATGATTGCTAATATAGCGAAAGACCACAGTCAACAGCCAACAGATCTGTCCTGCTCGGTTGGCTGGCGGCACTGAAAATCGGGGCTCAACGGTAATGCCAAGGTGAAGAACTGGATGAAAGTGGCTGGTTAGCTAGACTGTACCAGATATGGCGGTAGATGCAACCCGGGGAAGACGCGCATTTGCAAGACTACGTATTGCAGAAGAGTCGTCTGGTCACTGCTCTCGAGCTGCAAAAAGGTACAACCAAATTGAACCAACATGCTGTAAGGCTCTGCGACACGAAGCAGTCTCGCTTTCTCCACCAATGTGGCGGTGACGTACCTGGCCGCGGGAAAAGTTCGGCACAGTTATGCACTCCTCGTTCCGAGAAATGGGTACTGACTAATCGCTGAATTTCAGCCTTGGGGTGACCTCTTTGTGTCCCCCGGAAGACCCTCTTTAACACGACCACTTACCACTTTGTACCTCGTCGTCTAGCTTGGCTGAACTCGCTTGCCTACACTACGTAGCCATACACAGATTCATACACACGCACACACCTGCGAATCACTCTTACCTACTCGTCTGGTACCTCGACCTTTCACACGCCCTTCCACTTTCCTCGACCATGCACATCGTCAAATTCACGGTCTGCACCCGTAATACAGCATGCATCCTTTAAAACGGTGATCGCGAAGTAAGTGAATTCTCCACCTGGCCTGTTTGTACGTCGCGAGACCTAGTGTGCCGCCGTTAAGCCTGCCTGGTCTGTACCGCCCGCGACTCGCCGTCAACCACTGTCCCACAATACAGTTTGAGCATTCACAATGTTATTTTGAACCCTCACTGACAGCCCATTTAGGCTCAGCTCCGCAGCTGGCTGTTTCCTTTAAATAGGGGAGACACCTTTTCCGCTCTCCATAATCAACTCAACTCCGAATTACCACTCTCAACCCTTAACACCGACCCGTCCGACGCGAAACGCGAAGCCCCGAGCGCCGGTTCAAGCGGACCTACCGTCTGTGGCATCTGCCCCAGGCTTCCTTCACGCCAGCCTCTACTGAAGCACTTGACCACCAGCCAAACCCCAAGCGGCCCGTGAACAAGATCCCCTTACAACCGCACCGTTACGCACTAGTCGACATGGCCGGCAACATGTCCACCAACAAGGTCGAACAGCCCACTGCCCAGAGCAGTCTGTTCGCGAATATCAAGAGCTATTTCGCTAATTTGGGCCTCGCTTCCGATGAACATCTGACTGAGCACGCTGCATGCACCCATCATGAGGACCTCCCTGTCGACCCATCGGGTGAGAACATTGACACAGCCAAGACGCGCACGCCTTCTCCCATCACCGAGACCATCGCCCCTGGCAGGCTGCGGAGCTTATACCCGCCAAGCAACTATGGTGCTGTTGTTCCAGGTGCCGTGTATCGGAGCAGCTACCCGCAGGAGAAGAATTTCGACTTCTTGGAGAGTTTGAAGCTGAAGACCATCATCACCCTTGTGCCTGAGGAGATCCCAGCGGGATACCGCGACTGGATGAATAAGGCCGGCGTTCAGCACTTTCAAGTTCATCTCAACGCGAACAAGGGCGCGGTTCGGATTCAATCCTGCGATATCAATCGCGCGTTGAACATTGTTCTCGATCGCACCAATCACCCAATCCTCATCCACTGTAACAAGGGCAAGCATCGCACGGGCTGCCTCGTTGCTACCCTGCGCCGGATTCAAGGGTACGACAGTGATTTCGTCCGTCACGAGTATCACGTGTACGCGGATCCCAAGGCTCGCTTTTGGGACGAAGTGTTCTTTGAAAACTTCGACACGAACACGGTCATGTGGCACGCCCGTAAGGAGAACTGGATCGCCCATGAGGTCGAAGGCGTGCTTCTCTCGCCTCCGCCGTCACCGGTCTCGTCGATGTACGTCGCAAAGCCTTCGACATAACAGCCTCAGCACTCCAACTCTGCATCGGCATCGGGATTTCATTTGTTTCGTTCAGCATATATGCGCCACGGTACAACGCTCTTGCGTTATTTGTATCGCGGCTGGATTTCTCCTTTGTTGCTCCCTTAGTTTACCCCCCACAATAGTAGTATTTCGCTAATTTGCATGAGCGACTGGCGTTGGATAAGGAAAAGGCTACATCGTAGTAAATGGTGCTTTTACAATCCGAAAGTGTTGACAGGGCATGGCAAGGGTTTGTCATTAACAGGCACGGTTTTGCGCATCTTTCTGGAGTTTTGCAGTCCTCGGGCTCAGTGCTCGTTTCCGCCTGAAGAGGTGTTGATCGACTGGTAACACGGGTCCTCTATTCGTCTTGTTCTCGGATGTATTTGTATCACATCAATTTACAGCGGCGCGGTGTGCACTGCACTCGCTGTTATCGCTATATGCTCGTCTGGCTATTGTTTACTGCTAACGCTCGTAGTTGAAAACATGCGCACCATAATTCAGCTTTTTGAAATCGTTGCACTTTCGACATTTACAGCGCTTTTGTACTCTACTGCGTTGTGCCGTGGCTTGGGGAAGCTGCAAAGGACTGAAGAATTCACGCGCACGGTGATATGCACGGATTCACTCGCTGGCGAGCTGTGCATATCCGATTCGACTTTTATATATATATTCTTTGGATACTATGAATGCATACACGCCCCCACGCTGTCGTTCAAAATAGCTCGCGTACCTGCGTCCACTATACTTGCTTCTGCGTTCTCGCCCTCGCCCTCGCCCTCGTTTCGCGCGCGAGCGCCACATCACCATCCGCTCACCGTTCATCTTATTCCCGCATTAAAACGCTCCACTCGCCTCCACAATTACGTTTCAGTAGGCTGCTTCGGCCAAGTGTCGTCCGCTATGCGCCTGTGTTCGCCGTGGCGCGCGCGTGGCGTCGCGGTGCCGGACCCGCTGTGTTAACCTCGCTGCTTCGCATTCGCTTGCGATTGCCTTGGATTAAGTGAGGAGTAGGTTTCGCATTCGTGTAAACTTGCTGTTTTGCTTGAGGGCGTTTTCGGTGGGTGTCGAAAAGGTGAGGTATGGTGACGTTGGTGGAGCTGAATTGGCTTCGGATGAGACGAACCATGTGGTTGCGAGGTTTGAGTGGAGAGCTTGCGCATCTCGAAGGTTTAATGAGAAGTGAAAACAGGATTGGCCGTGGCTTCCTAGCTAATGTGAAAGTGTTCTATTGCTAAGGGTCTTGCTACTAAGATACTTTCCGATGTACGAAACTTTGTCTAACCGACATTTGAATTGCAGGGTGAGAGTGGCAACGGGCTCTGCTACAGGTATCGCGATTCGGGGCGGGAAGGTACGTTGGACTCTGCCGTGACTTCCCGTACTCCAATACGGTCATTGCAAACCTGAAGATTTGAACGTATCATTTCGTAACTATAATACAACAGCCTCATAGACAGCTGCATTCAGCGAGGGTCTCTAAATGGTGAAAAAGCGAGCGCAGCGGCAGGTACCAAAGACCGCCAGGGTATCATTATCATGCAAAACATTCTCCGCCGGCAACAGGGCTTTTCCTCTCGATCGTCCATATCACGACCTTCCTTTTACTTTCCTAGACTCACTCGTAATAGCCCAGGTCCTTCTGCCCGTAGAACTTCATAATCGGGTACCGCGTCACCTGCCTCGCCCATTCCATATAATGCCTCAGCTCCGGCGGTACGTTCTTGTAGATTCCATCCACCCACCCCAGAACCGAAGTCGGCGCATCAATGCCTTGAAAGCCGACTCGTTCTAGTATCAAAATCGGCGTGAGTACTGCTTGCAGCGCGATAAAGTGAGCCAACAGAATCTGTGCCACGCTGTTGCTCGGGTCGATGAACGACTGAAATTCGTCGTGTGTCCATCGCGACGGCACGTTGTACAACTGCACGAATGTGGTATACGCCTGGATTGGTCTGTCGTAGGCGTACTCCACTGTTCGAACAAGGATATCCCAGAACATCCTTTCCCAGTCCGTCATGTTGAGCAGCTCGATGTCGCGCAGGGATAAACTAGCCATGTCTAAGTCATCCCGATTCACGCAGTTTTGCTGCGACGCTGACATGCGGGTGCGCATGGTGGCGAGGTGCCCGTCTTCTCGAAACGCCTGAGCCTGTTAGTTTATCTGCCAAGTGCATGTTGTACACATCGGGTAAATTAGCTTACATGAAAGGCAGAGTCCACGTTGTCCAGCGTGCCCTCCATGGCGATGAGGTTGCATCCCCTCACCATGGTCAGAAACTCGAGGAGGCCGTCTTGGAGATGGCTTGATTGGAATGCGAGTGCCAGCGCCGCTGCCATTCTTGCATCGCGCTCGTTCCTTGTTTTTGGCGGGACTGAAAGTGCATCGTTTAAAGCTTTTACTGCTAGTATGCGATGTGATATGGCTTCTTCAGCAACGTTGGCGTTGGACACAGCATTTAAATGCGACGCAGCCAGCGCCAAAATCGAATGAATCAGATATTCGTACTGTTGTTGTCAGTACTGCACGAGATAAACAGGCAAACCCAATTCACCCGATTATAATAAAGAAGACAATGCGGAGTTGCTGGGGTGTATTCTCTATGCGAGAAGTTGGACACAACCATAGGCTTCGCTAGTGGAATCAACCTACATTGTGCGCAAAGCTCGGTATCACCGTTATCCATATCTTGTCCGCACCAACTGGCAAGTGCGGATATGCTGTGATCAGGAAGTGATGAAATAATCGCATGTCGGCCATCGTCTATTCACAGTCAGATGCTGTTGAGGTAATGCATAACACGGGGCTCACTCACGAACATGCCAGGTGTTGAGCGCAGATTCACCATCTCGTGAGGATTTGGAGAAATTGGCGATCGTTGCGTTGTCTGGATGATGTTTGCCGGGTACTCGCAGCGCAGCCCTGCCTTGATGCAGTGGTTGCAGTCTGGGTGTTTCTCATTACATTTTATTCTACGTCGCTTGCAGTTGTAGCAGCCTCGCCTTGACTTGGTGTGCCCTTTCCTCGGGATTGGCTTGCGAGGCTGAGGACCGGGTTGCTGGCTTTCGCTCCGGCTTTGGCTTCGACTTCGACTGTCAGGACACACCTCAGGACATGTGTCTGGCGAACTGTTCGAAGAACCGTCGGAATGGCCCATGGACTCGCAATCAGGCAGCGATGACGGCGCCATGGAAGATCTCAACTTGCGTAAGGCCGCATACACCCTTCTCCAGTGGGATATATACAACCCGCACGGGTAAGATACGCCGGCTAGTAAACGAACTCGGGGGCTTAGACTGGAGACGTGGAGACTCCACGACGGGGTGCGTGGTTCTCGCTTGATTAGGGGAAATGAAGTGTATGGCAGCTGAGTCACAGCCTTGCTCGTATCCCGGCGAATGGGAGCCTTTCTGTCCCAAACTTGTCGGCCGCGCGATGGGCCTGGGGGTCTTTAGCACGGGAGCAAGCTCACCGGAACGCAACCGACGTAGCGGTTGTGAAGGCTGAGTCGATTTTGCGTGAACTCGCAGCACGCCAACGTGCACTACGGGAGAGGCAGCACTCGAGGCTGCTACCCTAAGCATCTTTCTGCTCCTATATTCAAACTTGCAATCGTATTTCTGCTGTTAAAAGTGTCACTGTGCAACAGGATAGCAGTTTCAGTAGGCGCCCCTCAAGCCCGACTGTCACAGGCTATTTTTGCGCTCCCCGAATTGTCAAGCTTTGCCAAGCTCTGGAAGATGGGCGTGATAGGATGCGTAGTGGCAAGCCTCCACATCCACGAAGGGCGCGCGGTGAACAAATGAGGTCATTTATGGACTTTGGGAGATCAGCACGAATTAATAATATCTCGAGCTGAAGAGCAACACTGCACATCCGTCACGTCGGTACGCGTCGGTGATGCAGTTGCAGGCAAAGTTGGTTCTCGGGATCAATTTACTTGCAGGCAACTGGGCGATCGTTGAACATCGCCAAGCAGGCTAGACCGTTCCTAGTGAACGGCTCAACGCTCCCTCACTGCCGGACTCTCGCTAGCCCGCTGGCCGCACGTGCTGCCGCTGTTGCTACTATATCTGGTTTCGATACGAGATGTTGTTGTCACTATCATCGTGTTGCTACGGAGTCCCTAGGGTTCCTCCGTCCACAGGAGCCTATCGTTCGACCGAGGTACCACCACAGCGCGGTCCGACGTCGACTTTTTTGGGGTGAAGATTGGATCTTGGTGGCTTCTAACCTGGTATCATTTCAAGCGTACAGTAGGGGCGCTGTTGGGATCCCTGGCATCGATTGTCACGGCAGGAAGCCCCGGCCCGCAGGAGACCATGCTCCACTTCGGGTGCAGCTCAATGTCATCACCAAAACCACCAGTTCTGTGACTGACAAGGCGCTCGGAGCGAGCGATAGCATAGACGCGTACAATGAGGCTTATGGAGGGACAAGACACGCCATTCTCAACGCCAACGGTCACAACCACAAGCAGCTGGTACATTCACTGGCTACAGCTCCAGGCAACCACATGCCCATCATCTTTGCAGGCGGATGGTTGCAGAAAACATGCTGCTTTCAATGCAGATAAGTCGGAGCCGGGGTAAGACGGGCATTGCTATACGAAATCATTGCTACATACCTCTTCTAGAAGCGTAACGCAGCTGCCGCCTAGGAATCGTACGCTTAACGTTGTCGATGATAGGAACGGGATATAATTAGCGACGGCACAGAAAGCGCGGTCACGAAGTCACATGTGGGTCCGACAAGCGTAGCGTCTGCAAGTCGAGCAAGACCAACCTCTGCACATCTTGGTGCCATTCAAACGACGTTACAGTACGGTCTCTTGTGTTATCGAGTGCTTCGAGTTTCCCGATAAAATTATGTGGAAATCCATGTTGGGCATGCTTAACTTGCATGGATACAGTTGGGTTGCACTATAGGATTGTAAACCTTGTGGAGGGTTGCATGCATTGGGCAACGGGTGAGTGGTCGCACAGCAGCACGGAATGTCTGGAGCGGGGTCGATGCATACGTCAGAACTCAGAATCGCCCTCCTCCGATATATGACTAACATGATGTTTAGCGAATTTCTTTAGGGGACCGGAAGCAAAGGAGGAGTATGTGCCAAAGCAGTATCCTCGAATTAATTTTGAGCTACGAGTTATGACATGGATTTTAGGTCTCCACCTCGATATCCTGCCAATTGCCCTTTTCGTACCACTCTTCCACAGCCCGGGCATAGCTTTCGAAGCCATGGCCCCAAACACCAGAGCGCGCCATGATCATCTGCTGTTCAGGGGGCGCACGATCGAGTTGCCCTTCGATGTTGATATAGCCTGGTGTACAGCCGAGGACGGCTGCACCAGGAAACGAGTGCATTATCATTTGCATGGCCCAATCCTCAGCGGCAGCCTTGGTGACGGTCACGGTGAAAGGCTTCCCGTCGGCTCGACGCTTGGCCTCCGCGAAGATGTTCGCTGAATGCTTCGCCATAAAGTCTGGGGTGTATGCATAGTTGGGGCTGTTCGAAGCTTGCCATGGTCCAGAGAGGAAGAGGTTGGGAAAATTGTGATCCAGTACACCATGCAATGTCGATGGTCCGTTGCGTGCCCATTCTTCGCTCATGGAGATGTCGTTCCGGCCCACGATACTGACGTTAGCCTTTTCCGCGGGCGACCCTATGAAAGGTGGACGAAAGCCGGTAGCAAAGATGACGATGTCGACGGGATAAGACTGATCGCCTACAACAATCGAGTCGGTGGTTAGGCTGTCGGTTCCTTTCCCTTCCGTGTCGACGATGGTGATATTCTCTCGGTTGAACGTCGACAGATATTCGTCATGAAAGAGTGGACGTTTGCACCAGGAAGGGTACCATGGCTTGAGCACTTCGGCCACGGCCGGGTCGCTTACCTCATCCTCCACACGCTTTCGAATACTCTCCAGTCTTGGCAAGTCGATGTTCTGCAGTTTCTCCAAGTAAGAGGGGATTTCCTGAGGGAATTTCCTCCACGGTCTTTGGCCCAGCGGGGTTGCCTGCAAGACCGACAATACCGGGGCCACGCATCCACTCATCATCTACCATGTTGATAGCGGGCGGTTGTTCGAGTGTGAAATGTTGATGAAAGTTCCTCAAGCGCCCGCGTTGCCATCCTTTCGAAGACGCCACAGACTTGCGAAACCACTCTGGGTCTGTCTCGCGCTGCTCGCGTTGGGCCAACGACGCCGGTGTACGCTGAACGACATACAAGTGCTTTGCCCAGCGTGCAACATGCGGCACAGTCTGGGTAGCGGTCGCTCCTGTGCCAATGATAGCGACTCGTTTATCTTACAGTTTGGTAAGCGATGGGTCAGTCGGTGATCCGCCTGTGAGAGCATAGTTCCAGCGTGCAGTATGGAACACGTCGCCCTTGTAGTCCAAAACACCAGGTATGCCAGGTATCTTCGCCCAATTAAGCACTCCGTTGGAGACTGCAACGAATGGCGCGCAGATGTTCAGAATCTGCGGTTCCTTACCGCTGCGCTGTTGCTTGAGCTCAATCTGCCATTCTTTTGCTGTCTCATCCCAGACTAACTTTTGGGCTTGAGTCTGAAAGACTGCGCTTTCGGTAATCCCCCACTTCTGTGCGAGCAAATTGGCATATGTGCGGATCTCCTCTCCTTCGGAGTAACGATGGCGTGGTATGTATCCAGTCTCCTTTAGCAGGGGTAGATACATGTAACTCTCAATGTCACACGAAAGCCCCGGATAACGGTTCCAATACCAGGTGCCTCCGAATCCGCCCGCGCTGTCAACGATCCGAATGTCTTCAGAACGTGTACCGGCCTTGATCATATGGATCGCATACAGTAAACCTCCGAAGCCGCCGCCGAGGATGAGGAACTGACAGCGGTTGTCCGGAAACATGGCTTTCGCATCTTTGACAACGCTCTCGTCGACACATGGGTCATCAATGAAGGACTTGAACTTTTCGTTGAGTGAAATGTCCACGAACTGACTGTAGCCTTCGTCACGCAGTCGCTTCGCGCGCTCTTCACCATAGCGCTTCTGCACCTGCAGTGCATCCACGCCGGTGATCTCTTCGTCGTGGTAACCATGGTCTGTAGCTACCATGTTAGCCGCCGTCGAGTGTGGGGTCATTGTAAGAAGTAGAACTGGTGAGATGGGAGGAGTGACGAGAAGAAGCAAGGGGGCAGTTCGGTTCAAGAAGGAAGAGAGACCTGAACACCCGCGCCGATGAGCAGCAGTTGGAACAGGAATGACAAAATGTGATAAGGTATTTCAACAGGAATTTCGACTGCTACAGCCGTGTTTGAAATTGAACCTGTTGTACAGCGTAGATGCATGATCAATCTCGCCCCCAATCCCTGCTGTCAGCGTCCGCGCCGCAACGAATCTTTTCGGAAAAATGCAGTCATGACCGTCGCCGTTAAAGCGGCACAGTCTCCAGGCATGTTCGGGTGCATAGCGTGGCAGGGGCGACAACAACACCGCAAAGCCGCTGCGATGAGCTGATATCACCCCAAATCCCGCATCATCAGCCCCCAACGCAGGACCTTTCAGGGTCAGCTCGAAAAGCATTTGGGAACGACTTGGAAAATTCATCCCATGAACGGAAGTAGGTAACGGGTGAACCAAGTATGATATTTGCCCAAGCATAGGTTGATGAGCTCCTATGAATTTGATCGATAATGGAAAGGGCGCTTAATTTTGCTATACTCTACTGGTGCTAATACATATGCCATAGTAACATTAAGATGAAAGCGAATGAATATCTTGTAATCCTTCAAGAAACCATCAACATCCAACTTCTCTACTAGACACGAAAGCCAGAGCGAATTACCGCGCTACAATTCTCAAAAACACAGGGCATCAATCCTCACATCCTTCACCAGACGACTCGGGCCAGGCGTCACCAGAAAAAACTCGATTTCCGTTCGTTGCATCGCACGTTTTGAGAGCAAATACCTCTAGACAATTGACTACCTGTAAATTTTTGTACGGGCTTGCCAATAATCTCAGAAAGTCTGGGATTGATTGGTGCACCTCGAATGTTATGTAAGGCGACCTTGCGGGCCGCTATATCCCGTTGCTTCGGCCTCTGGTTGCTCGACGTGACGGCGTGGCACCTGTCGTCGCGCTTTTCAAGCTCCACGCGCATCTCCAAGATTCAACCCATCTCTGATAGTCTCCTCGTTCAACAATTGGGCCCTAAACGGTGCATGTTCCCTTGCGAAATAGGGAGAAGCTTAAAGAGAGGCTTATTATCGCTCTCGACCTTCCCTCAGCTAACATTTAAGCCTGCGGAACTAATATAATTATCGATAAGCGCGACTTGCTGGTTCGTGGCTGTTATTTCCGAAAATGATTGGCACAGGTAACGGCGAGGGTTCAACTTGGCAGGGGAGTGCGTCCGTGGTTGCCCGTTCGGCAACGACTCAACGGTAATTTTTTTTACTTTGGAACCGATTCATTTAATTACGCAGCTCCACATGGCTGACTAGCACGTTAATATCATATGACGCCACGCGGGTGACAAAATAAGCGAGACTCAGTGCCAAGGATTGCGACGCGTCTCACCCACCACCTTATTTACTACTATTATTAAGACAACTAATAATCGGTATGCCTACTACGCGGGCTTAATTAATTCGTCTTAGTTAGAATAGCTACTCTAGCTATAAACACCATGATACGCTAAAGAAGAATTGTATTATTAGCGCCTGCGAGTACCTCGACGCGAAGGGCATTAAGGGCTAGAAAGCTCTTATATTTAAATAATTTGGAGTTAGTAAAGCTCGTGGATAGGAGATCCTACGCAGTGGGCGCGATCGCCGGCGACTTAGTGTTAATTCTACTTATACAGAGACTCGAGGGCGCCCTTTATTAATATTACCTGCAGAGCTACATAAACTTAATTAATTAGTAGAGGACCTTAACTGCGAGGGGCGCTCTATAAGCTAAGAAACTCTTACTTATAAATTAGGGCTTAACGTCTCTGCGCGTATAATTAAGAAAGCTATAGGAACCCTTAACTATCGCAAGTGTATTGCCTGTAAGAAGGGCTGGGTTAATAAGGCGACAGCAGCAAATCGCAAGCAATACGCAGAGC
>ML976700.1:0-148038 GCA_010015655.1 Bimuria novae-zelandiae CBS 107.79 | reverse complement strand
CCCGTACACGGGCCACATCAAATTAGCCAATCGGACGATTGCTCCGAGATAGGACGAACACCAAAGGATATCAGATTTGTATGTAGATTTGTATGGCCGCCAGATATCTGACGGTGCTTGTTTGAATTTACTTGATACTTGAGCTTGTTGTTGCGTCTATTGTTGCAACTGTTTGTAGCCTTTGTAGGTGCTCCTGCCAGCACTCGGGGCGTACTTCTGGCCTACACAAAGGCAGCCTGCAGAGATTGCAGCCAAATTGAGTACGCGGAGGACGCTGACGTCCATGAGAGTTGCCTGAAGTAGCTTGTAAAGGTGGCCTTTGACGCCGGGAGCTGTTAACTTTACGTCCAGCTACCGCACAAAGTACACAGGTCCTTGCTTCTGCTGCCATATATACTAACCTATAAGGGCTCTCTGCGTTAATAACAACGTCGTTAGGTTGTTAACGTTTCTTCGAGCCTCTACATAGGCGGCTGCCCCGGTCGAAAAGCTGCTCTATAAGCTCATAGAGGAAGTCTTTGTGACCCGCCTTTTTTGCTGACGCCCGAGACGAGTACGATGACAGCCTGTAGGCGTTGTTTAGTGCCAGATTAATTAGGAAGTAGAGCAGAGGACGCTAAGTACGCCGTTTAGCCTGCTAGACAAAGTAGTAGCTTTTACACTAATTAAATCGATTAACCTCGCTTTTATGGGTATTGTAATCGTCTATTATTGTTGGTATCCCTAGTAACTTAACAGCCTTGTTGCTAAAGGCGTCCTCAAAGATCTTCTTATTATTTAATGCTATTTTGGAGCGTTAACAGAGCTTTTCGACGTACTGAGCAGCTGTGTAAAAGTCAACACCATGCCAAGAGATGACGTCAATACTCACGATCTGCAACTGTACTGGCGAAAAGCACGACCTGATTATCTCTCTAGGCTGCCTCTAGTACTTTTTTTGACGCTGACAGCGCCCAGCGTATTTCTCCCCACTTTAAGGACTGCCGAGCGTGTGTTTTCAGCCGCACAAGATCACCGTTGAAGCGCTCTTTGGACAGCTTTTTGTGGGCGATAGGTGCGCTGCTTGTTTAAAGTTCTGCCTCCGCGGCCTGCTCGAAGATCTCCTCTATCGTTGTCTTTGTTGTCCTGACAGTCCCGGCGCAGCCGACGCCTTTAGATCTAAGGTATTTAAGCATGGGTATCGTGTTAAAAAGGTTGTTATCCCAGATAATATAACGGCCGGCTAGAAAAAGCCTTTCTCTAGCGTCGTCCTCGGCGAGTACGAGAGTAACGGGGACAAGCTCTATTAGAGTTAAAGACCTGCTAGCAGCGTCAGCGTTAGCGATTTTAATTAAATTAATAGGTCCTCTACCGCGGGCATAAAAAAGCTAGTTAAGTATTACCCTATTGTTTGCTAAACACCAGATCTTGTAGCCCTTAGGTGTAAGCTTTGTCTTAATTATTACTTTTTTTAACGCGCGTCCAGTAAATCTCGCAATCGCCTCGTCAACGCAGAGGTGCTTGCTAGGCGTCCAGTACAGTAGCGAGCGCTCGCGGAGCAGCTAAGAGAGATCCCAGACGCGGCCAAACGGGGAGCAAAAGCTCTGCTCCACCTCAGTACAATACAGGTATCGATCTAGCTGCTGCCAGCGCTGGCGGGACATGAAGTCGTTGATTTTGTGTGTAGGAGCGTTCCGGTGGCCCTTCTCCCAGTACTCCGCCAACGAGGGCTCCCGGTGGACGCCCATATAAACAACGATTGCAAAGTACGTATACAGCTCTATTGGAGACGTCGGTTTCCAGCTGCGGTAGCTGCCGGGCGTCGCTGCGCGGAGCGCCTCAGCATGCTGATTTGTATAGTGTGCTATACGGTCCATAACGTCAGCGGAGAAGTATAAATCGAACAAGGCAATTAGATTGCCACAATTAACACCTTTAGGTAGGTTAGCCTCTCTAAAAATACGTAGATTACTAACGTTAAGAGGTTTCTAATCGGGTGGCGGATTTGCTAGCAAATTAGGCTTTTTAGTGTTAGATTTGCTGTATTTCGTGTATTTTACGAAGTTAGGGTTATTACTAAGTGGGCTAGCAGCTTTTAGCATGTTTACAGGTGCAGGCGATTTCAAAAAAGGTGTATTTTGGCTGGTAAACAGAAATTGCTAACATCACGATACAGATTTGGTGTTCACTTGGCAGCTCTCCTGATTGGCCATTTCCATGTGGCCCGTGTACGGGCGATATTGGCCATGCGGGGGATAGCGAGCATGCACATTCCCTGCTAGAGGTCACTGGCCCAGTTACCCCGCAATGTACCACTCCTCAATCAGGCAGGAGCTATATCGAGGGTGACGTCGTACTGTCCAACAACGAGTACTGGCCGTTCAAAAATACACAATGGCTTTCCATCCACTCCAAAATCCTTGCAGTGCACTTCCGAACAGCCGTTGCTATGGTTGGTTTTCGATACTTAAACGGATTGGCGTTTCTTTGTGCCACTTTTTCGCTAGCTGCCAGTAGCAGCAGGTTCGCGAGACATGCGAACGCATCCGATGTATTAGAGTATGTCAATCCTCTCATTGGAAGTCAGGCGGGAGGTAATGTGTTTGCCGGCGCCACGTTGCCGTACGGTATGGTGAAAGGTCAGTAAGAATGGTGCGTTTTCGAGCAAATCATTGTAAAGAATCTTAACTGTTCCTTCTAAATTTATGGAGACTTGGTACTCAGATAACAGCTTCTGTTTCACATAGTACATACACTCTCACGCAAAGGCTTGACGCAATCACTAATTTCTCCCGCAGCCTCTCCAGACGTGAATGGCGAAAATACAGGCGGGTTTTCGACCGATGGATCGCAAATCACCGGCTTCTCGGCTCTCCACGATTCAGGAACAGGCGGTAATCCTAGTCTCGGCAATTTCCCTATATTCCCTCAAGTATGCTCCAGCGGTGATATCAATACCTGCAGTTTCCCTATAAGAGCAAGAGCTACAAACTACACAACCGATTCGATTATTTCCGAACCGGGACACTTCGGCGTCACTCTCGAAAACGGAATTAAGACCGATATGACTGTATCGGAGCATGCTGCTCTTTTCGAGTTCAACTTCGAGGGCAGCACAGCCAGTAACGGAACTGCGGACCCAGTAATCATGCTGGACCTTACCGATCTATGGGCTAGCCGACAGAATGCTTCAATCAGTGTTGACGCAAAGGAAGGAGCAGAAGTTAGAAGGATCAAGGGAAATGGAACCTTCCTGCCGAGCTTCGGAGCTGGATCGTATGTCGCGTACTTCTGTCTGGATTTGGGTGGTGGCACAGTCAAAGATTCCGGTGTCTGGGTAAACAACCGAGCGGGGACTGAGCCTAAAGATCTCTACGTAACGCGCGGCTTCAACTTGTTCTATCTCGAAGCTGGAGGCTGGGTACGGTTCAAGGGGCCAGTGTCGGGACCGATCTCGGCACGGATGGGTATCAGTTTCATCAGCACTGATCAGGCTTGCCAAAACGCAGAAGACGAGATTCCAGGGCCAAAATACGATTTTGAAGGTCTAGTGCGAAAAGCGCAGGATGGGTGGAGGAGAAAGCTGTCCCCGATATCCATTGAAGCTGGTGGAGTCAACGACAGCATGCTTGTTAGCTTCTGGAGCGCGGTGTACAGGACCATGATATCGCCACAGGATTATACTGGTGAGAACCCGCATTGGACGTCTTCGGAGCCGTATTTCGATTCCTTCTATTGCCTTTGGGACATGTGGCGAGTACAGCTGCCTTTCCTTACGATAGTGGACCCTGTTCAACAGTCACGCATCGTCCGTAGCCTACTGGATATATACAAACATCGCGGATGGCTACCTGACTGTAGTATGAGTACCTGCAAGGGCTGGACACAAGGTGGTTCCGATGCAGACAACGTACTTGTTGATGCTTATGTGAAGAACCTCACTGGAATCGACTGGGATATCGCATATGAAGCCATAGTCAACGATGCAGAAAACGAATCATTGGAGTGGAGTATTGAGGGACGCGGGGGACTTGCCTCGTGGAAGCGGCTCAACTACATACCATACCTTGACTTCGATCCGAATGGATTTGGCACCAATTCGAGAAGCATATCGCGAACGCTGGAGTACTCCTACAATGACTTCAATCTCGCTACTCTTGCGAAAGGTCTTGGAAAAGACACGTACGCGAAGTATCTCGCTCGTGCTGGAAACTGGCAGAATCTCTTCAAAGCCGATCAAACTTCTGCTATCAACGGTATCGATACGGGCTTCACTGGCTTCTTCCAGGTATGTTTCTAGGTTGAGGCTTCGTGCATGATGTACTGTACACTGACTGCGACCAGCCTAAGTACTTGAATGGCACATGGGGCTATCAGGATCCTATCTCGTGCTCCCCGCTCGCCGGATTCTGTTCCCTTACGAGCAATCCTAGCGAGACTTTTGAAAGCAGTGCGTGGGAGTACATGTTCGTAAGTACATGACCTCGTGCAATGGAAACTCAAATCCTCGACTGAAACCACCTCCTAGTTCGTGCCACATGATATCGCGGAGATCATCGAGCTACTTGGCGGTGAAGAAACGTTTTTGGAGCGACTTGACTTCTTTCACACGTCCGGGCTTGCTGATATAGGCAACGAACCTGTCTTCTTGACGGTGTACATGCCGCACTACGCCGGACGGCCAGGGCTCAGCGCGAAGAGAGCACACTACTGTCAGTCGCTTCGTTCGGCATTTTATAAATTGCTCCTAATGATCTTCAGACATCCCCTCCAGATTCAATTCTTCACTTGCCGGTTTGCCTGGCAACGACGACTCTGGCGCCATGGCTTCCTTCACCTTGTTCTCAACCATAGGTCTTTTTCCGAACCCTGGCCAAAATGTTTACTTCATTATTCCACCATTCTTTGAGTCGGTTAGCATCACCTCGCCGGTCACGAAAAGAACAGCGACAATAAGAAATGTGAACTTTGACGCGACGTACAAGAACATATACGTCCAGAGTGCTAAGCTCAATGGCGAAGAATACAGAAAGAACTGGATCGGACATGAATTCTTCACTAACGGATGGACTCTAGAGTTAGTTCTTGGAAGCGAAGAAAGCGCGTGGGGCACTGGCGTGGGGGATAGACCACTAAGTGTCTCAGATGCGACAGGAAAGATTAAGTACATGGCGTAGTGTATGATTTGGGTGCTACCTTAGCACAAAAAATATAATGGCCGAAGCCTTTTCTACATATGGAAGATGGAAAGCTGCGACGTTCTCTTACTATCCTCCTTCAGGTCCATCACCGAGTCCGCCTTCTAGTCCATACATGATGTCAGTACGCATGGTGTACTTTGTTCCGCTAATAACATCGTCCCCGGAGTGAAGGAGGCCCTGTTGCTGGAAGAGCAACACGCGGCCGCATTTTGGCTCGATGTATATACTCTTCTGCATGTCCCAGGAATAGAAAGAGGTTGCGCCGCCATCCAACAGCACTTGACCGTCCTTATCAACACTGTCGTTGAGGTACAAGTGCATCGTGAAATACGACCGCTCAGTTCCAAGCGGCGTCTCATACATGCCATCGCAATGCGCTACCTGCATCAGCATTCGCAATTTCATACACACGTCGTCCAGCTACCTTTGAAGTATTCTCCTCCTGTGTACTTGAGAAACCGAGCACGCTCATTCAGTCCTGTCATCACCCATGTTTGCTCCCGTCGACTCGCTCCAGTAACATCGGGTCAATCTCTGAAGCGATGTATCTCAGGTGCCGCCGCGCCGACCCTTGCCCAAACATTTGCCATCAGTTCTGGGTTATCCCAAATAATTCGACCGCACTTTCGCGTGTCTTCGTACATGGCCTGCTGTCCGCCTCCGATGTTGATTAATGCTCTTTCCCAGTGACCGTTTGTCATGCCTTCAGCAGCAGCAATTAACTGGTTGCACTCTTCTTCAGTCATCACGCCGTCGAGCAACACTGCATACGCGGCTGAATATTCGGGCAGACCAGCTCGTACGAAGTTCAACTTCGACTTTCTGAGAGCGGGAGCTGGGCCGTCAAGGAAGCCCTCTGGTAATTTGTATGGGAAGACCGTATCTTGAGTGAGGCGCATTGGTAACGCATATGAAGAGGCCATGGTTGGAGTATGTCGGAATGCAGTAGCACTCTCCGCAGAACTTTTAGACGCTCCTGAAGAAGGCAGAAGTAGTGAAGTGTGATGCGAAAATGTGAAGCTCACTACGATGGCAAATGCGTGGTTCGCACTGCGCAGTTCAGCCTGAACGCAGGGCTGTGGCACTGCCTGGAACGCCCTGCCCCGCGTTTCAGGTAGGACTTCGCCACGATCCATCGTAGTTGCATTCATATCATCATACAGATGAGTGCGTAGAAGTAATGTTTTTGAAGAAGAAGCAAGGTATGCGACAGTATAGATCGAGATAGGGCGCTTTCGCGTGCGTAGTACCAAGCTGTTGGACCTGTGTCTCTGCAAGACGAATTCCCCAGGTTTTTTGGCCGTTACGATCAGCAAATTCAAAATTAAAAAGGCCATGATGTACTATGAAGAACGCACTGTGCATGCGGCATCGAAAGACTAGGCATCCGATGGAGCGATGCCACAATGCCGAATAGCAAACCGAAAACGAGAGTGCTAGTTTCTTGTTATACCGGTCTCCCGCGCTCTGGTGTGAAAATTGAGCAATTCGCTCTCGTCCACTACGCTCCTCTCATCCTTAAGCTCGCACCTCCTCTCACACAGCTACCCAATCCGATGCAGAAGCTTATCCACCACAATCCGAAATCACGGGCCATTCTTTATCTTTTTCATGAAATTGCTCATTTTCCCACCACTTTTGCCTTCAGCTTGGGACCCTGAGACCGCTGAGCCGCTGTACGGAGACTGCCAGGCTGCTTGAGGTCCAACGCTTTCATGATCTACTTTAGGCAGCACTTGCGGAGCGGCGGGCTGCGGCTGCTGCCGGTAAGTCTTGTTGAAAGAGCCTGATTCTATCTCCCTTCGACCGGTATCGATGGCAGCTTGATTTTTCGCGTGCACAGACGACTCGGGGTTTGCAAATCGTCTGTCAACTGTTTGGTTGAGCGTTCCGCGCAGTGCTTCACCAGCGCCCTGGGTAAAAGAGTTAGTCAGGTTATTTGAAATTGTAAGTACGCTTACATGAATGCCAGCGGCAGCTATTTTGAGGTTTGCCAAAGTAGATTGTTTCTGCAAGTTTTGAGGTTGGTGCCCTGGCCGAAGCGGTGGCGGGTGGACACGGTCCCCGTAGCCTACTTGGTGGTGGGCTTGATGTTGCTGCAGATGTTCAACTGGCTGCTGAGAGCGGAGTTCTTGCGAAGGTATTTGCTGAGGTATTTGCTGAAGTATTTGTTGAGGTGCTCCTGCTGGGGGTGCCCTTGCTGGATAAGAGAAGTGGGAGGGACTTGAAGGATTGATGGGACTGACTAATGGGTTTGGACGCTCGATACCGGGCGAAACTGAATCAAGCTCTACACGATTGCGCATGTTGTTCCTATTGGGAATAGGCGGTGACGAACTCGGACCAGGTACAGTTGGAGCAGTCGGATTCGGCGGAGTAACACGTTGTGATGTTGCTGGCAATGGTGGAGCTGGTGATGGTGGACTTGGACCGGAGGTGCCTGTGACGCTAGCCTTCGTCGAGACTTTTTTGTCGTGCCCAGCGGGTTGCTCCACTGTTGTCGAGCCACCTGGTCCCGTCGTTGTAGTTGTAGTCGTTGTAGTCTAATAGCAATCTCGTCAACTCGAGCGCGTCAAAGAACATTGGTGTACTTACAGTGGTAGTAGTCGTTACTACGTTTCCCGTGAATTTATCAGTGTATGACTCTTTTTCTATGATGTCTTGTTGCGCTTGTGATGGCTGCTGCGAGACGTTTGGTTGATGTAGGGATGCTGAAGGGGTGGGTGGGGTGACACTGGTGGCTGGTGGTTGCAAATTCGTGCTGGGTGCTTGCAACTGTTCTCCTCGCGAACCACCTCTCTCATTGCTAGAAAAGCTTGGATGTCCACTTGTGTTGGCGTCCGATATTGAGCTATTAACATGCTCACTGCTAAAATAGGCAGAATCTCCTGCTGTTGCTGAGTTCTGGGCTGTTACAGGATTGTCCATTGGCGCGGCATCTCCAGCAGTGACTGCCACGGAATCTTTCCGCTCCCTGTCCTTTGAATGGAAAGGGTTCGATACACGCCACTTTGATTTCTTCTCCTTTCCAGGAGATGTACCTTTTTCATTGACCATCTCCGTAGTGTCTGTAGCCACTGGAGGCACGGCAGGTGTATCTTGTTGCGATTGTCGGTTTTTGGACCGAGCGCGGTCACGTCCTGGAGATGCACTGCCGGTGCGTCGTTTTTGAAGTTTTGCGCCTGGTCGTGGGCCCTCAGGCATTTTTTCGAGGAGAATGTTGAAGGTATGATCACGACGACATTAATTGTGATGGGTATGTCGAGCGAAAGCCATCATGAGCCGGAGGCGTCCTTCCCAGAAGCTTTCATGTGACATCATAACTAGGCCAGCCACATGGTGAACCGCTCCGCGTTACTGAAAGATTCCATCCAATCAGGAAATAATGTGATGTCGATCATACACCCAAGAAGGACGGGAAGAGAGCAGGGGTTTGATGGGCTTGACGTCGGTGGATGGGCTGCCTGCCTGCACAAGGGAACTTGTTTCCTGAATGTGCTAACCGCTTCGGGGCAAGCCAGGTACGAGGTTCCCCTCCAAAACTTCAAAAACATAGTGGGAAGCAGCATGAAGGCTGAAAACGTATCGCAAGGAATGGTATCAAATAAGTTAGCTGCCGCCATATAAACGCCAATTTTGGCCGGCAACATGCCGTTGCGTGCGCTGTGTAAGACATCGGCCTTGGCCCTTCAGCCTCAGCCCCTCCACAATTTTAGCTCACACCCCTCGAACAAGAAAAAGTGACTTCCCTACTTTCATGAGTTGAGATCCTTCGACTGAGCAATGTTCGATGGCGGAAACACTTGGTATCATCGCTTCAGTGATCCAAGTTGCAGGTGCAGGCCTCAAGCTATCCCAGACTTTGTACCAATATGCGGACAGCGTAGCTTCCGCTGATCGGCGGATCAGAGACGTCGCAAAAGAGATCCAGCGTGAGTATTTCTGAAAGGGAGGATATCACAGACCATATATGCTAATCACGCACGTTCCCTGATAGTCACTGCGTCTGTGATTGATGAGCTGGGATCACTTTTCAAGAAGGATGCAGCTGCAACACTGCTCTCCCAAACTGCGCTTAAGACCGCCGATGAGACAGTGCGAGAGTGCTCAACAGTCTTTGCCGAACTCGATGGGGCGCTCAAAAAGTCCAAGAAGAATGCGCTTGGGCGGCTTATGATACCCTTCCGTGAACCGAAGATTGAGCTTCTGAGGAGCCATGTCGACAAGCTTAAGAGCACGCTGCTGTTGCTGATACAAGTGCTCACCCTTGCGCATCAATTTGCTGCTCAGGACCTCAATCGTGAAGCAGAAGCAGCTCAGCGAGACCAAATTAAGATCCTACTCCAGAACAAGAAGGACTCTGCAAAGCGATACGAAGAATCTTTGAAAAATTACAGCATGAGTGAAGATAGCACCCTTCTGGACGAAGACACAGAGAATGAAGCTCCGACGTTAAGCGCAGCGAGCACTATGATAATGACCACAGCAGCGATGAAGTCGAATCTCACTGTCAGAACACTGGCGACATGCGTTCAACATATCCAGGGCCTGTTAAGCGACATCGAAACTCTACAAGAAGCTCTAGAGCATCAGGAAGATGGCGCAGAACACTCTGAACATCATCAAAGGCTCATTGGGTCTTACTTTCGAGCTCGTGAGCACCTTGACGGCGCACTCCTGGGGAACACAAGGTACCCTCCAGAGGACATCAAAGAAGAACATACGGAGATGCAGCAAGACTCGAGAAAGAGACAAAAATTTGCCTACATGAAGATTGTCCAACACGAGGAAGCGAAAAGTGCGACGGCCTCCGTAAAGTACGGTGGTATTAAAGATACCACTATAAGCTTCAAAGACGCATTGGGAAGGGAGTTCTCCTTTCCACACCACTTGATTAATACATGGTCAGCCATGGAGAGTGTCATCAAGCAAGCATTCAGGCACAGTGATTCTCTCCAACAACATGTTTTGGACGGTCACTATGAGTTGATCGATGAGACCCGTCGCATCATCTTACCTCTGATGTGGGATACGACTATCCAACCAGGTATGATGGTTACTATGGAGTTCTGGCCGAAATTGGAACGAGGGGCATGTATATGTCATCCACCTACGAATAGTCGCCCATGGATTCAGCCTCATAGCAAGCCTTTCCCTACAAATCCAGTCCCCTTTGAGAACACGGGAACTCCAGAGGATTTCCCTCCGCCACCAGCGCCATTAAGAGTACTGGACCCTTCAACACCCGAGAAAGCTAAGGAGAAACCCCGACAACCTTTCTCTGGCCTCGAACGCGAATATAACCCTGATTCGACGGTTTCAGGATACAGACCGAGTTCATCAGCCTTCACCCCAAAATCACCAGCATACGCTCCGACCTCACCAGCATACGCTCCGACCTCACCAGCATACGTTTCGATATCACCTAGGTATAGCCCAACTTCTCCAATACATAGCCCAACTTCATGCACATACGCTCCAATTTCGCCCGCATACGCCGCAACTTCACCGGGATTTGCAGAAGATGATCCCGAAAAAGAAGAATATTTCGGAAAGGAGGGAAACCAACATGAGATACCCGAAATGGATGCCTCGTCACTGCTTGTGCCAGAACTACAGCACAGCCGACAAATATACGAAGTTGATCTCCCTCAAGACGTAGATTCCCAGCACAGAGATAGTGCTACGAGAATTGGAAGGAAAAAAGGCCCACTGCGTGTAGAGACCCGAATGCAGAGCACAAAGACCCGTCGTAAGCCTAGGCGGGCCCATGACCGTCCCCAGCAGCCGGGTTTCCTAAGCATGGGGCATACGGAATATCTCGATTTAAGACCTCCAGCTCCGTTAGCGGTACAAGTAGGAGATGATCTTGATTTAGAAAAAGTTTTGTTAGCAGTAGAAGTAGGAGACGATCGTTGTGGAAAGATTGAACCGCCATTTCAGGACGGGGGAGCCTTCCCACCTCAACCGGGTCCGCCTATTCCACCACCAATGCTCAAAGGCGAGTCTGAGAATGCGGCTGCTCCAGTCGACGAGCAAGCGGGGTTCGCATTCACCAACGAAGATGCACTTGAAAACTTCGATTTCGATTCCTTCCTTGCTGATGGAGACGAAGTAGATACTCGTCCTGCATTGAATCTTGTCGGCACGAGCGCTATCCCTGAGCAAAACGAAGCGAAAGAGTACGCTTCCTCACGGTGTTACGACGAGACGGATCCGCGTCCCTGGGAAGTCATCATCCCAACTCTCGACGATGAGGTGGACGATGATGAGGTGGATGACTTGTTAAGGGCCTGGACGACAGTCTTGTAGCCTCTGAAATTCCTTCGTTACGAGGGTAAAACCATATGTCGGACAATGTAGTCCTACAGGGTGCAGAATTGAGCATCGGCTTCCCTCTTAGGGTATGGTACGGTTGGGTTCCGTGGATTTTCGGACCTTTCGCGCGGCCTGTATACCATCTCATATATGTTACATCGGTATGACTAGCGACTTTTTTATTTCGTTTGGCGTAATCGCTGTCGATGACACGCTGGGGCGAAGGAGCTGAGCGCGCCAAGTATGGCTGAAGGAACGCTTTCACCGCCACGGTAGCAGGGACCTATTCCTATACATGCCTAAACACTAAAGCTTTGACACAAAGTTGCAGAGATATATTTAGAGCGAGCTAATTAGGAGTGTGGCTGGTGAAGAAGTTAATGAGAGTCGTTCTGAAGTTATCGACTTACCCAAAAGGTAGTTGCGATGGCTGAGCTGAGACGTAAGAAAGCTGAAGTGCAAGATCACTGACAGCACGCCTGAGATCAAACTCCGCCATGCTGAAAGATCAACGCTCAAGCTCACCGTGAGAGCACTGCCTCTCTGCGAACTCGGTGTTTTCGCTCTCACGGAAGGATAAAAACCTCGTTGGCAACGCACGTTAACCCTCCTCCTCCTCATCATCAACAACAACATCTCATATTCCACACCTCTCAAAGCCTTTCGCACTCATTCTTCCAACGCTCTACAATCACAACATCTCCCGCATCACCACAACCAATCTTCAAACACCAACCCTCCAAAATGCAGCCCACCCTCCTCCTAACCACCATTCTCGCCTCTCTCGCGACCGCAGCCCCAACCAACTCCTCTCTCCACCAAATCACCGTCTCCATCTCCAACGACCTCACCGGTGACCACGCCTCGGCCACGGTCCCCAGCGACGGCATAGCCCGTGACTTGACCACGCTCTTCGCCGGCAGCGCTATCGACCAGCACGGCGGCATCATCGGGACTTCGGCGCAGCTCACGCAGTTCACCGACGGCACGAGGTGCTTCTTCCAGAATGGGAATACTATTATTGATTTGAATGGGAGGGAAAAGAGCTTTATGGATTTGGATGGGGATAGGACGAAGGCGTTACCGGTTTGGCTGAATGGGTTTAATTTGCAGTGTCCGGAGTAGACTGTGCTGTAGGGATTAACAACTTTCTGCGAGGTTTGGTCGGCGGTTATGGTGGTGTGGGTAGTAGGGTCGGATGGTGTGGGTAGTAGGGTCGGATGGTGTTGTTTAGATGTGTTGGGTTTTGTCGCTCTTTAGTCTTCTCTTTCATTCTTTTTTTGGAATTCGTTGGCACTTTCATTTTAGCATTACTCGTAGCATAATCGATAATTTATTTTGTTTTCGAGAACGCTGTCTTTAACCAGTGAATTTTAACTTTTACAGTGCTGCAAACCTTGGAAAGTTCCCAATAGCAGCATAAAAGCAACTCCTTAGGAAATAGTGGCTGATAGGCGTCTTAAACGAACGCAATCGCTATGGTGAAATTTTTTAATTACCGTGAGGCCGAATGTGCTTTCGAAACCAAAATGATGTTAAAGGTTGAGTGATAGTGCGAATGTCGCGCTCAAGTTAGTTGAAGCCGTTTGGTAGCGCAGAGCACAGACCGCTTTTCTCCGCCCGACCCACCGAAATCTTGGCCGCATCGTTCGAAAAAGTTCAGTTCGGCGCAACACGATTCAGAAAAGTACAACAGCAGACAGCAATGGCACCCGTGTCTTTCTCGCCCGACGCCTCAATCTCCTCGCACACCCTCTCCGTGGGCTCCGCCCAGCCTTCGCCCATGGATCTCTCTTCAAATCCACCAGCGACGGCTGCAGCCCTCCTCGCAAAACCGACCGCCTTTCTCACACCGACCGCGCAACTGAATAACGCTTTTCTCACGGCCGCCAAACGATTTCTGGACCCCGTTGCGGAAGGTGTGGCGGCTGCGCAGACTCAAAGACAGCAAGAGCTAAGAAAGAAGCGGAAGCGCGGCGAGGTCGATGGCGACGAAGATGTCAAGGTCCTGCATTTGAAGAAGCTGCACTTGCAGGGCTTCTCGACTGCCCAGGTCTGGCAGCAATCTAGCAAGATTTTGGACGCCGCTATTGAGGAGATTGAAAGATCTTTACCCCAAGAGGCGGATGATATGGTAGCGATTCGACCTGGCGATGAGGACGAAGAAGACGACATTTCGGAGGCAGAAGAAGGGCAAGAAAACTCTGACATCGGTGAAGAGGGTGTGGACTGGGAGTACGATGGCGAGGATGTCTCTGGCGAAGAGGAGCTCGACGGAGAAGTGGACGAGGATGAGGAGGCGCAGGATGGTGAAGATGTCGATATGGAGGGTGACGAAGAGGGCATATTCTCCGATGAAGGGTCCGGATTGGAAGAAGCCCCAGAAACGTACCGGGAAGGCATGTGACATCCCTGGGAGCTATCAAAGCACCCGGCTAACCGTTCCCAGACCCTAACGGCCTGAACGACCCATTCTTTGACATCGATGTCTTCAACAAACAAACAGACTTCCTCGAACAAAGTAAGCCTTTATATTCATGTCCTCGGATCTGGGATATACACTGATATTATTATTCTACTCCAGGAGACAACCAAGGCGAAGCCGCAGATAGCGAGGACGAGGAGATCAACTGGGACGAGAATCCCTTTTCGGCTGATGCAACCAAGAAAACCATGGTGGACGGAGAGGGAGACGACGACGACGACGACGACGAAGATGAAGGAGGTCCAACTTTCGGCAACGTTGACTTGAACGCTCCCGAAGGCGACAGCGACGACGATGAGCTACAAGATGGGGAAATGGACGGTATGGACGAGGGAATGAATGCGAACAACATCATGTACGCGGACTTCTTTGCACCTCCAGCGAGCAAGGTCGGCAAGAACAAGAAGAAGCGAGGACGGCCGAACCCGCACAACTTCCCTCCCACCCAAGACAAGCCTGATGAAGACGATATACAGAACGTCATCTCTAAGGTGCACGGCGATCTCTTCTCCGATGAGGATGACCTAGGTACCGACGACGACCTCAGCGACGTCGATCCTTCAGATCCAAAGTCAAGACGCAGCACTCACGAGAGGCGACAGGCCAAGATTGCAGAGCAGATCCGAAAGCTGGAAGCTGCCAACGTAGCGAAACGCGGTTGGCAGCTTTCCGGTGAAGCTCGCGCAGCTGACCGGCCTATGAACTCCCTGTAAGGAACATCCATAGGTCAAAGTGGGTGTTTTGCGCATCTACGGACCTCATCCTCTCGACTTGTATGGATCACGCTGACTTGTCTCTCCTTTTAGGCTGGAAGAAGATCTCGAGTACGAGCGCGCCGGAAAGCCCGTGCCCGTGATCACGACCGAAGTCTCAGAGGGTCAGTCTTCCTTACATGTATTTATAGACCCCAAAACCCTAACGACATCCAGACATCGAGGCCCTCATCAAACGCCGCATCCTCGCCGGCGAATTCGACGAAGTCCGCCGCCGCCGTCCCGACGACCTCGCCACAGGTCCCCGCTCCCGCCGCGGCCTCTTCGAGCTCGACGACACAAAACCCACAAAGGGCCTCGCCGAGATCTACGAAGAAGAGCACCTCAAAGCCGTCGACCCCAACTTCGTCGACGCCCGCGACGACAAGCTGAAAAAGGAGCACGCCGAGATCTCCGCGCTGTGGAAGAGCATAAGCGCGAAGCTGGACTCCCTCGCTAGCAGCAACTTCAAGCCCAAGCCCGCGACTGCGAATCTGGAGATTAGGGTGGATGCGCCGGCTATTCAGATGGAAGACGCACGACCCACGGCGGGCGGCGACGTCGCGGGCGCGAGTATGCTCGCCCCGCAGGAGCTGTACAAGCCCGGCGAGGACAAGGAGAAGTCAGAGGTCGTTACGAAGAGCGGGATGCCTGTGGCGCGCGAGGAGCTGTCCCGCGAGCAGAAACTGCGGCGACGACGCAGGGAGAAAGAAAGGATTAAGAAAGCGGGCTTGCATGCGCCCGAGAAGAAGGAGAGCGAGATTAGTGGAAAGGAGAGGAAGGCCAAGGAGCAGAAGGAGTTGCTGGGCGACTTGAAGAAGGGTGGTGTGCAGGTTATTGGGAAGAAGGGGATTACGGATGTCCAGGGAAATGAGGTGAGGGAGGGGGCGAGGAGGGGGGCGAGTAGTTATAAGCTTTGAGAGGGTGCGTGGGTGTTGTGTGCGGTGGCAGAGTATTGCATATGGGAAATACTATTGCATATATTACCTCCAGTTCGGCTGATCTAGGGCAAGCGAATTCTTCAGGGCATGCATCCCGTCTTCAGACCATGTGTATGTACCCTCATGATTCTATGTACCATCATGATTCATTGATATGCTACCTTGTATGCTGAATTTGTCCCACTCCATGCTACCAAACGAAGTTCATAAACCTCTCCATGCAACCCCCTCTCAAATTCCCACCTCTCTTCTTTCATCTAGTAGTCATCCCCACGACTAATAATTTCCTTACACGTCGGCCGCAAAACGAACGTCTGAATACACCATAAGCCACCATCACATTAAACATCTCACAAAAACGGGGAAAACTCACATGTTCAGACTGCGCAGTATACGACCCTTTGATATCGCACAGCGGTGGATACGCCTCGACGATGCCCGCTGAAACGAGATTATTCAGGCCGAGCAGATACTTCTCGTGGCCGAGACGGTCCAGGTACCGTCGGCAGAAGGGGAGGGTGCCGAAGTTCTTGGTGATGGAGGCGAGGAGGGTTTTTGCGGACGAGACGCGGAGCGAGGGGCGCAAGGGGGCGTCGTCGCGCTTTGCGTAGTGGGATGTTTCCATCTATCGTTCGGTCTTGTTAGTGAAGTGTTCGTGTGTATGTGGTGGGAATAGGGTCTGGATGGAGGGAAAGGGAGGGGGTTATGTACATCATCCCGCACAAAGCCCTTGCCCGTACTGCCGAACGTCTCAATGGCAAATGTTTCCCCCTCCTCCATCTTCGTCTGATCGCCGCCCTTAACAATCGGCACCGTCTTCCCGCCATGAATAGTATAATGCCCAATACTATGCCCGTTGAGGTTGCGGATGCACTTCACGGGATACGTCTTCCCGGCGATCTCGCACTCGTAGCTCTCCATGACCTCTTGAATCGCCGCGCCAATGTCTGACATCCGCACGTCGATGCCAGCTTCCCTGATACCCGCGTTCGTCGCGTCCTTGCACGCATTCACGAGGTTGTCGTACGTCGGGTCGAAGTGCATGGTAAACGCCGAGTCGACGATGCGCCCGTTGATGTGCACGCCAAAATCGACCTTCATGACGTCTTCCTGCTGCAGAACCATCTTGTTGCCCGCGTTTGGCGTGTAGTGTGCCGCGCAGTGGTTGATGCTCAGGCCAGTCGGGAACCCCATGCCGCCTTTGATCGCATCGCCTTCCTCCAGGCCCTGGTGCCCTGTGAGGGCGCGCACCGAGTCCTCGATGCCCTCTGCGATCTCGGTGAGCGTCATGCCCGGCTTGATCCACTTCTGTGCCCACTGCCTGACCTCGCGATGTACCTCTGCGCCGCGCCGGTAGTCGGTGAGGAAGTCCTGGTTCATGCGGTCGAGGTGGCGCTTCTCTTCGCTGGTCGTGCGGTACGCGTTCTCGTCGCGGTATTCGACGATTTCGCCCTCGGGGTAGGCGTCGTTGAGGAAGATCTCGTGGACGGGCACGCGTGGGGGGGACGTCTGCACTTTGGGGCCTGCGGCGCCGCCGGCCTTCTTCTTCTTGCGCGGCTTGCGCTTCTTCTTCTTCTTTGCGGCGCCCTCGGCCGTGGCTTCGGGGGCGCCGTCGTCGGCTTCACCGTCGTCGTCTGAGTCTTCATGCTCTGCGTCGCCATTCTGTGTGCCGTTTTTGGGGCCGCCGTTGGTGGCCTTTGTGTTGGAGTCGTCCACTGCACTCGTCAGTCTCTCTCTCTCTCTCACTCTCTCTCTCAGATCTAGGATAAGAATAAATTACACTTCAAGTTGTCGATTCCCTCCGCTGCTGTGGCCGCCATGGTGAACAGTCGACCGTGTCTCGTGTGCACAGAGGCAAAGAAAGCGTCAAAAGGGTTTCTAATACCTGGAAAAAGGCGCCCCGCATTAGCGGCCAAACGCCGCATCGCTTCGACCTGCCCTTCGCCAACGCTATTCGACACAAGCATTCACACCATCCCTGCACATCCATGACGTCTCGAACAAATGCTTCAAACGCCCCAAAAACACCCTCACACCTCCCCCCAGCCATGGACAATGCCTCTGCAACCGCGCTCCCTCCTGCCCCGTCGCCGTACTAGCGCCCTTTGGATCTGCGCTTCATGCCTTGCGCGCACCTCAGACGGCCCCTCCGCAATCCCCCTCCGTCGCAGCGCCAGTCCCTTCCACAGCTCCGCCACCCGCCCGGCGGATGCAGCCTCCTCAATCACGCACTACGACATCCTCGAACTCCCCCCCTCCGCATCCCCTGCAGAGATAAAACGCCAATTCTACACCCTCTCTAAAAAACACCATCCCGACCACAACGCCTCCGATCCCGATGCGTCGACGCGCTTCGTCGCCATCAGCGAAGCGTACCACACGCTGTCCTCGCCTGAGAAGCGCGCGAAGTACGATGCGCAAATCTCTCGATCGCAGGGTCACTCGCAGGGTCACTCGCATGGCCACACCCATTGGGCCCGAAGCGCACACCACGCGCCCTCGGGCTCACACTTCGGTTCGCGCCCCGCCTCGGGTCTGAATAAAAAGCGCAGCACTTTCCGCGGTCCGCCGCCATCGTTTTATAAAGCTGGGGGGTACGGCGCGCACGCTGGGAAAAGGGCTGAGTATGCACAGCATCAGCATCAGCATCAGCACGCCACTAGGACAGAGGACACCGCAGGCGCGGGAGCAGATTCGTACGGTGGGTTCGGCGAGGGGTATGGCCCGGGACAGGCAGGGCAGGGCTACGGGGTCCCGCATTTCGACGATAGGAGGCATAAGCAGATGCATGATACCGTGTATGAGCACATTAGTGCAAGGCGGAGGAGAGCGAGAGAGGAAGAGATACCCCAGGAATTCGACCGGGGCGGGATGCTGGCAAACTTTTTGATGGTGTCGGGGGTTGTGGGCATAGTGGCTGCGGCGACGAAGTTGTTCAGCAGTAGTACTGAAGGGAATAAGAAGGCGGAGGTCTGAGACGAGATGGAAGCAATTCTGCGTTACATTCCCATCCATGGATAGTAGACCTGTGTCACACTGTAGATATAGCGCACGCACAGAGCAAAGCATATGGTATGAACAATGTTCAGATGCATGGAGACAACTAGATTACATGCTAAAAGCCACAGTACATCGCTCACGTCTACACGTCAAGCCAGAGTAGATGCGCTGCAAAAGCACCCATCTTCGTCTAACCCAAACCCTCCCCCCTTTTTTCACATGCTATCCACACGAGGCGCTTAACCCTCGAAGGTGAAGCTTGTGCCGAGCTTGTGGCCAGACTCGTTGAGCTTCTGGGTATCGAAAGAGCCGCCAACGCCGAAAGTCAGGCCGTTGTTGACCTTGGTGTTGTAGGCAAGGGACGCAATGCCGAGGTTGTTGATCTTGGCCTGCAAAATTGTCAGAGACGGTCCATGCATTTTCGAAAATTTTACTGACCTTGGCGAACGAGAGAGCGTCGATCTTGTACTTGGCGGCAAGCTCAAGACCGAGAGCACCCTGGCTCTTGGAGTCCCAGGTGGCGCGGGTACCGAACTCGACCGAGGTGTTGACCTTCTGGTAGTAGGCAGCGGAGAAGACGCTGAGGGAGTTGGTGGCGGTGATGGCAGCGTTGTAGATGGGGGTCGTGTATCCGACGGCGGCCGAGTACCTGGTGATGGCAGCCTTCTGGACGTCGTAGCCAATCTCACCACCGACGAGGAAACCCTCGTGGCTCAGGACGACATCGGCAAGCGCGCTGACGGAGCCAGAGTTCTTGAGGTCACCGAAGACACGGGCGTGCAGGTTGTTCTGCTTGAAGAACAGGTTGACCTTCTGGCCCTGGTTGCCAGCATCGGGCTTGAAGTTGTTGAGGATCTCGGTCTTGAGACCGGAAGCGAGCGTGTCGTTCAGCTCAACCTTGGTGGAGAGGAGGTTGGCCGTGTTCCACGACTGGGTGATGCTGATGCCTGTCCGGCGCTTCGTCAGCAGCTGTATAGCGTAGCCCGTCATGGTCGACTCTTCGGGAGGCCGAGCGTAATGAAAGAAGTATATTGGAGTACGCTTGTCAAAAGGAATAGGCATCGAAAGACTGAAGAAAGAGATGTCTCTATACCGTTGGAAATCGACTTCTTGCCCTCGAGCTGTTGATTCCATTAGCCATTGCTCTTCTCTGCATGGTGGAGGATGAGCAACGTACCGACGAGGAAACGGGTCCATCATGCGCCGAGGTGCCCTTAGCGGTGAAGTTGACACCATTGGGTGCCTTAAGCTTGACCTCGAGCTGAGCTGCACGGCGGTTAGCATACGCGATGCGGCTGTGAATGATGCGCCTGACCTGCGGCAGCGTGGTAGAAGTCCTTGTTGATGAGCTGCGAGGCGCGTGTCAGCGATTGTGTCATCTAGGAGCACTCTGGCGCGCGCGCAAACATACGTCGTTGGACGACTTCGCAATGTCGCTGAAAGCGGGCGGTGGGAGGATCGCAGCGATCTTCTGTGCAACGTATGCGTCGGCCATGATGAATATGTGGGTGGGAGGAGAGGAAGTTGTAGTGGGAATGTTTTGGTGTGGGAGGGTAAAGTTTTGCGGAGCTTGGAAAACAACGCAAGATGAGGTCGCTCTGTCACTAAGGAGGTCCTCGCGGAATTATCCGGTCCATGCTCCGGAAAGCGCGATCCACACACCCGAAAACGTGGGATGCCAGCCTTGGCATTGACCCTCTTCTCTCACTCCACATGGGCCACGGCCGCTCTGTTTACTTGCCAGCATAAGTTGGCAGCATGTACTGTCTCAACTATGTCTCATTTTCACAGACACTTTCAATTTTTCCACGGTGGCAGCAATGCAAGCTGGTTGGCCTTCTCTGCAGAAGACCATGAAACAGCCGCCCCTATTCACAACTACTCGCCTACGTGACCACCGCGTGATGCGACAGACCTTTTTGCCCAGTACGGCTTCCTTGCAGCCATCTGTAGCAGCCAAACGTGTGCGAAGACCTGTTCTGTGACCGCTCTACAAGCACGCTAATTAACGCCATGGCATTATCTCATGGCTACCGTCGGCTCAAGACCTATTGTAGACTTCAATATAGTACTTCATCAATACACTACGGTACTGGCCGTCTTCTATAACATACAAGCGTATGTATCCTTCCATGCATCCATAATCACCCCCCTCGCAAAATCTTCTTCATCTTCCCCAGATCCTCCTCCCCAAACCCCAAACCCCTCACATACCCCTCCACGCCACCAAACCTCTCCTCCACCCCCTCCAAGAGCCCCTCAATGAACTCCCCCTTCGTACTCGCAAACTCCGCCATCCCCGGCGTCTCCGCCGTCCACGCCTCACTCCACATCCTCAGCATTTGCACCAACATCTCCCTCGCCGGCGCAACCCCAATCCTCGTCAGCGCGTAATCGTACGCTACCACCTCCTTCGGCGCGCCCGCCAGCGCGAGGAGTAGAGCAGCTAATACGCCTGTGCGGTCTTTTCCAGCTATACATCTCACCCCTTAGTACGCACGGCATGAGATTCAGATGGAAAGTGGGGATGGAGAGGAAGAGGATGGGAGACGCACCCGTACAATGCACCAGCACAGCGCCCTTCCCGCCCCTAACCCACTCCAACACCGCCCTCACGCTCCCCTCATACGCCTCCAGCACATCCAAGTACATCTCTTTAAACCTCTCTCTCCCGCCCTGCGCGACGAACCGCGATAAATCTACATCCTGAGGCGCACGACTACTCTCCAGCCAGATGTTCTGCACGCCCTCGATTACCGGGTCTGGGGAGCGGTCCCTCTCGCGCGCAGAGCGCAGGTCTAGGATGAGCTTGATGCCGCGGTCTGCCTGCAGCGCCTGGAGGGAGGAGGCGGGAAGGTTGTGCAGGGCGCCGGAGCGGTAGATTAAGCCGGGTGCGATGGGGGAGGAGGGGAAGAGGCCGAGGTCGCGGAGATTGATGATGCCGGGAATGGGGATGAAAGGTGGGGAGTGGAGAGCTTGGGTAAGGGTTGTGGGGTCGATAGGGGTGTTGATATCGGTATCTGTGAGGATGGCGAGGTCATGCTCAGATAGTGTGGTTGTCATGATGGGTGGTGGAGTTGCGGAGCCGTGAAGCTTCTATTTGATGAGTCTGCGAGGTTCTTATACTTCATCGGGGCGGAAGTGTGATGAACGTGTCTCGGATCAAGCAGTAAGCTCCAGTAAGGCTGATGGTACCTGGGCATTACTTGCGTGCTCGATGGGCTGGGCCTTCGTATTGTTCGCATTGCTAAGTCTATACCAAAACTGACTGGGTATAGGAATGGACTATACCTACGGTAGGAGGGTACCTCTGACGTGGCACGCAGCCTTGTGAGAATACGAGACATGCGCGTCATGCTGTGTTTGCTGGAGGCATGACCGGTCGAGCAAGGCCAAGATTGGCATAAATAGAATTTGTAAAAGTGATTGAGGCACACTTCGATCCGTTTTCAAGGCAGCCTTCAGGATTTGTTAGAGCATAGGACATCTGCCATCACGGCATCCTCGTTTCGGAAACGAACCAATGCTTTACTATCTTCTCTCGCTATGGTACATTCTATCTGATATCGGGGACCAGTTTGGGTGTCCCACTTACATGCAATAACTGCGCAAAGACTTACAACTTAGCCTTCACCAACGGCTCCACCTTCTTGAACAACACCTCGTTTTCAGGGTACGGGTCGACAGTCACGCCATTGAGCGGGTTCAGCTCACTCGCCCTGTAAAACATATCCTCATACACCTTCCCATCGTACCTTCCAAGTGAAGAGTCCAGTACCCAGTCGTCGAAGCCCCAACCATCCACCAGCCTCACAGCATGCGGCCGAATCTCCTTCAACAACTTCATCACTGCGTTCGTCCTCGCCAAACTGATCTGGTGTCGTGAAGACGCCCCCGAAGCAAAGAATTCCGAGCCTTCCTGCTCGAGCGTGTTTAGGGCCCAGAGGCGGAATAGCTTCCAGAGGACGTCTTGGGTCGTGGCGTCGACCTGGCTAGCGACGTCACCGTTCTTGAGTGCCTCGTAGAAATTCTTCACGACAAGGTACTGCGAGTGGGCTTTGGAGAGGCGGTAGAAGTCGACGAGGAGGTCGTTCCAGGGCTTCTTGTGTTCGTCGCGGTGCTTGAGCGCTTCAAAAGTGAGGAACGAGGCGCGCCATGCAAAGGCCGAGACGAGGTCTTCGTCTGAGCCGAGGATGTCGAAGGCACAGCCAATTTCTGAACGGGCCCGGAAGCTAGCGAGGATGCGAGTTGTGTCGTTCGTTGGCTTCGCGCCCGAGAGAACGGAGCGAGCGGATTTGAGGAGCTGGTGAGGTTCGTTAGTACTGGTCATGGCCGAACCAAGGTATAAAAGTACTTACGTAGCGAGCGACTTGCTGGGTGAGCATGTAGTTGTCACCCTCCCAGGTCACGGTAGGAAGGTAGTCGGCATACCAAGATCCGATGCCGCTGAAGCTGGAGTAACCGTGGCCTCCACAAGCTCTGCGACAGGCTTCGAGACCTTCAGCAGCAATTGTGCTCGACAGGGCCTTGAGACCACAAGAGGTAGCATGCAAATCTGCAAGAATGTCGCTACCCGCCTGTGTCTCCTCAGGTCCAGCACCTCTCGTCTCTGACTCTCGCTTCGCTCCGCTCTCATTCATTCTCTTTTGGTTCTCTTGGTACAGATTCATCATACCCTTGCCAGTAAAGTGCAAAGCAAAGGTAGCCGCGAGGAGAGGCAGCAGCCGTATCTGGACTATTGTGTAGTTTAGCACAGGGTTCTCGCCAATCTCGCCCTGAGGTGCATCGCGGTCTTGGAACTGGCGTCGCACGGCACAGTAACGAGTTGCGATGGTGACCCCTCGTGCGAGGACCGAACCGGCTTGCATGACGATGGTAGAACGCACCCACGTGAGGGTACCGTAGATGAGCGATGGGCTACCTTGGCGGACATACTTGTTCGTTTGCGGATCGATCCTCGAGAAGCGACTCAGCATGTTGAAATGCGGCACCTTAACATTGTTAAAGAGTAGGAAACCATTGTCCATGGTGTTGTATCCAAATTTCGGACCTATGTCACCGACGTGAATATTCTCCAGCGGTTCGTGTGTCTTCATGTCGCGGATTTGCACAATAAAAGGATGTGGACCAAAGCTCTTGCCATTGATGTAGAGTTGGGCCATGACACAGGCGTGATTGGCAGTTCGCCCAAGAGAACCAATCCACCACTTCGAGGCAGTAAGATGAGGCGAATGTATCGTAAACGTCTTGTCTTCTGGATTCCAGGTGGCAGTCGTCTCAAGTCCCCGGACGTTAGATCCATGGCCGAGCTCAGTCTGGGCGTAGCAGCCAATGAGTTTGTAGTCTGATGCAGGCTTCAAGAACTTCTCTTGTTGTTCTGGAGTTCCTTGCTCAGAGAGGGTAACCTTTTCTGTCAATCCACTGCCCTTGTCATGAAGCTCTGTGTCCATACCTTGAACATTGCCTCATGGAGAGCATAAGGTCCTGGCTCACCGACGGCATCGGTAGCGGTTCGTAGCTCCTCAATATCCCAGTTATGCTTTCGCCTCAGGAGCTGAAGCTTCTTCTCGCGGGCAAGGGCGCGTTCGAAACGCTCCATGCGACCATTGAAGTAGTTTGAAGACTTATCAAAGACAGGCTCTGATTTTAGTATTTCCAGAATTCTTTTCCTTCTTTCAATGACATCTTTTGTGAGAAGCAACTCCTGGAGCTTGTCTACAGGTATATCGCTTTTGGCACGCTCAGCATCGAGGAGCTCGTGACCCTGAGGGCCAGACGGCTTCAATTGCTTCACCCAGGCTGGAGTCGGTGCCATTTTGGTACCTTGATGATGCAGGAGGAAAGGAATAAACGGATGAGATGAATTGCGGAAGTTTCAGAAACCACAGGTGTATCGGTGGTGATGCCATGCCTCGGTCGTTCTCACCAATGATATGGCGTTAAGTCCGCACTAATAAATGTCCCGAGGTACGCACTGACTAATACAGAAATCCCGAAAAATGTACCTGGCCGAACGTACAGGAGGTCAGCATATCTTGAGGTTATTGAGCCGTCGCTTTAGAGTAGTCATTTCATCGCTAGGTGAGATGACCTTTTGAGTATTATCCGCGGAGATGGACAAGCAAGAGTGCATATCCTAGTGACGAGCCACGAATCAGAACAGCTATAGTGCCTACATGACATGTCAACTAGGACACAGGATACGCCTTTTTGGGCCAATGATGGTTATTATAAGGAGGAGAGCGCTCTGGTGACTGCGTCGTCATGAAGAAAGTCGCGCAGCGAGCGTTCGCCTCTGAGTGCATCAAATTCGAGGGTACTTCTAGTAAGATGGAGCGCCAAAATGTCGTGTCTTGAGACGCATGCGGCCAGTAGCTGTTATCCCCCGCACTGTCAAAATCTGCCACAGGCGGACTTCTTGCTAGTGGCCAATCGGACGATAGCTCCGATTCTGCATGAACACCAAGATTTATGAAGTTTGGCTGTAGATTCTTATACAATCTGCATTTTTACTCGTACTTAACTTAAATTACTTAATAATTGAGCTCTTGGTGGTGTCAATTGACTTGATTGTTTGCAGTCGGCGGAGGTGCTCCTGCCAGCACTCAGGGCGTACTTCAGGCCTACACATAGGCAGTTGGCAGAGACTACACCCAAAGCGCGTACGCGGAGTACGCTGAGGAGGTCGAGGAGACTGTAAATTGCCTTGAACGTGACCCAGAGCTACCCTGGGAGGCTGAGACTTGTGCTGGCGTCGCCCACGCTCCGCACAAAGTACACAAGTCTTTGCCTGTTTATACAGGTTTGCGGAGCGATGGGAGCTCTCCTCAGCGACAACGACGTCGTCTGATCTCTTGCGCTTTGCTCCTGCGTTGCAGAGACGCGTCCCGCGGTCGAAAAGCTGCTCAATGAGGTCGTATAGGAACCTTTTGTGGCCGCTCCTTTTGGCGGCGGCAGCGTCAGAGTATGAGGACAGCCTGTACGCGTTGTTAAGCGTCAGGTCGAGCAGAAAGTAGAGCAAAGGTCGCCAGGTACGACGCTTAACTTGCTGGGTCGAGTAATACGCCTTCGTCTGATCAAAGCGATCAACCTCAGTTTTGTGACAATTGTAGTCGTCAATCATCTGCGGTATGCCCAGCAGCCTCACAGGCTCGTTGCCAAAGGCTTTTTCAAAGATCCCCTTGTTGTTTTGGCTCATTTTGGAGCGTCGGCGGAGCTTCATGATGACCTGGATCGCTGGTGGCGACTATCGTCAGCGTGCCAAGGCCATAGTGTTGAGACGACAAACTTACGCTCTGCGACGGTAGAGGCAAAAAGGACGACCTGATTGTCTCTCCACGCTGCCTGTAGGACTTCTCCGCTCTTTGACAAGTCCCATCTGATCTCTCCCCACTCCATGTGCTTTGTAAACTGCGTTTTCAGACGCATAAGGCTGCTCGAAAAGAGCTCCTTTGCCACCTTCTGGCGGGCGCGCCCTTTGACGCTGACGTCCTCGGCTTGCAACTCCACGCGCGCAGCGTCTTCAAAAGTCTCTTTGGTCGTTGTCTTGGTCGTCCGGACCGTCCCTGCGCAACCCACGCCTTGCCGCCGCAGGTATTCAAGCATGGGTATGGTGTTGAACAGATTGTCGTCCCACACAATGTGGAGACCCGACGGAAAAAGGCGCTGACCATCAGCGTCAACGGCGAGGACGAGAGCGACGGGTACTGACTCTGTGGGTGTAAAAGCCTGCGCGTCAGCGTCAGTAAAGGTCGGTAAATTGACAGGGCCGCGGCCTTTGCCTCTGGCATGAAATAACCAGTTCAGGACGACTCCATCGTTTGCCAGACACCAGATTTTAAAGCCCTCAGGTGTAGGCTTTGTCTTAATGATTACCACCTCGCTAGCACGTCCAGTAAATCTGGCAATAGCCTCGTCGACGCAGAGGTGCTTGCCAGGGCGCCAGTACTGCAGAGAGCGCGCGCGGAGGAGCTCTGAGAGATCCCACACCCTGCCAAAAGGTGACTGAAAAGTCTGACTAACTTCCGCAGTGTACAGGTAGCGATCTAGCTGGTGCCAGCGCGTACAGCCCATGAAGTCGTTGAGCTTGTGAGTAGGCGCGTTTTTGTGACCGCGACTCCAATATTCTGCCAGCGACGGCTCTCTGTGGACGGCCATATATACGACAATTGCAAAGTACGTATACAGCTCTCCTGGCGACGTAGGTTTCCAGCCTCTCGCGGAGGGCAGCTGAGGGTGCGCATGAGCAGCGCGATCGTTGGCAAAGTGTGCGATCTGCTCCATGACCTCGGCGTCGAAAAACAAGTCAAAGAGGGCAATTGGAGAGCCTCTGTCAGTACCCTCAGGTAAATCAGCGACTCCAAAAGTACGTGGGTTGTTGATTTCGAGAGGTCTCCATTGCGGTGGCGGCGTGGACGGTAAGTCAGGTAAAACACCTCGTTTTTGTAAGTATTTTGTGTATTTTACGAAGTCAGGATCGTTGCTGACGGCAGACGCAGGATTTGGCATGTTTGCATGTGCTAGCAATTTCGAAAGAGGTCGATTTTGGCTGTAAAACAAAAATTGCCGTCATCACAATTCAAATTTGGTGTTGAGATCGACTAGACGCTGATTGGCGCGTCGTTTGTGGCAGATTTTGACAGTGCGGGGGATAGAGATGCGCCATAGCAACCATGTTTCACACGTAAGCGCGAGAACCCTCAATGGCTGCACATAGTGGTACCATGGTGGCGCACGCGAGCAGCTTTGAAGGGTTGAACATTGAAGATAACGGTATGGAGCAGTCCTTGAACAAGAAGGTGCCATTGACCACAGGGCGCCGTAGATGCTCGACGCCGCTGTAGAATACTCGACATGACTAGGTATGGTGGATATGGAGCTACCTTTGTCCGGTGCAAACTCTGCGAGTGTATATCCGTCAGCCCCAATCGCGGCCTGGCGTCTTCCTGCGTAACCTATTGACCGGCGGCACGCGAGCGGTTGGAATGAGCTGTACGCTTGGGGCACAAACGAGACGAGAGACGAGGCGCAGACAGGCTCTAGGTGGCAGAATCGGAGCAAGCGATCTACGCGCTGTGAGGAGGGTTGCCTAACGCTGTGGTGATTCGCCCTACACTTGCAGAGTGCGCCGGCCAAAAGACGGACCCTGCGGCAGTTTGGGGAAGCTCGCTGGGACAAAGTTGCACCAACATGGGAGCGCCCAAGGACCTCGACGCACAGAGCCCAGATGGCGAAGCAATGACGAACAAGCCACAGCTGTGACCCAACACGGCTAGCGTGGCGGGATGCGTACTCTCAAGCAGTTCTATTCGACTTGGATCACACACGACACCTGCTCCTCGCAAATACGCCTCTGGCCGCCAAAGACCTTTGCTTCTCTTCCTGACGATCGACGTCACCGGCGCGCGCTCTTTCCCTGTCCGCCCACTTACCTGACTCACTTACAACCGCTGCTCCCTACCACCGCGACACACCCCACACAACCAGCCAGTGACGCTACAATTATATGCCCGCAAAGCCTTCCGTCCTCCACGTCGACATCACCCTCTTTCCCTCCCCAACGTCTTCATAGGCCGCGGACAGCATGGGTCAGACACTCTCGGAACCCGTGGTTGAGAAGGTATGCTTGTTCAATACCCTCCCCGCCCCCGCACCGTACACGTTGACCCTGCCGCAACGGCCTCGGGCGCGACTGTGCACACGCGGAGACACTTAACTTCAAGCGACTCTGACTGACGCGTCTTACTTGTTAGAAATCTCAAAGCAGCGATGGCGAACACTTGATTTTCGGCGTGTCCTCGATGCAGGGATGGCGAATCAGCATGGAGGACGCACACGCATGTATTCTTGATCTGCAAGCTGCGGGCGACGACAAGAAGCCGGCACCCGCAGACAAGCGACTAAGTTTCTTCGGCGTTTACGACGGCCACGGCGGTGACAAGGTAGCGCTATACACCGGCGAGCACCTCCACGAGATTGTCGCGAAACAGGAAGCCTTCAAAGAAGGCGACATAAAGAAGGCCCTGCAAGACGGCTTCCTGGCAACGGACCGTGCGATACTGAGCGGTATGTATGGAGATTATCCACAGCTTCAGGGCGGACTGCTAATTTGCCGGAAATAGACCCTAAGTATGAAGAGGAAGTCTCGGGATGCACCGCTTCAGTTGGTATCATCTCGAAGAACAAGATCTACGTGGTATGATAGCCACCGGCAGTTTTCCGTGCACCAGTACTAATCCACGCAGGCCAACTCCGGCGATTCGCGGGCTGTTTTGGGCATCAAGGGCCGGGCAAAGCCGCTCTCATACGACCACAAGCCCCAAAATGAAGGTGCGCAGTCTCTCTCTCGTATGAGGCTTTTCTGACCATCTGTAGCCGAGAAAGCGCGCATCCAGGCCGCCGGGGGCTTCGTAGACTTTGGCCGCGTCAACGGGAACCTCGCTCTATCGAGAGCCATCGGAGACTTCGAGTTCAAGAAGAGCGCCGAGCTCCCGCCCGAACAACAGATTGTGACTGCCTTTCCCGATGTCGAGATACACGATATCAGCGAGGATGACGAGTTCCTGGTCATTGCTTGTGACGGTAAGATGCTATGGTCCTTCCCCAGGTGCGGTTGCTTATACATACTTAGGTATCTGGGATTGCCAGTCGTCTCAAGCTGTCATCGAGTTCGTTAGGCGCGGTATCGTTGCGAAGCAGGATCTCGCATCTATATGTGAAAACATGATGGACAACTGTCTCGCAAGCAACAGTGACACCGGTGGCGTAGGCTGCGACAACATGACCATGATTGTTATTGGTCTTTTGCATGGAAAGACGAAGGAGCAGTGGTACGAGGACATCGCGAAAAGGGTTGCGAACGGAGAGGGACCTTGCGCTCCGCCAGAATATGGCAAGTCTGAAGATTCTACCTCTACTGCCTTAGCAGGCAGCAGTTAGTATATTTCTAATACATGACCCTAGCCGAATTCCGCGGGCCGGGAGTGCACCACCGAATCGATGATAGCCCTGATGATATCGACATGGACCTTGACAACCGCTTCCAGGGCAACCGTGGAATGGGTGGTGAGTCACGCCAAGTTTGTGTGTAAATCGTATACTGATTCTCCAGGTGGGGGTGGCCGCATCATCCTTCTCGGAGATGGTACGGAAATCACCACCGAAGCTGCAGACGCCGATATGTTTGACAATGATGACGAGGACAAGGACCGCGACTTTCAAGTCGACAGGTCCAATGGCTCACGTGAAGAGACACCCGGCCCACAGGGCACCTCCACGAAAGAGACTACGGAGTCACCTTCGTCAGTAAAGACAGAGAAGTCTGAAGAGCCAGCTGCTGGACAGAAAGACACTACAGTGCCAGACAAGGTCACTTCCGGCTCTACCGCGAGTAAAAAGTAACCGACAAGCTCTATGTATTTCGTGCACGGCTTCTGGGAATAATTACCGTCGAGAAGCCCTTGACTGCACACTGGACACCTCGGTAAACTTGGTCACACCTGGTTTGAGAAACGTTTTTTGGCCAGGTACAGCTTCGGCTTGCCGGTAATGTTCACGTTATGACCTTAACGCGGTGGATAGGCTAGGATGTGTCAGCTTTTGTTGGCTGAGGAATTTGGCTTGATTTGGCGGGCATGGACAGGCATTGGCAAGGACAAAATCACTGACGGAGTCTTGACGACTCCCGATGCATGAGATATGAGAGAACGAACCTCATCCAAACAGGGCCTCATCACGAATTGATACCTGGCGTCGCACGTCGTCGTCCCTCTTTCTTATTGTAATGGCCTTTTTCGAACGTTTGATCCCTCCTCGAGGGTGACTATAGCGATGCACTTTCATAGATTGTGGGTTGAGATGGTTAGGAGGGTAGGACTGCAATGAACCACTTTTCCTTCAAGATTGGTTCGGGTGTACTACTCCATTTGTATGCTAATGTACACACAGGTATATCACTGCTATCTCTAAACCCTACAACTTGGATGTTCTAGGCTGCAACGGATAGTCCTTCGGCCCGCTCTCCAATGCCCCTCTATTGCCGATGATTTCTTTAACATTTTTGAACCCACCAACGTTTAGGAGGATATCCCAGTCTGCAAGCAGGCTCTTCATAACATGACGCACGCCCGCCTCGCCCATGATCGAGAGTCCCCATACCCAGAGGCGGCCAACGAAGACGAATTGTGCACCGAGCGCAAGTGCCTTAAACACATCCGACGCGCTGCGCACGCCAGAGTCGTACATGATGTATATCTTGTCCCCGACAGCTACTTCGTGTTAGACACTTTTCTCCTTTTCAACATGCACATGAAGTTTATAAACTCACCACCCACAATCTTCTCCAGCGCATCCAAACTCGCCACCGCCCCATCCACCTGCCTCCCCGCATGATTCGACACGACAATCCCATCGAAACCCAAGTCCACCGCTCTCCTCGCATCGTCCACGTGCTGGACCCCCTTGAGCGCAAACGGCTTCCCGCCCGATAATTCTTTCCACAACTTCATCGCCCACACGGCTTTCTCCCACGTGTGCGCCCGCCCGTGCCACACGTTGTCGATCCACAGCGCGCCCGCCTCGTTCGGCTGCTTGACAGGATCGATCTCGTGCTCGCGGAGCCGGCGCTGGAATACCGGATCCGACAGTCCGAGGTCCGCGCCTTTCCCGTGGTAGAAAGCGTAGTTGCTCGTTGCGACGTCGTCGTGGCGCCAGCCGAGCTGCCATGTATCCAGCGTCAGGATACACGCTGTGAATCCGCTATCCACTGCCCTTTTTAATAGCGATGTGGTAAGTGCGTCGTCGTGCGGCATGTACAGCTGGAAGAAGCGCACACCCTTGCCCCCACTGGTGAGACTGTCATTCGCCCGTCCGACGTCTTCGATGGGCTGGGAACCAGCGGTTGAGAGACAGTAGGGCAGGTTGAGTTCGCCGGCTACGCGGGCGACGGGGAGTTCGCCGTCTTCGTTGTAGATTTGGTTGATACCGATCGGGGCGAAGCCGATGGGTGCGGAGACGGCGTGGCCGAAGATGGTATGGGAGGTTTCGCGGGCGTTAGTGTCGACGAGCATGCGGGGGATTATGCGGTGGCGGTAGAAGGCTTGCCGGTTGGTGGTGTGGGTGTAGGATTGTCTGTCATGCAGCATCCTATTGTCAGCTTCGTTCAGGTTCTACGTGGACGGGATATCAAAGTGGAATCTTGACGTACCCAGCGTTGCTGGATGCATAGAGCCAGCCATTCTGCGTGAGGTTCTTCTGTGCGAGGCGTTCGAGTTCACCGGGCGAGGTGTTGAAGGGGGAGACTTCGCCGTCGTTTGATTTCCAGAAGTTTTCGCGCTGGTAGAGGGCGTATTGGGGTGTGCTGCGGAATTCGCGGTTGGGGTTATTAGGATCCATTGCGGTTGGATAGAGGTAATTGACCTTCTTGCTTTTTCGAAGGTGCAACTGGTACTGGTTGAAATGGTAGGTTACGATCGATTCAATGTATAAAGTGGTCAATAGTAGATATTCAAGTTTGCGTGTCACTTGAAGTGAAAATGATAAGGTGCAGAAGATGTCACATTATAAGTTCTGCATTTTAATATATCCGTACCATTAATCGGAAATAACGGGGAAGTAATGGCAATGGTGACGCTGATCATCATCGTCATAGCGATGTAGCTTGGGTCTCTCCCTATGGCCGCCATTTGCCGTGACTTTGCGCCGCGGAAGCATGGCCTGCTCCATGGATTATTTGAAATCGTGTGGAGGATGTGGCACAATACTGGGACTGCCGGACTGGGGGTGTGCGGTCTGGAAGCATGAGGTACACAACGAAGAAGGCATGGTTGAGTACCGTCCCAAGATCTCGTGCTAGCCCCAAACGCGGGATGGATTGCAGCCGTTACAGTGGGGCGAAAGCTTGTCTGTGTGACCCTACCGATTGAGCTCACCGGCGCCAGCTTTCAACCGCTGCACATACATCTGGCTTGCATGCAGGTCAGGCGTATACTTTAAGATTACAGCCAACGCACACATAATTTCCCCAGTCTGGTGACCGCGGTGAATGGACATGAGCTCCAATCGGAGTGCGTCCAAGCTCGGAGACCCCGCCAAGCATCATCAGCGGTTGAACATCCCGTAGTAGACCCAACCATTGTACTGACCACATCTTCTCGTCGCGGCGCGCCATGTTCGCTGAGGTTTACTGACCCTTTGCTCACAACAATCTGCTGCTGCGTCTGCACCTTTGACCAGGTCGCCCAGCATGTCGGTCATTCTCTGCACTGGTACGTAGTTGCTTCCAGCCCATGTTTACCAGCAATAAGCACGCATTGACTGTTTGTAGCGGGGTATGACCACACGATACGGTACGCAACGAATTGAATGGTTGCACCCCCGCATTATACTGACCCTCCAGCTTCTGGGAGGCGCTGTCCGGCATCTGTTCACGAACGATCCCGCACCCCGATTCGCAGGTCAACCGCCTCTGCATCTCGCCCGACAAGCGCTTCCTTGCCGCAGCTGGCCACCACACGGTCAAGCTCTATGAGATCAAGTCTGCGAATCCGAACCCGGTGCTCACCTTCGAGGGACACACGTCGAACATCACGGGCGTCGCTTTCCATTGCGAGGGCAAGTGGATGGTGACGAGCTCGGAGGATGGCACCGTCAGGATCTGGGATACGCGCACGGGCAGTGTGCAGCGCAATTACATGCATGGAGTGCCGGTCAACGACGTGGTCATCCACCCGAACCAGGGCGAGCTGATCAGCTGCGATCGCGGCGGCAATGTGCGCATCTGGGACCTGGGCGAGAACAAGTGCTCGCACCAGCTCATCCCGGAGGACGACGTATCGGTCGCCAGCGTCACGGTTGCGAGCGACGGCTCTATGCTTTGTGCCGGCAACAACAGCGTATGCTTTCCCATCATTCACACTGTCCTCGTATGCTGATTCCCCCAGGGCAAGGTCTACGTCTGGCGCATGGTCCAGCGCGCCGAAGTCACCTCCCTCGTCCCCGTCTGCACCTTCCTCGCCCACCAGACATACATCACGCGCGTGCTCCTCTCACCCGACGTGCGCCACCTGGCTACGTGCAGTGCCGACCACACAGCTAGAATCTGGTCGTTGGACACCTCGCAGCCGCACAACGTAACCCCGCAAGACAACCTCCCGGGCCCCAACGAGCGCGACCCCAACGCCTTCCCCCTCGAGACGACGCTCCACGGCCACCAGCGTTGGGTCTGGGACTGTGCCTTCAGCGCTGATAGTGCTTATCTGGTGACTGCATGCTCCGACCACTATGCGCGGTTATGGGAGCTGAACAGCCAGAGCATTATCCGCCAGTACAACGGTCACCACAGGGGCGCTGTGTGTGTTGCCTTGAACGACACTGCTGTTGGTAACTAGGAGGACGAACAGGATGAGTGAGTATTCTTCTATCTTTCATGCCTTGTTTACATATCTGACTCAGCGTTCAGACCGTTCACGCTCGCGGGCACACCGGATACACCCACGATCAACAGCATTGACCGGCGCATTGAAATCGACACGGAAAACCCGATCATCCTTCGGTGCTTGGCGTTTCGCAGTCCACCTTGATTCAGTCAGTCCAACCTAGGAATGAACGGGCATGGCATTTCGGAGTCGTTCGGCACAAGGTGGGAATATCGTGCATTGCAGATACCACAGCGTCGTTCGTTGTAAGCTGTCGATGGAGAAGCGCTCTAGTGTAAAGTGTACATGCAGAAGGATCTGCTCAAGCGCGGAGAAGATATGGATAGTTCTGGCATCAAGTACGGCTTTGTAGCATAGCACGGCGAAGTAGGGTCAACGAATGTAATGATGATCCATGATCTCTACGACGCTTGCAGCTCATAGTTCGTGCTGGCTCAGAACAATGGAAAATCCACACGCACCTAGGACACTGCAACAGAGGTTCGAGTTCGTGATATATACGTTCTGAGCCATTAGTTCCATCACTACATCCCTGCATCCCTGAGTCCCTCCATTGTCCCAATATCCCAACCTGAAACCACCCGTTCCATCAATCCAACACATAAGCGTACCATGAGTAACACGCTCACAGTAAAAATGCAGAACAAGCCCAACCGAAACGCCATGCAAGAACGCTCGCACGAAGACGCAAACTCAACCGCAACACACACTCTAGGAAACGACACCAAAAATACATGAAAGGGGACCGAACAAGGAAAGTAAGGAAAGAGTGTTCACGCATATCCACGCGTAAGACATGCTCAGGCTAGCCATCATAACCTCGACACCCACCCCAAGATGAAAGTATGATATCCTCTACCGCCCCAGCAGCCCCGAGATCCAACTCGTCAGATGCTTCGGGCCCGTACTCGGCGTCCAACTCAGCGCGCTGTCCGTGCGTACGCTGTCCGTGCGTACGCTGTCCGGCGTCTTCGGACTACTCCCCACCATCGGGACCGTCTTCCCTCTTGCACGGCCCATGGGCGGCGTCTTGGGGCTGGGCTGGTTGTTATCGCGGGGGCCGAAGAGCACGGCTCGGGGTGTGCGCCGGTCTGGCGTACCAGCTTCTTCCTTCGAGCTCGGGCAGGACATGGTGCTAGGTCTCGAGCCGAATGGAAGCGCTGAGGGCGTGGGTGTGCTTTGGGTGCTAGGTGCAGAACTGGGCCTGGACAGCGCAGGAGTATCGGATTCGATGCAGGTGGGCGAGTCCACGGCACGGATTGTCGGGGTGGGTTTTCCTTTTGGAAGATCTGTGAGGAAGGGACTAGATAACTCGTGGAAAGACAAGCCGGTCTTTACCCAAGGACGAACCGTGTAAGTGAGCTGTGGAAAGTCTACGACGCACCAAGTCAGCGCGAACCAAGTTGTGATGAGCAGGAGGATCATGCGGCACCACCTTCGGGGGTAGGCGCCCGCTCCTCCTTTGCTTCTTGGTCTGGCTCTTCCGCTGCAGTCTCGTCTTTGTTCTCCTGGATACCATCGCCGTTGGTCGCAGCGGCAGCGGCAGCCTCGGCAGCTTGCTTCTCGGCTCTGGCCTGTTCTCGCGCCGCTTGCCTTTCGGCATTCTCTTTGCGGGCGCGTTCGTCCTTGGCTTTACGAAGGCGCTCGACTTCCTCCACACCTCCGCTCTTTTTAAGCTTGTTCTCCGCAACGAAATCTCCAAGCTCTCGCTTGAACTCATTGGGATCACGATTTGCGAGTTCGCGTTGTCGGGCCTTCTCCGCGCGCTCAATGGCCTCTAGACGACTCTCGTGGTTTGGTTGCAGAGCCTTGACTTCTCCCAAAACGCCATCTCGGGCTTGACGAGGATCAACAGCCTTGTCGAAAGCAACGGCGTGGAGCAAGTTGCGTCCGGAAGCCGAACGGGTACCTTGGCCTTTGCCGTCTTCGTTTTGTAGATTCTGCTGCTTGGTCGCTTGTTCCACAAGTTCCAAGGTCTCTGCAGCCTTCTCGAGATCGTCCTGCAGGTCAGCAGCCAAGTCTTCCTGCATTGAAAGCATATCGCGCTCTTCGCATACGGTTTGAAGTTCCTGCTCCCAGATCTTGGTCCACAAAGGCTTCTCTTTCGCCAAAAGATCTTGCAGCTTCTTGAGTTCAGCAGTTGCTCGAGAGAGATCCTTAGCAGCCGTTTCAATCTGGCGGGGCAATGGCCTGACACCACGAGTGACGACATCTTTCCGCAGGTCCTCGATAAGGTCTTGGATATCGTCAACGCGAGTGACCATCTTTTCGGAATCATCCTGCAGCGTCTTCTTGCCGTCGTTGATATATGCGCGGCCGCTGTCCCCATCAAGGGTAGGTAGCGCGGCCTTGACTGCGGTGGATTTGACAGCAGCAGCCTTGGTCCGAATGGTCGACATGCTAGCTTCGATATCTGCTACCATAGAGGAATAGGTCTGCTTCACTACAGCGAGATCTCTACGCAAAGCCTGCACTTCGCTGAGTTGTGCAGCGGATGAGAGGGATACTTCGGATGGGCCACCGGTAGTCATAGGAGAGCCGGGAGTGAGCAAAGTCGAAGCACGAGCCGAAGATAGATTGGGTGCTACAGCAATTCCGGCAAGCTCTTTGGAGGTCTGTTGTTGACGTTCTGCGACACGCTGGATGGCGGACTGTTGGTCCTCCACAACGCTCTTGATGCTTTCGACAAGACGATTTAAGCCATTGAATTTGTCGTCGATATGGTGCTTGACTTCATCGAGCTGTTCAATATTCAACACAAGGACCGAACGTTCTTTGATGTCGTTCATGTCTTCTAACTCATATCGCACGCCAGAGACTGGGTCTTGGATATGGATTTCCGGAAGCTCGCCGTTACGGTGGGTGTCCCAAGCAAATTTCTCGATGAATGCAAGCTGTAATCTGCCATGAGACAGATCTGAGCCATCTGAGAAGACATATTTCCGAATCTTGCTCTTGTACTGCAAAAAGACCGTGAGTTCCTTGCCCGCCTGAGGAGATTGATCTGGTACAAAAGGTTCGGGTTGTGGAGACGGCGATGGAGTCTTCATCCTACGCGATCCTATCCGGGCTGGTATACTAGTAGGCTTGCGAGGCTCTTTAACCGGTGAATCCGCAGGCACACCCGCAGGCTCAACCAAGGGGCCATTGAGCGTAGCTCCGAGCTCAGGGGTATCGCCTTCAGGAAACTTCGGAGTACCGAGCTTGTCTTCCGGCGTCTTCACAACAGGACTATCCTCAGGTTCAGGTTCTTGAGGGGCCTTCATGGCCGGTACAGAACTCTGTGCACTCTCTTCGGAAATGCGCCGGGACACATCGTTGTTTCGGTCGAATTGGGTTTCAACGGCGGGTCGAACATTCGATCGCTGACGGCTGTGAAGGACTGACCCTCTCACGCGAACAGCATTCATAGACTCCCGCACATCCCTTCCTCGATTCGGTATAGGCGAATTCTGCACCGGTGGTAATGGTATCCCGTTAGTACCTAGGTGCTTTTGGATCTGATACGCCGAGAATCTCCGTGAAGCTCTTCGCTCCAGTTCCCCACCTCGTTGCAGAGCTGCGAAAGCGTCTTGTTGTTTCGGTGGCGGCGGAGGTGGAGGGAAATTGGCGGGCCAAGATTGCTGCTGTTGTTGCGGTTCAGCCGACTTGGGCATGAGATCATCAGAAGGATACGGAGCGATGACGGGTATCTGTTGGGCAGTACTACTGGATAAAGAGGAGTCGTTCGACAGTTGGCTGGCGTTCGTCGCGCGGTTCGCTCGTGGATTGGACGGTAGAGCATCGTACTTGCTTGGAGAGCCTCTTCCTGGCACTGACGATGAGCGCGGGGGAAGATCAGGGCCATCTGGGATGAAGTCGCTCTCTTGGCGCGCAGTAAGACGGGTGCTGGCGGCTCGTGCCTGTTGCGGTTCCTCGACTTCACCCACACTGCCAACACTTCCTTGTCGAGGACTCCCTCCATTCGCAGAACCGTTCCGCTGCCGCAGACGCTGTTGCTTCTTTTTCAAGCCGTGCAGTAGATTTATTATGATGTCTCGTATGCGAGGAAGGAAGTTATCGAGACTGGCCTGTGACGCTTCCTGACTCAACGTCTCTTCCAAGATACCGCGCAGCAGTTCCGGAACATTTCCCAAGTCTTGTGTGTCGACTCCAATGGCATTAAATGCCCGGGACGCGATATTGAACTCGTAGCCCAGGCGCACATAGACGTCTGAGACTTCGCTCTCGGTGGCAGTACCACGGGACCAGAGGGTGAGGGTTTCCAGCAGTTGCTTGGTTGCAACAAGGAGGTGTGTTACTGGAAGCGGTTAGCGACGACCCGGTGTACACGGTGCAGACATGAGTTACCTGACTTCTCTATCTGACTGAGCTGTTGTTGAGGCTGCATGGTGAGGATGGGTCAGCAGAAGAAGGTTTGCAGGACAAGAGTGTGTGCGAGAGGAATGTCGGAAGGTTCGGGCACAGAGCAGGAAGGGGCCTTACAGTCTGTTGGGTCCGCCTGGCATGTGCTCCACGCGAAGAACCCTTGCTAGAGGTTGAAGGCGCATATTCGTCGGTAAGCGTCATGCTGGAGGCCGAGGAGGAGGGGTAGAGGGTAGCTTCGAAATCGTGCGAGGGGCGTCCTCTGCGCGCGCTGGACGACGTGTACTGTATGGGCGTGGAGGTATGTGATGTTGCGGTTGCATGGACGCGGGAGTGGTGAGGTGGATAGCCGTGAATGCGTGGGTGCGCCAAGATGCTCCACTAGCGTGCTCTTAGACAGGGAAGCCGCAGCAAGCACCTATGTCTGCCTCTGGTGCGCGTGTGGACACTTTGCGACGCCGTTTCACATGCAAGCCGCTGCGCTGCCTAAGGAAAGCTGATGCACGCCGGCTTTGGGGTAGGTTCGTGCGTGGCCGGAGAATTAGGACCTCCGATGGCCGCACGGGATCACGTTCGCCGTCGGGATAGTACTAATTCTAAATGTGTGCAGCGGAATAATGTGGCCTGTGAAGACAGTGGCCACTTCAGAGATACATCGATCAGGGGCCAGTCTGTCAGCTTTCGACGTAGGCTGCTACGTAATGAGCCGATTTTTGAACTTTCCACCCCCGGGCAGCTGGTAGAGACACATGTCACATATATTGTTGACCAAACGTTGCAAAGGGCCCGCCGGACGTCTCCAGGGCCACAACGGACCGTACCAAACATGCGAGTTGCTACTAGCGACTCTAGTACCTTCTCCGCGTCGCGTATCTCGAAGCCGCCGATCTGTTTACGTACAATACGTCCTGGTGTATTTTGAGCCTCCTGGTGAGTCCACGGAGTCGCTCTGGGCACTGTTCCTCACCGAGGGAGCACTCGCATCAGTTGTGTCCAAGATAGAAAACAATTCTCGTTTGTGCGTCCGGCAAAGGCTGTGGTAGACCGACTAAGCATTCCACCACGCAGTAAGCAGGGCTGTGTCGGCGCTGTGCCTGAGCCGTAGTCGACGTCGCGCGAATTGCAAGTGTAGAATGTTCTTCCAGCCAATTTGCTAGTAATGTAATATGCAACGTTTCAACTCGTCAAGCTCAATGTTGTATGCACCCGCTCGCGACAATCAGATGCACTGTTCCAATACGCGCAATCGCTCGCTTTCACTCACCCTGGAATCCCGAAAAACCCAACTCGGGGCGCCGTCTACACGCGCATCAAGTGTGGTTAGTAGGCGACTAGCCGCCCCGAGCTCTTTTATCGACCTTGTGTAGAGCTCTCCTCGACTGCCCCTCCACCTCTCCCGCGCACGCGATATCATTTCTCCATCTCACGCAATTGCACCTTCTTTACCACAGTACAGTTCCATCGCTGGCTTGGTTGCGATCCCGCTCCGCCCGCCGCCTGCTAACCGGGGGCCGTTTCACATCCGTCGATCACGGCACTATAACCTCCAGGGCACTCCATTTTCGAGAGAGCGCCAAGAAGGTCGTCGCGGTTACGGCTTCCTGCAACTGACTGCACCCCAACTTTACTATTATACACTCCCACTCCCCTCTGCACAGCAGCCCGACCGAGCGCGCCCATCACAGGCCCTCGGCACTCCCGCCTCCCTCTCGAGCAACCCTCATTGCATTGGCCCCTTTGCGCTGCCGTTGCGCTTCACCAATTCGGAGAGGCTCCTGCCCTCACGGCACGCATGTCGAGCACCGCCGCGGCCACGTCCACCAACGGCGCTCATGTCAACGGCCTGAACCCCGCACCTTCGAATCCCTCTGGTGGCCGAGCACAGTTGAAGATGAGCACTTCAGGACGAGGAGCAGATGGCACACGCAAGCAGGCTGGCAGTCCTGTTGATGCCGGCAGTCAAAAGTAAGCTCTCCCTGTATTCACGTCAGGGCCGGCCGGTCCGTCGTTGCGTCTTCCCTCACCCTTTTCGCATCAGGACACCAGCAGGTGGTGTCGCTTGCCCAGCCACGCTGCGAGAGCTCGTTGGCCCAGATTGGCGTCCAGCAGTACTTCCTCGTGCAACGTGCAAGCAGTCACATGGGTTTCCTGGAGCCACGGTGCGACTGTTTGCCCGCGCACAGTATACCCTCGCACTGCCGCAGTCCTCTTTCACCATTGTAACCTTCTGCTTCCGCATCTCTACCCCTGTTCCTTGTCTGTCTTGAGGTTTACCGCGCTGACTCGAGAACCCCTTCCAGAAAACCGCCGCAGACTAGAGCATGGCAAGGTCCCAACCCGCTCACGCAGCGCTCTACAAACCAGAACACCAACGGCGCCGTCAACGCCCGACCCATGCAGCCCGTACTCTCCGGCGAGTCCGTAACACCAATGCGGCACTTGAACGACCGGATGATGTACCTCCTCGCGAACCTTTCGGTGGGTTCCAAGCTCCTATAGACTGCGGTACGGACAGGATCTAACATGCTACGTCTAGGGGCTTCCGGGCAACATTACGCTCAAGAATGGAGAGAAGTACACAGGCGTGCTGTCGGGCACAAACCTGGAACCCAATGAAATGCGATACGTGTTCAAGATGGTCAAGAAGCTCCAGGGAGCAAACGACACACAATTGAATGGCATTAGCGAAACTCCCGATGAGTACGTTGGCCAAGGCGACGACCATGTCATGATATTCGACATGAGTGACGTAGCCGATTTTCATGTCAACGGCGTCATCCTTGATAAGACACACTCCAAAGGCCAGAATGGTATGTTATAAGGACGGGTTCATATGATGGCCACTGACTCCATTGACAGGCGCGTCGGGTTTCCGCACCGATACCGACATCTCCGGGAACATCGCTTTCCGGGAACGGACCCTCCAGAAGTGGGAGCCCACTTCCGATGCAAGTGCCAATCTCTCACTTGAATCATCAGGTCAGAGTGGGTGGGACCAGTTTGCCACGAACGAGCGACTTTTCGGTGTTCGAAGCGACTATGACGAAAACCTGTATACTACCACCATCGACCGCAGCCATCCGCAGTATGCTGAAAGGGTAGCACTTGCTGAGAAGAAGGCTCGGGAAATTGAGGGCAGTTCTGCACTTAACGCACACGTCCGCGAAGAACGTAGTCAGAACGTGACTGGAGACAAAGACGCAGACGAAGAAGACTTGTATGTGCCCCCGAAATGCCATTGGACAAGCTTTCTGACCGCCGTATAGGTACAGCGGAGTATATCGGCCTCTAAACAGTGGGCAATCGAACACATACACCCCGCCTGCGCGACGACCACCGTCCAGCCAGCCAACGGTCCCTGGTGTTCCCGTTGATCCTGCCATTATTTCGTCACAGCTGGCTCGCCCCGATTCTTCCACTGCGAAATCTTCTCATCGTACCCCAAGCCCCGCTTTCGAAAAGCCCGCCAGCACAGAGCCATTAAAGCGGGAAGAGCCCAAACCTGTTGAAGTACCGTCTGCGCCAAAGCCTACGCCGGCCAATGACTCAACCTTGAAGGCAGAAGTGAAAGCTGCACTTGCCACTAAGCCTACAGCCGACCCGACGCAGAAACTGAGTAATACTCTCAAGCCTACTGTGAGTGGGGCTCCGCGTAGGCCGCAGAATGCAACGGCCAATGTTGAGCACGAGGTTCTCGACTCGTTCAAGCAATTTTCTGCCGCTGAGAAGCTGCGCATGTCGGAGCGGCAACGGACTCTGCAACGGGAGTCCAAGGCCGTCAAGCTCAATGATCTGAAGAAGTTTTCCCAAAACTTCAAGCTCAATACTCCTGTTCCATCGGATCTCGTCCCTATACTTGCAAAAGATGAGGCGAAGCAAGCGCAGATTGTCGAGAAGGCATTGAAGACTGTACAGGAGATCAAAGCTACTCCTCCAAAGCCGGCCGCCGTTAGTGTAGATCCGAAATCCGCGACTCGTCCCGCCAATGCTAAGCCAGAGGCCTCACAACCACCGCCAAGTGCCTCCGTCGATCGACAGCAGAACCAAAGACCTCGCCCAAGCCAGGATCGATTCGGACCCACGACAATGCGCGGAGGAAGCGGACACCATCAAAACATGAACCAGATGGGTCCGCGTCAACAAGGTATGCTGAGCACGCGTTTGCAGTTTAACCAACAGCAACACAAGCAGCAAGGAAACATGCCATACAACGGTATTCCTCAGCCCATACCAGCCCAGGACATGCGCATACCTCCTCCTACCGGACCGTCAGCGTCGTCTAGCGGTGTGCAAACGCCAACTTCGAGCATTTCCACGAAGTTCAATGTTCGTGCGATAGAGTTCAGACCCACTGCGAACGCATTCCAACCCGGCGGGCAGCCGAGCAATCACTCGAGCCCCCGGCCCGAATCTGCATCGCGACAGGAACCACCCCGCAAGATTCAGCTTACAAGCTTCTTTGGTGGCAAGCGTCCTGCTGTACAGCCCTTGGATCTCTCCGAATCGTTCAACCCAATCCTGCGTCTTCGCAAGGAGTCCGCTGAGGACCCACAGAAAGCGCGCCAGTACGCCACGAACGGTGGCATACAGCCTTCATACGGCACTCCACCTACTTGGGACTTCCCTATTGGGAACACGGAGAAGGGTTACAAAGACATGTTCGAACGTCCCGCAGCCCAGCCGCTGTCCACCCCGCACATCGCAGCCAATGTTCCTGTGACTCACCCACACCAACTGCCTCCCCAATTCCCAGGGCCGCAAGGCGGTCCTCAAGGCCAGACACCTCATCACACTCCTCGCCATCCGCCTGTCCAACCACACCATGGACCCGGACCCCACCAGTACGAGGCTCAACACATGCAATTCTCCCATTCCACCTCGTCGGTACACCCCTCGCCTCGACCTATGCCGCCATACATGTATGGCTCCCAACCGCAGCCTATGCCTAGTTATCCGCAACAAGTACCAATGCAGCCTTATGGTATGAGCCCCAACGTTCAGCACGTTGCTCTCAGGAGTGGACACGGTGGCCCACAGTTTGTCACTCCCTCTGGTCCTGCTATGGGTGGGCACATGATGACAAATCAACCATCCAATGGGCCGTATATGGGGATGCCTACCAACCCACAGATGCAAATGTATCCAGGAGCTCCAGCCGCTGGGTTCACTCAGTACCCTGGACAGATGCCCACGGGTCCCGGCGCTAACGGCTACCCCAACAGCCCCAGGGTTGGAGCACCAATGATGGCTCATCAAGGCTCGCACCAAGGTCATCAGCAACAACAAATGATGTATCTCCAGCATGGTGCTCAAGGCCCACCCATGTTTGCACAAGTCCCCCCTGGTTCAAGTATGTTTTAACCCCTTCGCATCATGAATCTAAAACTAACGCGATTTTAGTGACGCCCATGCGAGGGCCTTATCCTCAGCCGCATCAACCTCACTTTGGATCGCCGCATCAGCATCATCAATTCCCTCAGGCACCCCATAGAGTCACCCCAAGCGGCAGCTACGCCCAGCCGATGGTTCCGCAGCACTCGCAGCACTCGCAGCCTCCGCAAGGACCTCCAACTGGCCCTGCTCACCATGGAACAGAAGCTGGCGAGGAGGTTAAGTGAGTGACTCGCAGCATTCCTATGAGAGGTTATGTTTCGCAGCGTCTCAAGGGGAATTGCCGGTTCCGCATCGTTCAGTCCAACCGCTGTACGATGGCACTTCTACTGGGATTTTTGGGTCTGCATTAGCGTCGGCGAAATGGCATTCACCTTTTGGCGACAGAATCAAGCATAAGCGTCCGGCGTCAGGTGCACACGTTGGCGTCTCACGGGCCATTTCCATACTCATCGCATCGAGGAGTTTATCAAGGCGAAGGCACCCCGGAGCCCAGCAAGTTATCGTGTGTACTGTAGTGACGCGCACCCATTCCCACAACTGCAGTGGCCACGGGACGTGGGGAAGGAATCGCTTAGGCGAATTCAAACGGAGAAGGCAGTCTGGCGTGTACCAGGCCAAGTGGTTGGAGCTGCAGAATAGCCAGGTATCCCGTATGAGGCTGTATCTCAGATACCTCAAACCTGCTACAACGATATATAAATAGCTGAATGAAAAAATTGAAAAGTGAACACTGAGCCACTGTCTGAAGTCCTGCAGTGATGCACACGTACATCAGGCTTGACTTCAAGCTGAGTGACATGCGGTATTGTGTCGTTGAAACTTTCCATTTGAAACTCCCCGAACATTCGAGTGTGATGCTCCAAGGAGCATAGTCGTGTTTACTGAGGCATGGCCTTCGTTTCAGGACGGCTTTCATTGCCAAATCCGTTAGCCCTGGTCCCAGGAAGACCCACCCTGGCCATGCGCGCGGTTCCGAAAGATCATTCCGACGTCCCGGGGCCTGTCCACGCGACAACACCACGAGTCTCACCCTTCCAACTTAACCTAACTCTCCTTCTGGATGCAGTCGCAGGAATATTCCACTCGCTGTGCTGGCTTTCACGGAGGATATCGAGCTAGGTCTAGGAAGTATGGCTGACACGACGGCTGCTGAGCCACTCATCGCGGAGGTGCCGAGAGAAGAGTATCTACGGTATGCGGATGAACTGGATGGAGAGGTGGACGAGGAGGTAGATGAGAGTAAGCTAGTTAAGCCTGGGAGGTTTATCTGGGGGCTTACGGTTTGCGCGGGGGTGAGTGGGTTGTTGTTTGGGTATGAGTATGTACTCCCTTCTCCCTCTCCCCTTCGGCCATTCACACGCCCGAGAAGTTCTGCATGGTGGAAATCTTAACGTCAGCTAATGCATGTGGGTGATATAGTACGGGTGTTATCTCTTCCACCCTCGTATCCATCGACTCAGACCTATCTGCCCGCCCCCTTACCACCCTCGATAAGTCCCTCATCACGTCCGCGACGTCCTTTTTCGCACTCCTCGTATCACCCCTCACGGGCGTCCTCGCCGACGCGCTCGGGCGCAAAACGGTTATCCTGGCCGCAGATATCCTCTTCGTGCTCGGTGCGCTATGGCAGGCCTGGACGAGCAGCGTGGCCGGTATGATCGCCGGCCGGAGCGTCGTCGGCGCGGCGGTCGGCAGCGCATCGTTCGTCGTTCCACTCTACATTGGTGAACTCTCGCCGGGGCCGTGGAGGGGGCGTATGGTCACTGTAAGCAGTCTGTTCATCACGGGCGGACAGGTCGTGGCGTATATCATAGGCTGGTGGTTTTCCACGACCGTGCATGGGTGGAGGTGGATAGTGGGCATTGGAGTACTACCTGCGGCTGTGCAGTTTGTGATGTTGTTCTTTATGCCTGAGACGCCGAGGTGGCTTGTTAGGGCGGGAAAGAAGGAGAGCGCGAGACGCGTGCTGGTGAGCGTTTATGAGGGGAGCGAGGGCGTTGATGTGAAGAGGTTGGTTAATAGTGTGTTGAAGAGGGTGGAGAGGGAGATTCTGGAAGAGGAGGAGGTAGTGGTTAGGGGGAGGGAGGTGGGACCCCCGAAGCAGGGGTGGAGTAAGAGGGTGGAGAGTGTGCAGGAGAACTTTGCGCAGTTGGTGGGCGTGGGGGGGAATAGGAGGGCATTGATTATTGCGTGTATGCTGCAGGGTGTGCAGCAGCTTTGTGGGTTTGTAAGTGCCTCCATCTCCCTTCTTCTTCTTCTTTTTCTTCTCCCTTGTACCAGAGCAACAACCCTTTGGCCATGCTCTCAGTACCATTTGGAAAGCCTCCAGATGAGCCTGACGTGCTAATGCACAAACAGAACTCCCTGATGTACTTCTCCGCCACCATCTTCTCCCTCGTCGGCTTCCGCTCCCCCACCCTCACCTCCCTCACCATCGCCCTCACAAACTTCCTCTTCACCCTCGTCGCCTTCCACGCCATCGACCGCATTGGCCGCCGCCGCATCCTCCTCCTCTCCATCCCCGTCATGGTCCTCGGCCTCCTCCTCTGCGCCTTCGCCTTCTCCTTCCTCGACATGCCCGTCGACTCTTCCTCTCTCAACCCCACCCTGTTCCTCCGCGACGACGTGGCCCCCGCGCAGCAAAGCAAAATCTGGCCCCTCGTCATCGTCGCCGCCATGACCCTCTACGTCGCCGGCTACGCCATCGGCCTCGGCAACGTCCCCTGGCAGCAGTCCGAGCTCTTCCCGCTCTCCGTGCGCTCACTCGGGTCTGCGCTGGCCACGGCGACCAATTGGGGCTCGAATACCCTTGTTGGACTTACCTTCTTGCCGATGATGCAGTTTTTGTCCCCCACCGGCACGTTTGTGGTGTATGCGGGTGTTTGTGTGACCGCGTGGGTGTGCGTGCGGAGGATTTACCCGGAGACGGCGGGTTTGGGGTTGGAGGATGTGGGGGAGGTGCTGAGGGTGGGGTGGGGAGTTGAGGAGAGTGTGAGACGGGCGAGGGAGAGGAGACGGAGGTCTTAGCTCGGGTGGAGGGGCAAGTAGATAGGGTGCTGGGGATGGTATAGAGATTTGAATTATAGATTTTCTAAACACGAGGTTGCGTAGTGGGTGTGATGTTTTATGATATCGAGAAGTGTGCCGATCGCATGCCCCTGAAGGGCGACGTTTATAGGAATCGATATAGTATTTCGCTACGAGTGAGTACCAACAGCGTCCCCGGAGCCTGCGTAGCTCGAGGTGAGAAGGCCCATCGAAGCCGGTGGAGGCGAACGAAGAAATTTAAAACCGATTCAGAGAGGGTTAGCTAGTCTTAAGAAGGAGGAGGCAGGATGTGTGCTCTTCTGCACACGCTTCGGGGCGATGAGGCGTATAAATTGTACACATCAACGCAAATCCTGAACAAGTGGTATAGACTTTCCTTGGAAGGCACTTTCTCGGGCACAGTGCACAAAAGAGCTCGAAATTGAGCATGCCCCTAAATAAGCATCGCTAGTTAGGAAATGTGGTCTTTTCTGCTCGTCTTCTGGGTTGTGCGGCGATAGCGAAAGTGAAAATGCGGGGATGGAAAATTTAATGTACGATTTGACCACTTGCGCGACTCCTTTCTCAATTAAACTTTCGATAGTAGCTTAGCAAGGCCGTTAATCCTTTGGAAACTACATGCAGTATCTCCGTATTGCAGTTCTCTACGATTTACGGTGATTAAACGTGTCCTTCCCATTGCGTGAAATGGTTAACGGTCACTCATCAAAAAGTACTTGAACACTAGGCCACTTACAAAGTGAATCGAATGGTGCGATTAATAGATATGTGGTTGTGCGGAGAAGGCTGACGGAGTAGAAATGCTCCCCTATAGCAATAAATGATTTTCTGCTCCTTCACCACAAAATCTTCCACGATGAATCTTTTTATGAGCTCCGATCGAACTTCATAGACGACAAGTATAATCACGGAGAAGCTTCTTATCATTTGAGAGGATCATGATTGATGGGCGGTGTACTCAGTCGCTTTGACTGACACATTGTGCATTTGTGATGAGAACTCACCCTTGCAGGAATTTGCGAGTTACTATCAAAGGCAAACCTTTGTCACGTGAAACCTTCTGGAATCGGCCTTCAACGCGCTTTCATGGGTTGATTCATGGCATGATTCGGCTCTTGTCGTTGACATGTGAATCTATTGGCCCATCGGAGCAACTAGTGCAGTCCATGACTATTTTGCAGTCGATTGTACAAGAAATTTTGTGAACCTAAGATGAGGCTGAAAAGTGATCATATGCATCATCTACGAAGGGTGAGCGCTGAGGGCGTATATACCAGCAGTCAGGGGCCACTGCTCCTCCGGGAAGCTGCATACGCCAGCAATCAGGTGTCACCGCTTCTCCGGGAAGCTGCATATGCCATATGAAACATAACCAATGAAGGAAAACGAGCCATCTGCAGGCTGGCAGCCTCACCGGAAGCTTCACCCATCAAATTTACAGCCGCTTTGAACGGGCGTTGCCTAAGGATTATGAGGTAACTGCTTAGCGCGCAAATCCGGTGACCACCATGGTTTACGGTGACTTTTAACTATTCCATGCCTCAACTTGAAGATATTGCTCTCTTCAAGCCGAACCCGCATTGATTCCTGCACAACTTATTCAATTGCACCCGCGGTTCTCTTGTATATAAATTACACGGATAATCCAACCAACAAGACAGTAACATTGCCATTCTCCAGATCTTCAACTTTCTAATATCCGACCTATCTTAGTCTTCGCTCCACAACCTCATCGCCCCAAGAACATTCATACCGACTAAAGCCTTTATCATCTACACGATGCGTACTTCCATATATTTCTTTATCTATATGGCTCTGAACGCTCTATCCAACGCTCGTGCCATTGAACACGGAGACCCAGACTTCTACGACAGCGTATGCGAGGACATGGGCACCAAGCCCGGCGACGCTGACATCCAAATCTGCACTATGGAAAAGTGCAAGGTATTTATAAGCACCGACAACCCTTCCAGCACCAGTTGTCTCACGGAAGATTTGCTGGTCCAGACACTCGGCGGATCATCAATTTTTCATAGCATCTTACCGGAGTATCAAGCGCATTGTCTGGTTTACCATACCAAAAATTGCGCTGGCGATTCTGGGATGCCGCTTTTGGATCCGAAGGGCAAGGGGTATACGTTTCCTGAGTAAGTGGATAGTTAGGGTGTGCTGGGGGTGAGGGGCTGACGTGGAATAGCACGCTGAAGATTTCTTGTCCTGGGGTGAGGGGCAAGAGGTTGCCGAATGATTGGCTTGCGCTGAAGTGCTATGGGCATCACGCGAGGTAGGGATCAGGTTGTCTAGTATGGGTTTCGTTCCTTTCGTTCAAAAGTTAGGCATAAGATTACCACTGTGATCAATTTTTCCTTTTATCCAATTCTCCATTTGCACTTTTTTTTTCATAAGCACTGAGATGATCTGTTCAGGTCGTTGATGATAAAAAGAACCCTCTGGTCCCTAGACTTCGTGAGTCTCAAGGGTTTGACTTGCGAAGCGTGAATACTGAAAGTCGCAGCACAAACGAGAAAGATGTGAGATTGTTAATCAGACTCCGCCATTCCGCTTGCCTATATCAAGGGGCACAGTTTTTCAAGTTCCCAGGCACTTACTTGCGAATAATTGTGGCTGTATTGTGTTAGAATTATGCGTTGGGCACGTTTTATGGAATGTTAATGACTATATTGGGGACCCGGAAATGCAGCTTTAACGCTAAGTAGGTGTGGTTAATGCCACTGCAGCCCTTTGGAATTTACTAGTGAACGTATTGTTGCGAAGCAGGAGCAGACCCTGCACTGTGGGTCCGTACCGGAGAAACAGATACCAAGTGCGGCACTTCGTCTCCCAATCAACAACTATTTGATGTACTGCGAAGGGGCTGCGATAAATATTCATCCGTGATTCTAAGCCCAGATGATGTCTGATTTTTTTCGCGATTTTTAGAGCGTGGTTTTGACTCACACAAAGCCCACGATAGAGTCGCTGGGCGCCACAGCGGTTTTGGATTTGTCTACAAGTGTGGTTCTCTGGTAAGGTCAAGTCTCGAAGGTTTCGTTTCAGGGGTGGAATAGATGATAGACGTAGCGCGCGTTAAGCTATACGTGGTGTCTATTCACTTTCGCTACCGACCAACGTACCCCTCCTGTGCCCCACAGATATATATAGACTTGTAAGTCGAGTAAGATGTTTCAAAGGGAAACAATGTGCAGAAATGGCGTGGATGAAACAATAAAGAGTAAGCAAGTCTATCTGTGACACTGTGCCATACGGCACTGTGCAACAAAGGCAGATTGAGGCGTGTTGGTCGCTTTTCTCGTAGATAAAAGAGCACTCGCAGCACTTGATCCTGCTTCTTCTATACGGCGTTTTTTATTTTCGTTTGCAACAATCTCAACAGTCTCAAACCCGTTTTCAACTTTCGTAAATTCTTATTCTGTAGTTTATCACGCTCAACACCGCGCCACGTTTTATTCTTAAAAATGCACTACGTATACTTCTTTCTGTCCTCGATTATTGCTTGTCTCAGTGACGCCACGGTATTGAGACGTGAAGAAAATTGTCCTGGATTCGGTGCGCCTGGAGGTGTCTATGTACAGTTCGCCAATTCGAACGTACCGGCGAGTTATTTCCCATCGTCGAAGGCAACGAATTGCATGAAAAAGGAGGACATTCTCAGGGCTATCCTCCAACGGAGGAGATAGGCACAGCAGAGATTTTTTACATCAGCCCTGACGCTGGAGGTTACTGCCAAGTCTATTCTTCGGATATCTGCGAAAAAGGTGCAGAGATGACCTTCATACCCCAAGAGGGTATTGAACTTGCGTTACCAGAGTAAGTTGCCAAAAGAGCACTGCGGAGCATGCACACCAGATACAGCGCTAACGTGACATTTGTAGCAAGATCATTTGCCCGGGAGTGCCATCAGATATGTTGCAGCAGACCTGGATATCTCTACAGTGTCATGACCACCTGCCCAGGAGCTCAGGAGTGTAGGGTTGCTGCCTGTATATGTATCGATTTAGCGTCGGAAATCATGGCACGGTCATCTGGCGTAATAGGAATGAAGTGGGCATGGCAGTGTCCATCTGATTCATTTAGGATTAAATCAACAGTAATTACCTACTAGGTATCTCAGTCTGTAAGAAATAGATTCTGGCTCAAATGGCTGGAGCTGGGCTATGCTCATTTGGCTTGCAATTCTGGGGCACTGAATTGAGACGTTAGATGAATGATAATACCCGAAGTCGAAAAAGAGTTAAAACCGGAAATATTACACATAAAAAGCATTAGCAAAGTGTGGAGTCAGTTGCACAGCAGAAGATTGCAGGCTTCTGTTCATCATCCATTCAGGCCCGGTTACCGACTCCTTCTTTCACTGTTCGTGTCTTGGAGCAACTTTAACTCCTCTTTAGAAATGCCTTGAAGTGCGACGAAAGCCGTCGGTAACATGAACGTGAAGAATCTCATTCACAGTACAGAAAGTGCTGTTGAATTCACCTCCTCGTACAAACCGTGACCACCTCAGCACGTCAATATGCTTTCTATATCCAGCGAACGAACATTGGACAACGCACCATCAAGGAAAATTCCCGAAAAACTCAAAGCGCTCTACTGACAGATAACGCACACTTTGTCGCTCATGAGTATCAGCTCTCGTCACGTTCCATTCAATGCATCGTCCTTGGGTGATTCACTCTCGAAGCGTCCCCTTAGTATATATAGCCTTATCCACAATCTTTACCTACGTATCTAAAACATAGCAACTTCTCCAACTAACTCTCACAATCTCAGGACCTCACCACTTCTCTCTAAACCCAACCATACCTTCAACAGAACTCTCTACCATGCATCTGCTCAAATCCATCATCCTATCGTCGACACTCGCCTGCCTCTCTCACGTCCGGGCAGTCTTCAACCCATCACTTAGCCAACGTGAAGGCTGCAGTGTCGGTCAGCCCGGCGGCGTCTGGATCGAAGTCACTACACCCCATCAGGCAGGAGCCGATGAAATAATTGGCAAATGGTACCCACCAATCCAGTCCACACAGAGATTGAATCAGGTGCAACTGGGCAGAGAATCGCCACAATCGATCAGCAAGATCGTTCCTGATGCAGGCGGAAACTGCGTGGTTTACCACTCCCCTGACTGCGCGCCGGGTACGGGCATTGAGCTTGAGAATCCGGATAAACTCATCCTCAAGTATAACCGGTAAATGCATTGTGGGTTGGGGAGAGAGCGAAGGTACTAATGTTCTGTGTAGTCAGATTATTTGTCCGGGGGTCTTGAGTAACATGTTGCCAAAAGATTGGCAGTCGATGCGCTGCTTGAGGGAGGCATTGGTTTGAAGGCGAAGACGAACAGGTCAACATAGTAGATGTGGATGTTCTAGACCTTTTTCGGGGTTCCAATTTGGCGAGAGGGGTTCTACTGGCCGAGAGGACTCAAGAATGAAGGCGGTCTTTTTGTTATAGATGTGCACTACATTGGGTTTATTGACTTTCAAGATTGCGATGGATGGTATCCGGAGCTGGCTTGTATGTTCACAGAATATATCACACGCGGCTGGTAATACGGCGAACAACGTCCCATTTGATACATTGTTCATATGTGCTTCGCTAATGAGGCGTTACTGGGTTATATGTAGTTCTGAAGCATCTACAATCTATATGTTCATGACTTGACAACCTTTCAAACTAAATTTCATCACTGCAAAGCGTCACATTAGTAGTGTAAGCAGGCAGGCAGGCAGGCAGGTATATGAGGACAACAAGCTGTATTGCTATCTGCAGAAAAGAGTGTGTGGAGTCTGAAGATAAGGAGCGAGGGAGACCGCGAGAGTCTGTAGACTCTATGGTCCGTGCACCTAAGTACGTTCCATGTATATCACCTCTGACATCAGTCACGTGGCTACAAGTAGCCATGGATAGATGGCTGAATTCATGTATTTTTGCCCTTCTAGATACGAATTGAGCGGTAGATTCAAGAAATAAAAAAGACAGACAAGTTGCAACCTTATCCCGTTATCGCAGGAAGTGTGCTTCAGAAGTGTTGAGCCTACAAAATGCCAAGAGTCGGATATAAATCCAGAAAGACCTTTTAGATGGGGGTCTAAAAGTCAGAGGAGGTGCCTTAGGTGTGCTCGCGAGCACAGTTGTATTATTACCTGAAAAGTTATTCGGTGATCGAATATTGGTGATGGGAAAGACCTCGGGGTCCGGGGATGTTTCAGTGGATGCAGTGATGGGGCGTGGACAAGACATGAAGGGAACAGCAAAGTACACCTGGCCTACTGTCAAACAAGTTAAAAATGAAGTGTATTCTGCACACGTGTTGCGAACTGTTGCTTGAAGCGTACCCGAGGGTCCCCGAGCATACATATATATACCTCACTTCACCTCCACACAACCCTTCCAACTATTCCTTACCACTCAAACGCTCACGTACTTCCACATCTCAAATTACTCACACACACCTCATTACGATGCATTTTCTCTCCATCGTCCTGTTTTCGACACTCGCCTGTGTTTCGCAGGGGCGTTCCTTATCTCACCCCCAACCTGAGAGACGTAGACAGTGCGAAAGCGGAGACGCTGGCGGCGTCTACATAGAGATTAAGATACCCTTTGAACCTAACACACCCTATGCGCACGACACAATAGCTAGCACGAACCGGTTACCATCAAGCAAGGCCACGCAGTGCCTGACAAAACAAGACCTTGGTGTCGCCTCTGACCAGGTTGTCAGTATGATTGGCCCAGAAGCCGGCGGCAACTGTCTCGTGTACAGCTCGCTTGACTGCGCGCCTGGTACAGGAATGGATCTATGGGCTCCTCCGGGGGTACAGCTGAAGTACAATAAGTAAGTTCGCACTCTCAAAAGCCGGTTCAGGAACGGAGGTGTTGATGCCGCGCCTAGCAAGATAATCTGTCCTGGTGTCCACACAGAAAATCTACCTAACAATTGGCTGGCCATGCAGTGCTGGAGGGAGAACTTGACGATTTGAAGATGAAGACCTCGTTGCGTCAACGCAAGGTGACATCGGTCCCCTCACTGCGTCGTTGCCTCCGGATGGAGACTTAGGGACCGCTCATATAATTGGAGACGATGAGCAATGGTTCGGGTAGTGGGCGTGATTTTTCTTTTGTGCTTTATTGGCGTTGCGGGTTAGGGATAAGTTTTCATTGTACTGGCCGGCATGTTCTAAAGATGACGACCCTCTTGTTATAGACGTGTGCTACTGCGGGTTTCTAATTTTCAAGGCCGCGATGGATGGTATTCGGAATGCGTTACATCTGTTTAATTTAGCGAAGTTGGCTTCTTTTGCTGTACCGCATCATCTGTTCAGGTCGTTAACGACGATAAAACAAACCCTGTACCGCCATACGCGTTCATGGTTTGCATGCAGACAGACGTTTTTCGCTCACGATTCTCTCCGTGTACTAGGGTAATCGCCCCGGACCCGCCACTCGCATCTGACATGTGAACCCACATAATTTAGCTTATCTCGAACTCCCAAAGCTCGGCTCCCGCTCAGCCTGACCAATACACCGGGTGACTGCTAGTGTGCCTAGATGACGAGATGCTCGAAATGACCTTACTCTGTGATCGCACATAGAGATGTTAGTAGCAACTCTTGACGTACCGACCCACACGACACGGCACCAAAATACATCATCATTGAAAACATCACCTCAACTGCCCTTTCCACCTTTTCAACCCCCATACTCGGCCTTGCCATCCGCACACCCTACTCCCGTAGCTACACTAACATCGCTATCTCGATACCTGACCCGCGATCACGCAGGGCACACCAATCTCGCAGATCCGTCTCTCATCGCCCGTGCCACACTCTTGTGGTGCCATTATGTGAATCCTTTGGGTGTTTTGGGACGTCGATATCGGTGCGCAGATGATGAAACCCTTTTGGATTGCTAGTGGTCGTGCTCATCCAGAAGAATACTTTTAGCGCTGCCTGGATGACTGCGACGATAGTGCGTGCTCCACTCCAACACCTCACTCCTGACATCGGAGACTCTATGCCTGCTGGGTAGAGTGTAGCATTCCCGATGCCCCGTCGCTTGCATGCAAAGGCCCCATCGGACAACACACCCTTCCAGGAGGATGAAGCGCGCTCTCAATTTGCCCGTTCGAGACACCTCCGTGCGTCCAACGCCGCGGTCATAGCTCACTAACTCACCTCATCACCGGCGCGCACTGAGCGCGCAGAGCCTCAAACGCCTCTGACGTGGTGCACCACCTCACCCCCTAGTTGAAAATTTTTCCTCTCACCTTCAGCCGCAGAACCCACTGGCAATATTGATATGCTGAGAAGTGATGGCTGTGCGTGCGGTAGATGAGAGGGCAGGCAACGAACACGTGTGCGCGTCGGACAAGGTGGTTGAAACTTGGCGTCGGCTTGGGTTGAACCATGGGAGAGAGGGTGCGAGGATGAGGGTCCTAGGGTCGGCCCTTTTCTCGCTGTCACTTGGTACCCGCGATGCAGCGGCTATCGCACATCGTCTCTGATGGCGCGATCTCGGAGCCCTCGACCGCAACACGGAAACGCTGTCTAGCTCAGCGCGCACCTCATTTTGCGCAACACATGATGGGCATCACGCCAGCGTGGCCAGAGGGTCGTCGAGTCGATATCACCACGATTCCGTGAGCACCACAGCCATGGAATGTTGCGGACCACGTACATCAACTTTGAAATAAGTGGACTCCGGTTCCTCGCGACGCAAATGGTGCCATCTGGTGTGATTCCTAGGTCGGATCCCGAGCTCGCGAGCTCGCTTGCTTGCTTCGCGGAGGCCTCTTCGTCTCCGGGCCCACACGTGCCAACAGTGCACTCAGGAATGAATCCTGATTCAGGAATAGATATCGGAGAGGAACATTGAATCATCGCATCCTGCTCGGTAGACCAAGCGAGCGCTTTGCTACGGACATTCTCGGGCATGATGCTGGTTGCGCAGTGGACCACATCTGCCCTGTTATCAGCGCTGGCAATTTGGCGACAGAAAATTCTTCGGTTGGGCGCGCAAACAGGCGTGAGGGCTGAAAAGCGCAGCGATGCGTCCCAGGGGTTGCTCAGTCCACCAGACGAGCGCCACCCTGTGAAGACGCTCAACGTGGTGTTGTAGCGGCCGTTCATCTCGCGACCATCACGATGATCGCAGCAAATGCTGTACCGCAAAGCGGAATGGCGTGCCCCTTGCATCCTCTTTGCTTTTTGCACTGTTGTGCATCGGTTGCAAGCAGCAGGCGTGCGCCCCTGCTCCACGGCCCCATTGCCATTCGTCTCGGCCCGTCCTTCGTGCGGGGAAAAGGCCCAAGGGTCGCTGAGGGATTCGTGCCCTGCACAGCGAATCGCCGCGGAGCTGGAGTCACACTGCATCAACACCCGGCCATGTCAAGGAGTGCAGCGCGGAAGTGAGCCCTCTCGTCATATGCCTATACCCATGGTAGACTTGATCGGCAAACTGCACTGTTATGCAATAGCCAGCGGAGCGAGCCACACCCTCGGTGCCCTCCTCTTCGTCACGAACTTTTTCGTTGAGCTGAGGGAGCTTCCCATCTGCACTCTCGCAATATTTGCCACCCCAATGTCGTGCATCCTGCGACGCACACCGTTGAGAGCCCAGATGTTCGTGAAAAAATTCTGCGCATACAGCCACCGATGCCCTCCACGCTGCCCTGCGGCGTAGACTGGCCTAGCTATGCTGTGCCTGTGCCCAAGCTGGCGAATGCGCGCCCACCCAGCACGCCCGTGTCGCCATCGAGCAGGCCTGGAGATGCGCCACTTTTTTTCTCACGCTTGCGCGCCGTGAGAGTGCGCAAGCCCAGGCGCTGCCTTGACAGCCTGCGCGCGCAGGGGCCACATCCCATCTATCTCCTGGGAGCCTGCGTTATCGCTTGTGCCCCAAGGTTTGCAGATTAGAGTCGTAAAGGCTAGTTTCCCTGCGGGAAATGGGCGGGCGGGAACGGAAGACATTTCGCGGGTTGGGTCGCTCGTCTCGTCTTCGTTCCCAATTTACAAAGTTTCCATTCACGTGGGCCCACTGGAGAGCGCTGCTAGTAGTTTGGATTACCACATCGTGGACGCACGCTGTTCTGGGTCCGGACCGGTCATGCCAACGTCACGTCACCGAAGGGGCACGAGACGCAGAAGCGTGCGTACGCTTGGGACGCGGGGTCTTGTTTGTCTTGCGTACAACAGGTACGCAGGCTGATGTGCCGTGAGATTTCCGCTCGAAAGCCGGCTATGAACTACCTATGGTATATGCAGAGTAGAGTAGGAAACTGTGCCCATAGCAGGGTCATGGTAGGGAGTAAACAGTAGTAAAGGAAATACCCTTACACCCCTTACGTCCCGACCGTCGCTTAGTAAACACAAAACAAACTAGATGACATGACTCCTTCCCAGACGCACTCCCTCCGAGAGCGGTCTGTCCAAGCATAAACACCGGGATAATGCTTTTGGTACACTGCGTATGACGCACGCAGATAGATGGTAGAAGAACAATGAGGGATAAAACAACTCCGAGGAATCATGTACATGACGTGCCGAGAATGCAGCAGTGGCCCATGTCGCCGCGATGCATGATGAGGCGGACGAACTCCGAGAAAGAACAAACGCCGGGGCCCAGCGTCGCGGCGCTGGGAGTGGATATGCGGTCGTAGAGTAAAGCAAGCACGCAGGCTAGTCCGTGAATAGCCGTCGAGGAAGGTGGGCCTCCCAGTCGTGTCGTGGTACCGTCGTGGTACCAAACGCCAGGAAACACAAACATAGGAACTAGTTGAAAGTGGTGTGATTGCATGCGGGGTCCCTATGTCATCCGCCTCTTGATCTCCCGAACTTGGTCAAAGTTTTGGGCGTAGTAGGTGAGCTGGCTGGCTGCTTGGGCGGAGATGCCTGTCGTTTGAGAGGTAGAAGAGGCCAGTGATGACCGTGAGGACGAGGGAGTGAGGCTGCGTTGTTGTTGCTGCTGTGACTGTGACCACCTCGACGCAGAGGCAGTGGGTGCGAAGTAGGTTCCATTATTGGTGGGGTAGTAGTGGTAGGAGGTGTCGAAGCCCCTTGAGGGTGTCGGTGTCTTGTAGGCGGAGAAGTTGACAGCCGGCGGGAGGTAGAAGCCGTTGTTCGACGAGCCCGTCGAGGACGCTGACGAAGACAGCTGTGAGGGGGATTTGGCCTTCTCTAGGTCTGCTAGCCGGCACGCCTGTGAGCAGTATGCACCGCCCTCGGTCTGTCGGTCGCAGGACAGGCAGTAGTCGGGAGACCAGTCGATGTGGGAAGAAGCCATTGTTTGGATTTTGTGCTGGAGTGAGTTGCGTGATCAAGCAACGGGAGGCCAGCTATATAGGCAGTTGACTGGTGGGCAAGGCAGCAGGGCGCTTAGATGAGGTGGGGGGAGCAGTGTGACTGTTTCGGGGAGAGACGAGAGGTTTTCAGACAGGAGTCAGAGGTGTTTAAGAGCTTGACGGGAGGATCCACGCGGATGGTGTGTCGCTCGGTGGAGAACGGGAGCGGGCGATGGAGATAGTTTTATGCCGGACCCTCAGGGACGCAGAGCTCCGCCTGGGCCTATCACGACCCTGCTGGCTGCCGCATGGACAGGCCTGCTTCATCCGAGGATCGCAGGACCAGGATCTCCGCACGCTTGGCCCGTCTGGTTGGCCTAGCGTCGTCCATTTCTCGTCGAGCCGCGCTTGCCTTGGGTGGCCCCCTCAGCAGCACCACAACGCCCAGGCCACACCAGCGAACTGGCGCTGCGCTCGCACTGAACGCCAGCCATTCGCGCCGGCTGCCACGCCAGCGCAAAACAGGTGCCGCGCGCCCATTCGCCCTCACAGAGAGATTTCCTGTCGCACGCCTGCAGAATGCGCTCGCGCTGCGCAGACACACACTATGCTATGCCCTCGCTCTCTAGCCGTGGGGGTACAGCCATAGGCATTGGCAGCATCAGCCGATCTGCGACGAGCAGCGGAGCTTTTCCTTGTGACACGCCCCAGGCGATAGCGACGCGGCCCTCATCACGCCTTTCCTGGATGACGAGATGTCAGAGGTAGGCGGAAGCGCAGCACTAGTCACCAGGCCTGCCCTGCGCCGGACAGATGACGGAAGATGGTGCAAATGTAGGTACGAGGCTAGCTGCAATGCCACCTTCACCAGGGCATGACCCGAACGAGAAAGGGAGCAAGATATCGGTTTCATCGGTCATGAGTCCATGCTTGCGCAATTCCATGAGGACCCGCTGCTGCCGTACGCGTTGCTCGACCGGTGCATGGGCGAGCTGTACGTGTAATGCACACACCCAGTCAACAGCTTTGCGCTGCTGCTCACCACTGCTGCCCCATTCCTGAGGCCAATGACGTTTCGATGCGACGGCCATGGGCAGCCAAGCGCTGAACACAGGGGTTGTCCGTATTACTGTGCGGTCAGCCTTGCAGCTGTGCCAAAAAGGTACGTACCAAGTCCGACTCTCACGGCCTCGCGATTGCGGTTTGCTGAGAGACGCGCGATTCCCGCCCCGTGCGCTTAGAGGAACGGGAGCAAAGAACTGCAACCATCGTACTCTACCTTTGCGAGCACGTTCGCCAGGGCTGGGATGACGGGGTCGTAACCCGATGCAGCATGGCCATGAACTGTATCGTGCAGCACAAGCGACGTTATCTAGCTCCATGGTTATCTCAGAATCCACACACCATCCGATGGATATCAACATCGTCCTGGCTGCGATTCGCGACACCGTCGTGCTGAGGAATTATCAAGTGCCGCGACATGCGTGACGATCCTCTCCACCACCCTCTTTGATAGCAATTCCTCAATAGTCAACACCGGCGAAGATTCCTTTCTACTGAATCGAAGCTCAGGCAACCGTCCAGTGGCTTGCTTCTGCCCCAGCGTCTGCCTGCCGTACTCGCTCTCTTGTTCGGGACAGACAATATCAAATCTGGATCCTCGGCAAGCATCTTAGTCTTGCAGCTATCCCCAGTCGGTCCCAATATTGGCAGTGCACAGAACCATTGTTTATATCTAGGTTCCATGGCGCAAGCCCTGTGGTGGATACGAGACTATACTGATTCCGCGTCGTGAAACGAGATGACACCGGAATTATGCTCGTGCGCTACTGCTGCCGTCCATGACAGTTCTGCGGGTTGGTCTGGGGAAGAACGCCCTTTGAGTGACTTGCATATTGCCGACGAATAGCAGGCAGAAGTCATCTGCACGCGCGCACAGCCCCATAGTGCTGACCCCCACGCCGCTTTTCCAGATATCGGAGCTGTCCCCAGTGGAGAGCTACCCACGATATGCGCAGGAACATGACGTGCAATATGCCTTATCAACCGCGTTGGAGCCGCCCTGGTTTACCCCTCACTTACGGCGGATTCCGCATAGTAAGCTATACGATGGATGAAGGACTGAAGTCGTTGTGTGACGCTCAGGGCTTCATGTGCTGTACGAGTCGTGGGCCAATGAATGACGAACTGATCATGGGGTCCGAAGGCTTGAGCTCCTCCCCACAATTTCAAAGATAGAGGCGGACACCAGGCCGTTTGTGGACGGCGCTGGAGCGAGGCAGCGCCAGCTAGAGGACAGAGCGCCGACAAATAATCTTTGCGAAACTCTTGCGGCATTGCCTAGGCAGCGGTAATATTGGAATTGTCGGTATTGCATGCGTGTCAAGGCCATATAGTACCTCCCACGGGCAGCAGCGTCTTGCATGCCTGGGACGTGCACACTAGCAAGGAGTAATATCGCGCACCCACAGGGTCCTCTAACATGCCATTGCTCCCGCGGGATGCCGCAATGCCGTATTTCGAGAGGCAGCAGCTCTCCATAGTGCGGGGAAACGGTCGTTAGCACGACATGAGGGACCACGCGGAATGCTCAGGCTGGGGTTCCCGTGCTCGCCGCCCACTATTTGCCTCTTTGGTACCTCTACCTGCAAAGGGGCAAACGTTAGTATGTCGTCGTTCTAGGCACACGGCCTGGAGATGAAGCAATACATCCATCCTGCATCTGCGTCGTCCTCCTCAATGCTCCAAGCGCCCTGGAGCTTGGGGTCGACGCTGTGTAACAGAGGCAATCAATCGTGAAGCGTGCTCGGGCCAGCTTTAGGCGAGGCCTCTCAATGACCGTCTGTCCATCTCCCGACTCGGCCCGTGAGATCAACGACGGTATGGCTCGGCATCTGCTGATTCGTTCCGGCGTGTTGACGTCGAGGGGCTCTTTAGTCAGGTGTTGAGATAACGACCTTGGAAGACGACATCGGCATAAGCCATCGGTCAAACATTCGGACCCCGACGTCACACACAGAAGGCCATAAAGCAAGCTCCCTTCCGACAAGGTGTGGTGATGTCGTACTGGACTTGCTGATGGGAGCAACCTTGCGGAGAAAGAGCTACCTAGGGCCGGGCCTTCCCGCCCCGACAATGGCATCAACACCACTCGGTTACCGATGGCTTTGCGACCAAAAAAACAATCACCTCACACCAGTTGACCACCCCAGTTCGCGATAACGGATAGCGCACCACGAGCCGTCTTGTGACTCTCTCTCTCACCGCGCGACCCGCCATCAATGTTTGCGTCGACGCACCCGCAGTATGCCAACGAGCTGGCCGCAGCCCTGCACATCGTGCACGCCGCGTCCATCCTCACAAAATCCGTCCTGCGCGCCCTGCAAAACAACGTCGCCGCCGAGACAAAGGCCGACGACAGTCCCGTCACCATCGCCGACTTCGCCGCCCAGGCCCTCATCATCTCCGCCCTGCACAAGCTCTACCCCGAGGATGCTTTCCTAGGCGAGGAGTCCGCCGCCCAGCTCAGGGAAAACCCCGCCCTCGCGGACCGCGTGTGGCAGCTCGTGCAACAGTCTGCCCAATCTGGCGACGTGCAGCAGGTGCTGCAGCACGAGAATCGCAATGCGCCCGCCGCCTCGGTGTTTCCTGCGAGCTTGGAAGACATGTTAAATGCGATTGATCGCGGGACCAACGCGGATTTGAAAGGCCGTGTGTGGGTTATGGACCCCGTCGACGGGACCGCAACTTTCATGACGGGGAACCAGTACGCCGTCTGCCTGTGCTTGCTCGTGGATGGCGTGCAGCAGGTGGGCGTAATCGGATGTCCGAATCTCAAGCTAGACCCGAGTAATTTGGGCGCTATCAAAGTGCACGAAGAGCTGGTCGACGAGTCTGGCCTGGGTGTCGTGCTCTCTGCGGTCCGCGGTCAGGGCACACATGTCTGGAGAATGCTTCCGGATCGTCTAGGGGAATCATGCAAGATCGACGTCCGGAAGGGTGATGGTGGCAAGGAAAGCAGCGGCTTGAACTTCATCGAAGTTACGCTCGGCAAGACGTCGCTGTCACAGGCCGAGCACGAGGCTGTTGCCGAAGTGCTCGGTGCGGAGTGGCCGGGCACCGTCATTTGGAGTCAGCAAATGAAGTATGTTGCACTGACGCTGGGTGCTACAGACGTCATGTTGCGATTGCCTCTGGACAAGTCTAGGTATACGCATGTTTGGGACCATGCCGGTGGGCAATTGCTGTTCCAAGAGGTGGGAGGTATTATCAGGGACATTGATGGGGGCTCTATAGACTTCTCCCACGGAAGACGCATACTGGGCGACAAGAACTACGGTATGATAGCCACGCAGCCTTGGGCATTCGACAGAGTCAACGAGGCTGTCAAGCAGGTGCTCGCTCGGAGGACATAACTCGGAGGATGGTGCAGGTAAAGCTTAGATCCCAGAGCTTCACCCTGTGTAGGTAGATGCCGTGCAAGGCGAGAGCCTGATAGACGGTGTGGCACAAAGCCTCACCGGTCGGTAACACAGTTCATGCGCCTAGGACATAGAATGTGGGGTACACGAGAAGTGGATTAAGTATGCCACGAGGAATTTCACCAATACGGCGGCGTGCATAATCGTAACATCCTCCCAATGTCATGCCATGCTCAGTCGGTTCTCCCAGAACTCAGCCGCAACCGCATCGTGTAAATCTCCACGGTAGATTGAAACGCAAACATGCGGTGGCATTCCGCGGCGATGCTGCTTGTAGCCGCCGCCCTTTGTGAAGCACTCTCACAGCATGCTGAGTCCGCCTTCGAGTCAGCATTCCCGTGTAGCCATGCATGCGCACTGCACAGCCAGAGCCGCAAGTCGCCAGAAGTAGATATTGATTATGAGACCCCACCGCCATTCTTGCGGAACGAGACCTTCTCCACAGCAACGTTCTCCGCACCATTCGCGTCCTTGCGCAACTGATACACGTACAGCACGAGAACATCCCCTTGCACCTATGCGTCTGTCAGTCAGTTTCCCTCGGCAGCCACGCCCTCCACGGCATCCATCTGAAGCAAGCAACTCACATCCATCAGCACGAAGCTCGGCACGGGCTCCTCCTCCTCATTCCACCACCCCGTCGTCATGGCCCCCGTCGCGCTCCCCGGGTTCACAAAGAACTTGCCTTCCATCTCATACGCCTCGAACTTGTGCGTCCCGCCCCACAGCAGGATGTCCACGTCCATCTGCCGCGCTGCTATCAGCAGGCTGTCTCCGTCGCCCGGCGGTATAATCGTATGTCCATGCGTGAACCCTATGCGTAGCGACCCGTGCGTGACTACCTTCGACAGCGCGAGGTTGGGCGCTTCCACGTCGAAGTCGCCCTTGACGATTTGTAGGTCCGGCGCGATGCCGCGGAGGAACTCGTATGTTTCTTTGTCCGTGATGTTGCCGAGGCAGAGGATTTGGCCTATTTTGCCGGGCGCGAGGAGCTTCTTGAACTGCGGAGAAGAAAGGTGTTAGTGCGGGTTCGGAGGCGCGTGTCGGGCTGGAGGAAGGGGAGCGGGAGGTGTACCTTGGTCGGTATGTCCTATCTATCCTGTAAGCGTGTGAGGTCTAGCATTTGCGTATATCTGTGGGAGAGCTTACAGGCGCGCGGTCGGGTATGAAGAGGTCGCCTAGGCACAGCACGAGTCGCGAAGCCATTGCGGCAGCTTCGCGCTTTTGGAATTCTGGCAATTAGGGACCTGAGGTACAGAGACTCGAAGTGGACGAGTAGAACTAATTAGGTGTCAGTAGGACGCTAGGAGCTCTCGATGTGGCTGTGAGAGATGCGTGGGGCGCGAGCTATGCGGTCAACCCCGGGGCGGGACACCGCGGCAGAATCTCGCTTATGCACTGCACCTTCCTCTTCCTGGGTCACAATTGACTTGATCCGAATCCGTCGAGGGCCGACGCAACTTTTGCACCGCTTACAGTCTGAAGATTTGCTCATACTCTTCCATATAATATGTCTTCTAGATTGAAGATAATTGCACGGTAGCACATACACATTAACTTCGGCCCCGCCTTATCGACCAAGCTTGGACCTTCAGCAAAACATGTACAAGTCACAGCGGCACTCATGAACACTACTCAACATCACCAAGGTAACACTCCTCAGAAATAACAATGTTTTTATTGATAGGAAAAAACTACCAAGCTCCCCTATCGAGCAAGGCGTATCTACGTGTTCTCGATATCAACACCAAAGATCTGTGTCATAATATGTTCAGGTAAGAATCGAAAATTGCGTCAAGCACAACCATCAGCGCAGCGCGGTCCTCCTCTTCCCGTATGTACGACGTCGCTTTTTTGGTTTACGTACAGCGTCCCACGCTTGACAAACTGTGTAGGGGTGTGGAGTAGAGTGGTTTACTCCTTGGGCTCGGCCGTGGCCTCAGCGGCAGCCTCGGGCGCATTGGCAGCTTCAATATCAGCGAGAGCCTCGGCGACAGCCTTAGCGAAAGCCTCATCGAGAGCCTCAGCCTCAGCCTGAGCCTCAGCTTCAGTAGAGCGCTTGCTCATCGGCTGGCCGGGGAAGTAGCGGTATCCCCACTTCCAGGGCTCGGCCTTGGGGTCAGCGGAGGCCTCAGCATCACGCTTGCTCATCGGCTGGCCAGGGAAGTAGCGGTATCCCCATTTCCAGGGCTCGGCCTTGGGGTCGGCGGAGGCCTCAGCATCACGCTTGCTCATGGGTTGACCCGGGAAGTAGCGGTATCCCCATTTCCAGGGCTCGGCGGCGGCCTCGGGGTTGGCGGCGGCTTCAGCGGAGCGCTTGCTCATCGGCTGGCCAGGGAAATAACGGTATCCCCACTTCCACGGCTCAGGGTTGGCGACGGGCGCGGCGGCCACAAAGGAAGCGATGGCGCCGACGGCTAGAAGGGTGTTGGTGAAATGCATGATGTTGTCGAGTTCGTAGATTGACTGTTGCGTTGATGAACTCGTTTGATCTTGATTTTGAGTAATGGAGAAGTAAGGTAGGTGTTGCGGATGTCTCAACTTCGCAGCGAAGATCCCCAGGCTTTATACATATCGTGGTCATCCTCTCAATAGGTCACCAGTCCTATTCGGCGAAGACGCAAGGGCAGCCTGGATCCCGCGTCGTGAATGGCGATTGGCCCGCAACCCGCTATTCAGACACCTATTCAGCGGCGCCGTCGAAATCCGTCAAAGAAATATTTCGTCGTTATTGAGCGTAGTGACGAGGGTCTCCTATTCAGACACGTTTTGGGACACGCGAGCCCGTGCCGCTCAAAGAATGTCGAGGTCGCTAAGAGTCTGGAAATCATGTAAGGAATTGCTTCGGCGGGATGGTAAAGCTTCTTGTAACCGAGCGCGTTGTTCACTTCTACGCGGGGACGTTGGAGGCGTCGTAGTCGTGGTCGAGAGGGTGCGCCCCCGAGATTGCGGGAGCTAAGGTTCACTTTCACCGCAATACCTTTGTATGGCGACTGCTCGCTTGGTACTTCGGATGCGGGGTACAAGGAGATCCAATGGGATTTGAAGCAGCCGAGAGCTTCTAGAAGGCCTTGGAAATAACGAGTCGTCCAGGAGGGCTTCGCTAGGACTTGCGTCAATAGCTTTCCGTCCGCACGTGGCTACTCGCGTGGTTATCCGGGCTGCAAACACAAGGAGACTGGTGCTGATTTCAAGGAAGCGGGTATACGGTGCGGTCTTGGAAATACTGGGGAGACTTGGGGGGGTTCCAGCAAGGGATTATGTAACCTTAAATGATATTCTACTCATGAGGAGCAGAAGGTTAGCCTTTTGCTCCGCGACAGTTATGAGCCCGGAATCGCTAAGACCCTGCGCAAGCACTCAAGTGGCGGACCAGCACTTGGGTGGGGTACCACAAGCGAGCAGGTGCACACCACAGAAATAGCCAAGAGCACTGCGCAAGACAGCGAGAGAGCTAAGAGCCAGATGCTATAGGGCCACAGATATGAGAGTGAGCGAGAGAGACTGGAGCAGAATATATAGGGCATGCTGGACTACGGGCGACATGTATACCAAACCTTGAAAAGCTTACAGCTCTCCGTTCCTATCACTGCGATCTGGGGGGGTGTGTAACCTTAAATGATATTCTACTCATGAGGAGCAGAAGGTTAGCCTTTTGCTCCGCGACAGATTACAACACCGCTGGAGTCTCGGTTAGAAACCGACATCAAGTCTCAATAGAAGCAATCAATACTAGTATTCGCCATAGATCAAGTCATGCCACATTTCGCTTGGACTGCAGTTGCTAGTTGCTTCTAGACTAGGTCAAACATGGAGATCTAATCGAACATGGACTACGAAGCTTCACCGATGTTTTGGGTCCACTTTGAATTCACCCAGAAGGAACATTATTATCTGTAAGTGTCTAATCTTGTTGATTAAGTAGCTGCTCCCTTGGAGAGCTTCTGGATACTCTCCCTCACGTGCAGCATGACATTCACGTGACTGCGTCTGGATTTTCATGTAGTGCTTTGCTCTTCTGAATAAGAGGCTGCCTTGATGTACCCGCCGTAATGAATGGAATTAGGACCAGTCGCTGTCTGCCAAAGCATTGGGCCCAGAAGGACGATCCCATATGTCCATCAGCACCTCAGTCCAACTCGATGACCTCAATGGCCTTCTTGGCAGTTCGGACAAGCTTCACAGGTCGCGAGCCAGTCTCGATGAAGTCGTCGGTATCTTCACTCTTGGTGTCTCGATTGTCTTCGCGCTCTCGCTTGATGTTTGCATCGGAATTGGCACGCTTCTTTCCAGAGTTATCGTTGTCCTTCCGGTTCCCGTTTCCGTTCACATCTCCAGATTTTGCTCTTGCGGCCTGAATATCTATCAGTCAGGCCAACTAGGTATAGGGAGAATAGAGGACTCACCTTGTGGTGGCCAAGTAATGCTCCAAGAGCGGCGCGATCGAAGCCTTTCCAGGTGTTGGTTCGGCCAGTGTAGTGGTTCAGAAGAACATTAATATCTTCGAGAGATAGAGTTTCGGTACTACGTTGAGGAGAATTGGAAGCGGGTTGGGCTTGCTCAGGGATACGAAGCGCCGGGCTCGGCTCTGGGGTACGAGGAATGATTCCCAGGCTCTTCAGTGACTCTATCGAGCTATCAGCATACCGACCATGTAGTGCAGCTTGGCTGGTTGTGAGACCCACGAGACGAACGATATTTGAAGACCTATTGCGGCAAATACATCTTTCTCGACCTTATCGTACTTCAACATGTACCGAACCGTTGTTCGCTTATACATAGGCTCAGCTCCACTAGTATTCGGGTTAGAGACGAAACTTGGATGGATAGGTGAGAACGTTACCGAACAACGTGGGACAATGCTCCAAGACTCGCAGCCTTCGCTGGGACCGCCTCCTGCATGGGTAGCACGCGTTCTCTGTCACGCACACGACCACAACGAGTGATGTTCTTGATATAGTGAAATTGAAACTTAATTTTCCCGAGTAATTCCGATATATCATTGCCTGGAGAAACACCACCTTTACCTAGCGCGAAACAGTTAGCAGGGCGCGGAATTGTTGCTGAGACGTGCGTAAGGTGCCCACGTACTCGTCATCAGGTCAGAAAACTTAAATGCTGCTTCCATCGTCTGGCCGGACACCCGTGATGTGATACCACTGATGGTTAGCGGGACCCCTGAAGTCATTCGCGATTTTCGAGTGATAGTGCTAGCCACAAAGTTACCATCTATTGAGATTGCGCTTCGGACTCCATGCATCTTGGAAAATCCGGCTTCGTAAGTTATGCGAATTTGGAACTTTGCGCCAGATACAGACTCGACGGACACGACTGGCCGCAAATTTGTAGTGCCATTGCCGCGGCTTTCATAGTCGTCGTACTCCTTGAGAGCGTTGCCGTCGACAATGACCTCCACCTTGAGACCCGGGCAATCTGGGATTATTGCCATTATTGCCGTAGCGGGGGCCTGCGTGGGTTCAGTTGGTTGAGTTGTTGCAGTTAAGAGAGAAGGAGCGAGGTTGCGAAGGAAGTGACGCGATCGCTCACAAAGAAGGCGAGGACCACAAAAATGAAGGCGCGACCCGCGCCCGCCCGCTCGCCTCTCACCTTCACCCGTGATTCTGTTAGCGATGCTGCTACAGCAGATCTTGTGAGTGACGATAAATGAGAAGTTCGCACCTTCTCAGTGCCCGCATGCCCTTGTAATAGGTGACGGCAAGGACGTGATAACGCGAAACGTTGTGCAGCACTGTAATCTCAAGAAGGTTATTTACATTAGTACTCTAGATGCGCGCACAACGTCGTGTTTGGTCGTGCATCTATTCTATCCGGCGTCCTACTCCACCACATGTCAGGAATCCCAGCTAACGTTTAGGCACCACAGGTGAGCATTCACATGATTGCAAACAGCTAATTGGGTCTCCGATATTGCCAAACACACCATGGACACTGTGTGGTCGATTCATACTAGTACAAATGTTGTGTGAAGGACGATAAACAAAAGCCGATTTACGCAAATGCTGAGTAACAGCGCACGCCTGTACAATCGGGTACCTGTTCGTTCCTTCCCAGGTTTTCGTGTTTTCGAGAGCACGAGACCACAGGAGTTCAAGATCCTCATCACATGCATTCCTATGTCACACGTGCAGAGGAGTTCATCTGGAGAGAGCGAATTTTTGAGCTGTACGGGCGGACCCCTTGAATCCTGTATAACAGGCGGGACACTTATTGGAACATGACGCGCATCCTGATTTCACTGTTACGCAGAATCACTCGCATGGACTCAAGATGGACAAGCTGCCAAGGCTGAGTAGGACACCAAAACTTTTTCTGTTGTGTGCAGTATTCATTACACTTTCTTAAATGCTACATGCTCGATATACTCGCCTGCTCTTCCAATATTGTACTGTGGAAGTCTGCAGACAATAAATGATCCGCATTCTTGAGTGGCCTTAAAGAAAGTGCCTTAAAATGTGATCGAGAAACCGTGGCGACCAACCGAAGACAGCGGTTCCGTAAATGATGGGACTCGTGGTCTCCAGTTACATTGATGAATCTGAGACATCGATGCCACCGAAGAGCTGATGTAGGTAGGCCACCGCCATAAGAGCGCCCGCCTCAGTCCAACTCGACGACCTACATTCGTCTTGCCCGGAAGGCATCTGCGCTTCTTGCTTCTCTCCTCAGTAAAGATTACATCTTCGCCATCACTCTGCAATATATCCTACGTGACCTCCTGCAGCCCACTATGCTCCCGCTTGACCTGCATAGTGCTGGCGTTGACTGTATTTCCCGACCCCTGCTTCGAAATTAGCAAATCGTATGGAGAACAATGCGAAGTGTTTACCTTGTAATGTCTCAATATCGAAACGAGATCGGCACGATCCAGGCCCTCCCAAGCAGCCTTTTGTCTAGTGCGATGGCTCAGAAGGGCTCACATAGCGGCAAGAGGCAGCGCTTCCCATCTGCTACCGATGCCTTGAGAGATAGATACAAGTTTAGATCCTGATTTGGGCTTTCTTGGGGTTACAGAACGGGCCGCAACCATAAGCTTCGCTGGTTCTGCCCTCACTACTGGTCCCGGGGGTTTGGATGCAGTTGTAGCTTTGCCTGCAGGTAAGGTACCGGGCTTGGGGCTCGTGGTCGGAATGCGAGGGACGATGTGAAGGCTCTTCAACGAAGCTATATTTCAGTGAGCTACCTCGTCCAGAATTTTGGGTTTCAAATGATTCACCAAGTGAACGATACTTGAAACGGAAGGTAGCGAAGGGGTGTTCATCAACGAGGTCCTAATCGAACCAACTCATACATGTACTGATGCTTTCTGGATCGTCCACACTACGATAGAGTTGGCATGTATTGAACAGTTTGAAAAACGTCCTACCTTGTGCTATGGGACACCGCATTCTTGCTTGCCTCCTTCTGTGACACATTCTTCTGTGAGGATGCATTTCAAGAAGTCAATCGTTTAGATCGTGATTTTTTCGCACATTATGGGCGAGGAAGAGCTCCAGCGAAATTTGTCCGATGGTGTTTGAAGCGTGTTCCGCGGATGCTGTGGTACCCTAAATTGCAATCTCTCTCAGTTACACTTTCATAAGGAAGCTATTGCTGCTTGAAGCTCAAAGTGCTTACCTGTTTCTAGATTGCAGAAACGAAATCCATGCCGTTTAAACTTTCCATTGGTGCAGGTTATAGCTCCTTTGAATAGACGGACGTCTCCTTCGGAATGGAGTTCTGGCTTGAAGAGCTCGCAGTCGGCGCGCTTACCATCCACCAACAAGTCAAGTTTAACTTCGTGCCTTGCTGTAAAGGTCGCGTCGAAGGTTACACGGATCTCGAAGCTTTTTCCCGACTCTGCTTTGATGTACTTCGTGATCACGGTGGATTCCTCAACCGGTTCGGGGTCATCGTATTCCTTAAGGCCTCACCGTCGACGACAACTTGTACCTTGACGCCAGGAACCTTTCGATCATCGCAATGTTGAGCTGTTCGTGCTTGAAGTAGTGTAAGGAAGGGTTGCAGTAGAAGCAACGGAGGGGTTTTGAAAAGTTATTACCCGCTGGCGAAATTAAGAGACTGTCGGGAGAGAGAGAAATAGGAGTAAAGTAAAACCGCAGAGTAGGCTTATCGCGGCGCCTCTGCGACCCGGTGTAAAAGGCTACAGCTCGAGGCTCAAGCAAATGAGATCTTAGTAAAATTTTGCGACAGAGACTGGCAACGGGCATTGGCTTCATTCTCGGTAGAAGAAAGTGATTCTATTGTAGGCTATAAGCCGACGTGCCTATTCCGCCACCATCTGGACAACTCATGTGCCGAGATACCAACGAAACATGGTGCTGTCAATAACTCTTAATATGGCCCAGAACAGATACGAAGTTTACCGAAACCCCAGTCGTAGTGATGCACGCCTCGATATAGCCCAATGACTTTGCCCTTGTTCACGCTGCGCACTTGCACTTTGCCGGTCTATCCTGGTGGACTTCTACGAGAACATCGCCACCGTCGCTCTCGTCATCAGTGAAGATGTCCATGCTCGAGACATCCTGTAGAAGGCTATGTTCGCGTTTCACGCTCGGTGTACCATCGTTGTTTCTCATCGCTGCAGCCTGGTGAAATTTTAGTACATGTAAACATATATAATAAACATATAGAGCGAACATACCTTATGACCATCCAACAAGACTTCCAGTTCGTGGCGATCCAAGCCATTCCATGTGCTGGTACGGCCGGCGTAATGACTGAGCAGGATCTTGATGCCGGCGATTGAGAGAGCTTGCCAGTTGTCGCGAACTATTGTGGGGTTGCGTGTGTAAGTAGATACAGAATCAGGCTCTGCAACTGGTGCGGAGTTGGATAGATTCGCAGCTCCTGGGTTGAACGCAGGCCCCGGGATATCTGTGGGCCTAGACAGAACCCTAGCCTTGGTGGTAATTCCTGGCTTAGATATAGACACGTTATTGGTGGGGTTCGCAGTACTGGTCATGTCTGTCGCCGCAGTAGTCTGTGATGATGTGACTGCCGCTGAAGGCCTGGCAGTGTCCGCGGACATCAACGCTTTCGATGCATTCGCAAGATTCTCAGCAGGCGCAAACTTCTCAGCATCTGCCTGTGCAGGATTAGGTCTAGGCATGGAATTCGCGGTAGGCGTGGAGCTAATATTCGGCTCGGGGGCCGTCTTCGACGCCGGCGCAGGTAGAGGTAAATGCGCAGCTCCGGCCCTGGGTCTAATAACGGAACTCAAAACGGAACTCTCAACGGAATTACTCGTCTTTATCGAAGCTGCTTGGGACTTCGAAATGCGATTCTTGGCGAGCAATGCACCCGAAGCAAGGGACCGTCACAGGCTTCCACGTTAGCTGTAGATGACTTCTGTGTCTCTGCTGCGGTATTGGAGGGGTTTGCGGTCTTGTCCGTTGCCGTATACGGAGCCCATTTTGCTGCAGGCTACTTTGAGGTACCGGGTCCCAGGTTAGGATTCTGCGTGCGTGGGATGATATTCAAGTTCTTTAAAGCATCTATTATATGTCAGTAACTGGAAAATCCGCCACAAATCCGCGAACATGAGCTCACCAAGTGAACGGTATTTGAAGATGATTCTTCCGATAGGCTCACCATCGACAGGATCTTTCCAGGGCCAAAATTCCGCTTTGTTGCTCCTGGTACGTTGCCAGTTAGGTAGGTCATCCCTCAGGTTATTAGTCAGTGCTCAATCGTGAAAGAAACGTGGAGAGTCGTACCGAGATGGCAACGCCTTCTCAGCAATCTCTTTCTGAACCCGGATAATGTAACACACAATTTAGATCTGTTGGTGCACATTTAGTAAGCTTTCACTCAGAGCATCTGGGTTAGTTCCAACCTGACGACAGCCATCTATAAGTGTCGTTAGTGTAAAGCAAGAAGCTAACTCTGGGGTACCTACCAATTCCGAGGTCAAAGAACTGGTAGCCCTTATTCTTCTCCACTCCGTCGGTTATTGCCTAAGACCTAACACATTCTTCGAAGGACTTCCTGAACCAAAAATATCTCCTAAAGCGAGAGGCACCTATAATAACGACTTTTTCAACCATATTAGGAACCTTAATGACGACCTCCAGTACATGGTCTGGATTGTCAGAATAGCCCCAGGTGAGACTGGCTTTGCCCTCAAGTTCAACCAAAAGAGAAGTTCCGATCTCCCCACAAATATATTTGATAGTCGTCCTAGGACAAACTGAGCTCTCTTGGTCGTTTCTGTACTCCGCCGTGGTTTTTCATCCACAACAATATTCACGCTGAAGCCAGGGCAGCCCGACAGAATCGCCATCGCGTCTTCTCGTGTCGCTGTTGCGCGGCTGATGTGGCAGTTGGTGTTGTAGGTGGAGAAAAGATGTGAAGAGGACAAGCCTACAACTTGAGTAGATATAGAGACGTGCTAGAGGCTGTGGGGCAGCTTCCGCTAGATCTATAGTAAGAGATAAAAGCAGCAGCGACTGTCACGAGCGAGCTACAAGAGAGAGGCGCCCGGGTCCGTTTGCAAACCAACTTTGGCCAATTAAAGATAAAAGATTACACAGACCGTATGAGCGCACGCGGATAATGTGTTTGCATTGAAAAGGGTGGCGCACACATGCGAAAATCGTAGCAATCTGCGGTAGGACCAAAATCCTTCCCGGGATCAAATTCCTAATGCTTGTCAGATCCTTCATCTGAGATCAAACTGTCACTGATCCCGACCGTGTCACGGTCTCTTCGCGTCTCCTCATGGGTGTATGCTCTCAGGAATCTACAGCGTAAAGCCACAGCACTACTACGGACCAAATCCTCTCAACCCTTCTCCGTACTGTAACCACCATGACCACCTCTCTGTCAAGCTTTCGCTATTCCCATTGCACTCCGGATCAAATCTGCCGAGAAACCAAACCACTTCTTGTTATCAAGTAATATATTGCATAGCAGCGCCTCTCAATTTTCTCTGCACAACAACGAAGAAGAAGCCGAAGCTTATATCCAATTCCTATACGGAAGGTATCCAAACCCAAAAACCGTGCTTAACCAGATACCCAAGCACGATCTAACGCCAGCTGGGATAAACAACAATTTACCAGCGCCAATGCACGCTGAACCGAAACACGAAAGTCGGAAGACCCGACGGCAATCTCCACCTCCACACACTCTGTCCCATCCTTCATCACCCTGACCTTCCCAGCCTCTGGGCAACAAATATCGCGAGGCGCTCCCCTACGCCACTCCCTCCCTCGCCCTCCTCGCCGCCTCCTCCCTCTTCTCCCTCTGCTTCCTCGCCCACTCCCTACTCACAATCCTCCCTCTCTCCGCCGCCTCCGCCCGCGCCTTCTTCGCCGCCTCTTCCTTCTCCCTCCTCTCCCTCTCCCGCGACTCCTTCTCAAGCTTATCCCTATTGAACACTTCCCTCCCTTTATTCCTGAGCGCCGCAACATCCACAGGCGCCAGCTTCGCTGGTCCAAGAACGACGCTATTCCGGTTCGACGACGATGTTGAGATGGAGCGAGGCTGGGCGATACCTGAGCGTTGGGGTCCTGTCACGGAGCTAGAGCACTGAGGGGGCTGCATACTCGGTCCGGATGCGTTCTCCTTGCTCAGGAGGCGGGCTTGGCTTGCGGCGGTCTGGCGGACGGGCGCGATGATCGAGGTCCTCTTGGGGGCAGGGCGGGCTTTGAACGCGGTCCTCTTCGCGGCTTCAGCCTCCTCTGCTTCGCGCTTCAATCGCTCTTCTTTCCGTGCCCTCTGCTCAGCTGCGAACTTCTCGCCCGGAAGCTGGAAGTTTGGTACTGTGGGCGGCTTGGTGGACTTGGGTGGTGGAGGGAGATTGACTTGGCGCGGCGCGGTGGTATCGCCTTCAGCCATCCGCTTGAGGCGTTCTTCCTTCCTCGCTTTCAGCTCTGCGGCCTTTAGCTCGCCCGGTAGCTGGAAATTCGACGTTGTGGGTGGCTTCGTGGACTTCGGAGGCGGTGGCATGCTGATGGGTCGTGCTTTTACAGGGCCTGCTTCGGCCATGCGTTTGAGCCGCTCCTCCTTCCTGGCTTTCAGTTCGGCAGCTTTGAGCTCTCCCGGTAGTTGGAAAGTCGATGTTGTGGGAGCCTTGGCCGATTTCGCTAGAGGCGGAGGAGGTGCAAAGGTCATGCTGATCGGCCGTCGTTTGGACGCGAGGTAGTCAGTGACTTCTCCGGAACCTAATCTCTCTTTTGGTGGCGCGCGTACGGTAGACGCTCTTGACAGGCCGGTAGGTTTCAACGATTTCGGTGCCAGGCTAGGGTTCCTTGAGACCTTGGGAGCCATGGACGGCCCCTCGGTTGACTTTGTTGGAGTCCTGCTAGGAGCCGCAGTCTTGGTGTACTTCGCCTTTCGGGGTGACTTCTCTTCCGCCAACTGGTCGAATGACGGAAGAGATCTCCCGACATTCTCTAGGGCTTCCTCGAGCGCATCAATGGCTCCAATAGACTCTTCAAGGCGCATGGGTGTTTTTGAGGGAGACCTGGACGAGCTCCGGGAAATGGCCCGGCTAGGTGTGAGGCTGGTCGCTGGCGTGATCTCCTCATCGCCGGGTTTTTCGGACGCCAAAACCTTGGGCTCTGGCTCAGTCACCTCCACAGCTGGGGTTCCGGCTTCTGGTTCAGAAGGTTCAGTAACTGTGGATGCCGACTCGACCACCTCCGCTTCGGTCGTGCGCTCCTGGACGACGTTTTGTGGCTGTATGATATCCTCTTGCGTATCCACGACCAATGGCTCTTGTGCTTGCGGGGTTTCTGCCATCGGCTCTGGTGCTTGTACAGGTTCCATCGTGGGCTCTACTGATGGTTCCACGGTAGGCTCCTCTCGTGGTCCTTCAGCCGGCTCCTCGACAGGTATCGTACTAATGTCTACATGCGCTTGAGCAACAGCAACCTCCTCCACTTTCTCTTCAGCTTGTCCCTCCGGTTCCGGCAGCTCGAGTTCCTGCGCGCCGGCCGTTGTCTCTTCTTCGGTTGGCTCTGGTTGGGGAGGACTACGTGAGCGCACTGCCTTGGAGAAGTCCTCTTCCTGCTTAGCCAATTGACGACGGGTCATGCGCACAGGACGCGACGGTGGAGCTGTAGGTCGTTCATCGTTGATGGGAGCTTGGACCGTATCTATACCCCACAATTAGCAGCGCATCTTAATACGCTTGACAGGTGATGCTGGCACTTACCAGCACTGGCCTCATCTGCCAGCTCATCGGCAGCGACTTCGCTCGCAGGACTCCCTGCGGCGTGGCGCTCATTCTCCAAGACCACATCTGCATCCTCCTCTTGCGTGGTTTTGGCCTTCATCCCCTTCGCGCCCTTCTTCGATGCACCTTTGGCTTTTCCCTTCTTCACTGCCATCTTCTTAGTCGGAGCGTTCGTTGGTTCGAGGTCAAGGGCGGTATTAGCGGAGACCTCACCCAATGGAACGCGCTCGTGGACATCGGTATGCGGCACTGACGCGTCTTGCGTCTCGTCGTCGACATGCTGCGCGTGCTCAGCGCGCAACGCCGCTCGGGTGAGGCGCATACTGGGTGTATTCAATGCAGAGCTATTGCTATTCTGAAGTATGATGCTGCAGCGACTGTGATGCTGGGATGAGGCGGTTGTCGAGGGTTGTTGATGCTGGGTGTCCGATGTTTACACCCCTGTGGATCGTAAACACAGGGCCAGCCAATCACAGCACGTCGCATTCTGCGGGCCCGGGCATGCAACAGTCACGTGCTGTTTTCTCCGCGATCGCTGAACCAGCACTCGGACGTCCTGCGGAGCCCCACTGTTTGCCCTCAAATTTTAAAGGACGGCATTTGAAAGTGCATTGCGCTACGAGGAAAAGCCCGCGTCACATCAGACGGGTGGTAGACACGGCTCTCGACCTAAGTTGCCAACTTCCCGCGGGAAAGCACAGTGCTTTTTTACAAAAAAACCTCATAGACCATTTCTCCAGCACTAACAAACAATTAGCCGCATTCGCCCCATCGCAACCGCATACTGGGTGCATTTCTACAGCAATCATACATTCTGACCTATCGTATTTCGCCCGACTCCGAACATTCTCCGTCAAGCTGGCTGCCCCGCGTCGTCTCCTGGGAGCCTTGAATTCCCGTCTCTACCCCTCACCCACCAAGCATTCCCGTACCTTTATCCCCGCTTTCGTCACCGTGGCGCCCTCACGCCCAACCTCCCGTCTGAACCTGTTCTCAGGACACCTCGACTCCAAACCCTTTCTCGAATTGAACACTCCCTTCTCCACAGAAAGAAGCGCGCATTTTGAGGACGATCAAGGGAACATCATTAAGGAACAAATACCCCCAGAGCCTGAGAAAGTAATTGAAAAGGAAAAACAAGTACCAAAGAAGATGTCTAGCCAGCCGCCACATCCCGCCCTGCTTATCCCAGGCCCAATTGAGTTTGACGATGCTGTCCTGCAGTCGATGAGCCACTACAGGTATGCTACACGTTTACCAGTACTATTTTAACAAGTACTAACACCCATAGTGAATCGCACGTTGGCCAGCCATTCGTCAACACCTTCGGCGACGTCCTATCAAACCTGCGCAAGCTCTTTCAAACCACCGACCCCACCTCGCAACCCTTCGTCATAAGCGGCTCTGGCACACTCGGCTGGGATCAAGTCGCTGCGAACCTCGCAGAGCCCGACGAGGAGGTCCTCATCCTACACACCGGATACTTTGCAGACTCATTCGCAGACTGCTTCGAAACATACGGCGTAAAGGCGACACAGCTCAAGGCGCCCATTGGCGACCGACCACAGCTCGACGAGGTTGAGAAGGCGCTAAAGGAAAAGAAGTACAAGATCGTGACAGTCACACACGTCGATACGAGCACGGGTGTGCTCAGCGAAATCCAGGCGCTCAGCGAGCTTGTGCACAGGGTCAGCCCGGACACTTTGGTGGTGGTGGATGGCGTGTGCAGTGTCGGTGGCGAGGAAATCAAGTTCGACGAGTGGAAGCTCGATGTCGTCCTCACGGCTACACAGAAGGCCATTGGATGCCCAGCCGGTCTCAGTGTGCTTATGGCTTCCGGCCGTGCGATTGAAGTGTTCAAAACCAGGAAGACCAGGCCCACTTCCTACTTTGGTTCATGGAAGAACTGGCTACCGAGTAAGTTGAACGCACCCCAGTTTCCAAGGTTACAATGAAAGCACGCTGACAAGTGCTCCAGTCATGCAAAACTATGAGGCAAAGAAGGCCTCCTACTTCGCCACTCCATCACCACAGCTCATCCACGCCCTCGACACAGCTCTGAAGCAGATCCTCTCGCGGCCGCTCGAGCAGCGCTTCGCCGACCACAAGGCCGCTTCCCAGAAGATCAAGAAGGCCGTCGCCGACCTCGGCCTGAAGCAGCTCGCCGCGAAGCCTGAGAACCAGGCCAACACCATGACGGCGATTTATCTGCCCGAAGGCACAACGCCTCCCGATGTCATTCCCAGCCTCTTGAAGAAGGGTGTCGTCTTCGCCGGTGGACTGCACAAGGAGATCGCGTCCAAGTACATTCGGTTAGGACACATGGGCGTCAGTGTAACGGACCCGAACCGTGACGATCTTACGAAAGCCATTTCCGCGCTGAAAGAGTCGCTCGTCGAGATTGGCAAGGCATAAAGTGAGTGTATGTGTACATAGACCTGTGTATAACAGTTTACATAGACTTCTATTCAGGGCATGTCAAACCAAAGAACCACAATTCAGAGACGGTATTATTTGACCAGCGGTGCATTTTGAACTCGCACGTGCCATCCTCCACCACGCTTACTGTTTCACCTCTACCGACGCCATCCCAATCCGGAAGTTCCTTAACATCCATTCTTATCATCAGCACCACCGCTCCCGTACCCACATACACGTCAATCGCCTCATTACGCACCTACCCAATCCGTGCGTCTGCATGCGTTTACACGCGCACTTCGGGCATGCGCTCGGCTATATGAAGATCTCCCGCGCGACGCGAGGCCGGGAGCGCGACGTGTTTCTGGAAGGACTTAAGACTTTGGGTACTATATATTCCTTGGCTTCTTCCTGTTTTGTGCGATGGCGACACGAGGGAGATTGTGTAGCGACGGGTGAGGATTTGTTTGTTACAATTTATGTGTCTTTTCAATAGTATAAGAGGAGTCGCAAGTCAGATTGGACCAGTCCAAAGACATCGGGCTGTCTTTAATTCTACTTTGATATTTAGAAAATTGTGGAAAGATTCAAGTCATGCGGTACGCTCACTTGATTGTCGCTTTCGCGGCGAGTGCGCTCGCGCTCCCAGCTTCGACGACGAAAGAAGTCAAGGAGCTGTTTACCATCGAGCTCGAAGGCGGCGAGCGCCGCCAGGTCACCGAAGCCGAGAAGTTTGCTCTCAAAGCCGTAAATCCACCCTCTCCCAAATCCACCGATTCCCTGCTAATATCGAGCGTCTGTAGGAAGGAAAAAGCTTCTTCGACGTAACCTATTGGCCAGACTTCACCTCCTCCATCCAAAAGCGCCAGGCCGTCACGTACCCCAGCACCCTCACGCAAGGCACATCTGTCCGCGCGCTCAACGCTAAGCTCAGCAGCGCTAACATCCAGTCGAACCTGCAGACGTTCAGCACGTACAATAACCGGTACTATCGGGCGACGACGGGGAAGCAGTCATCGGACTGGCTGCTGTCCAAGGTGCAGAGCTACATCCCGGCCGGGTCGAAGGCGACTGTGAAGGCGTACACGCACTCGTGGACGCAGAATAGCATTATTGCGACGATTCCGGGGAAGAGCACGAAGACGATTGTGGTGGGTGCGCATTTGGACAGTGTGAACGGGGCAAGTCCGACGAGCGGACGGGCGCCGGGCGCGGGTAAGCATCACATCCTCTTGGTCTATTCAAATAGATACAGAACAGTGCTAACGCATGGTCGGGTATTCCAGACGACAACGGCTCCGGCAGCACAACCATCCTCGAAGCCTTCCGCACGCTATTAACCAACACCACCATCGCGAGCGGCGGCGCCGCCCAAACCATCGAGTTCCACTGGTACGCCGGCGAAGAAGCCGGCCTCCTCGGCTCCCAGGAAATCTTCAACTCGTACTCCTCCGCGCGCAACATCCTCGCCATGCTCAACCAGGACATGACGGGCTACACCGCGGGCTATACCTCGCGCGGTCTGACCCCCAAGTTCGGTGTCATCACCGACAACGTTTCCGCATCGCTGACGACCTTCACCAAGCGCGTGATTACCGCGTACACGACCACCGCGTATGTGGACGACAGGTGCGGGTATGCGTGCAGTGATCACGCGAGCGCGAACCGCGTTGGGTTCCCGAGCGCTATGATTTACGAGAGCGAGATGGCGTATGAGAACCCGTATATTCATACCGCGTCGGATACGCTTGATCGGTTGGACTTTGCGCATATGCTGGAGCATGCGCGCTTGGTTGTGGGGTGGGTTGTTGAGTTGGGATTTGTGACCTTGTAGATTATAGAAGTAGGGGAACTGTACATGGCGCATGTTGTTGTGCAGGGTGTAGGCGAATGGGGTGTTTACAATGAGACGATTTTTTAAGCCTCGCGTTCACTCGGGCTTTGTTCAACCATGGGTTGTAGAGAGCACAATCGTTCTAGTATTTGCTCAGAGACGTTGAGAGCTCCCTCTTATTTGGGGGCATTTACTTTCTGTTCAAAAAAGTCAAGGCAGCCACACAAAGAGCGTCGACCCCAACCTTCATCGTCGGCTGTATAACTGGTGCGAAGTAGCTCGAATGGTTCTGCGGGATATCCTCGAATAACCGCCCTTCCTTCTCCTTCTGTGCCCAAACTTCCGGATCAACGCCCCCAAAGAACCAGAACAGACTCGGCTTGCCCTGACTGCTCGCCAGAATTGACACGTCCTCGCTCGCGTTCGATCGATCGATCTGCGGGTCGAACTTATCTCCAAAGTAGTTCCCGAAGCTGCTCGCCAGCTTCCCCTCCATACCTTCATCATTATACGTCTGCGGAAAAAATCTCGTCTCCTCAATCGTCGGTTCTTTCTCTGCACCAGAGGCAATGTACTCCGCGTGCACAATCCGCTTAATACTCTTAATAACCCTCTCCCTCGTTTCCTCATTTATCGTCCGGATATCAATCCCCAACTCCGCCTGATCCACAATGATATTCTCCGTATGCCCCCCTTTCAAATACCCCACTGTTACTACCGCCATATCACTCGGATCCGTCTCCCTACTCACGATATTCTGCAACCTCACTGCGATATTACTCGCCATCATCACCGGATCAATCGTGCGGTGCGGCATACTCCCGTGCCCGCCCCGCCCGAACACAGTCACTTTAAAACTATCCGCCGCCGCCATGATCGTGCCGTTTCGGCTGCCGAGCCGCCCGGCTGGCAGCGCCATGACGTGCTGTCCTAGCACGTAGTCCGGCACCGGAATCTTGGAGTAAAGCCCGTCGGAGACCATGGCCTGCGCGCCTGTCCCGCGCTCCTCGGCGGGCTGGAAGAGCACGATGAGCGTGCCGGACCAGGAGGCGCGCAGCGCCGAGAGGTGCGCTGCCGCCGCGAGAAGACACGTGATGTGCATGTCGTGGCCGCATGCGTGCATCACGGGGACCTCCTCGCCTGTCCTCGCGCTGACTTGCGTTGCTGTGCTCGCATACGGGAGATTGGTCAATTCCTTCACGGGCAGCGCGTCCATGTCCGCGCGGAGAAGCACTTTGGGACCGTCCCCGTTGTGGAAGACGCCTGCGAGGCCATGCCCGCCTATGTTGGTGGTGATCTTGAGGTCGGCGAGTTTGGAGAGGTGCTGCGCTGTGGTTGCTACGGTCTCCTTCTCTTGATTGGATAGTTCGGGGTGGGCATGGTATTGTTTGTAGAGTTCCTCGTAAGGCACGAGGTCGAGGGGTTTGGAGGCGAGCAGTTCGGATATGGAGGAGACCATGTTGAGTTGTACGGATTTATCACTTTGCCTCGTTGCTGCGACCCTTTGTCGGATGTCGACGTACTTATGTGGATGACGTTGAACGGATGCACCTTCCTAGGCAGGGTTGGCGTGCTTCGCTACCTCTTTCCCGTCGGACAGATCATCGTGCTCTCTATCTGCTACTGTCGACGGTAGTAATTCTCGTACGCCATCATGGATCGCGGAAAAAGGACCCATTCCAACGTGGAGCATGTATGACTAGAGATATTCTTTTTGCAAAATCTTGCGTTCTGGAGCTCCCGTTGTTGAGGCTACTTCGGGGCAAGTGAAGCACCGGAGGTAAGCCAGAGTTGTTGAGAGGCCCGTGCTGTTACGATCCCAGGAGCCTCAAGGCCAAAGACACCAGACAACGACACCGACGAGGTGGCGGTCTGCGTGGGTACGGTGCAGAGGGAACACGAGGAAGCGCAGGGCAACTTTACAAATAGCAACGTAAGAAGAAAGAATTAAAAAAAACTAGTGTTTAGTTAACAGGCTAATACCTACAAAACCCGTAAAGAACGCAGGGACAAGGATAAAGATATTATTATTTAATAAAGTTTAGGAAAAAGAACGATAAGATTATATACCTAAATAATAGTTAAAGGGCTATAACAACAGATTATTTAATTACGAATAAAAGCGACGCTTCGTTGAGAAAGCATGCCTAGAATATAAAAAAAATAAGGCTACTTTTAAGGAGAATATTTATAGAAGAATAAAAATGAAAGTAAAAAGACTTAAATTATTTATATAGTAATAGCTACACTGCGAGCACTGATGCCTATATTACTATTTAAATAAAAAAGCTACTCTTATACGTTACTAAATATAATAGTAATTAATAGTAACTAAGTGCGTTACTACGCGCCTTTTAATATTAATATTAATGTTAACATTAATACTAATAGTAATCTTACTAATACTATTACCTATACTACTATAACCCTAATCCTAATGTAACCTTAGATAGTGTTGGTATCAAACCTGCGCAACACTGCTACGGCTTTCACCGCCATGCAGTTTGCCTGCGGCTTGTTGCGCAGTTTGCCTGCGGCTTGTTGCGCAGTTTGCCTGTGGTTTGTTGCGCTAGTCCTGATCGGGCTAGCAGGGAACAAACCACGCTTGATAAATACCTCTCACAGCAGCCCACCACAATCAATTAATTAAATTACTACTATCCACACCACATCGTTGCAACGAAGTCTTGATCCAACAGCCTATTGCCATATTAACACTGATCAGTGGTTGCTACACCACAGATCGGCAAGATATACTGTGTACAGGGAATCTCAGCGCACGTTTCAGGCTGAGTATTCTGGCGATAGAAGCGGTTAGCGCATGCCTCCTCCCCTACCAAGGCCCAGGATACAGCATCGCTAGTGCGAAGTACAGGTACGACAAGCTCACTGCTATCCTGCATCAGAATCAGCGGCGCCTCGTATCTGAAGGATCTTTCCGCCTGGATTGTCCCTACCAAGGCTCAGTTCGGAAGGAGATTTGCGTCAACCACGCCAACCCTCGTCAATCACGCCAATCACAGGCCCACATCCAAAACGCCATCATGAAGTACACCTAAACAAAAGACCGCTCGTGGTACCTAGACAAGACAATCTATAAGGACTAGTACACTAATTAAGATTTTAACATCGCCGACGCCACCGTTAATATAGACAAACTCAACACTATAGTTATTAACTAGATGATACAGGTGGAAGAAGATGATATATTTGACCTATTTCTACTACTTAAGTTTAAGGAGTATTTTAAGAACTTCACCCGCGATCTCTTTAATAGCATTAATAAGCGTATCTAAAAAGTACTTAAAGAGCTCCTCCGCTAGCAAGGTATCTATATTAAGTAAGATAACAGTAATAGTCTCCCTAACTAATTTGTAGAACTCCTTACATTGACCGCTATCCTAAAATGGCCCGCCGAGCATCTTAAGCTTATAAGGCTCTACGAAGGCTTCAAGTGCTACCAGATTATAGATAATAAAGAATAATAGTGGCAGCAGCGAGCTCCGCTAGGTGGAGAATTATTATTATTATTATAACCTAGATTTACGCCTGTGCAGAACAACTCTTATTTGCTTACCAACCTCGCCAAGTTATACACGCCAGAGCAGAAGTATTTAGGTAATAAATATAACATTCTTAAGACGAAGATTAAGGTGTTTAACGACCTCTACACCAAGGTTGGGATTAATAAGGATAAGTAGTATAAAATGGCACTCTCTGTTATGCTTACTAGCCAAGCGCTTTAGTATTACTACGATTATATTGCTCCCTAGGCGCTTACGCTTACTTATAATATAATGCTCGACAAGCTACGCACGTACTTCAACACTACACAAGCTTACTAGATATACCTCTAGGAGTGGCATAGCACTACGCTCAAGAGCGTTATAACTACTAACTCTAAGAAAGACCCTATAGAGTGTCTTAAAATAGTTATTAGTAAGATAAACATGCTCTATCAGGCACTATTATAAAACTAGGGTAAGAGCTATAATTAGCATTTGCTTACGTAACAGCTCCTTAGCGCATGTCGTGGCATTAAAGCAACTACTATGGCTTGCTTAAAGCCAGCAACTATATTTAAAGGTGTTGCTATAAATCTCCGCAACGCAGTTAGCATGTGGTTAAGCTATTATCCTAATAGCCAGTTTCTATCACGAGATACAGATGAGCAGTATTACACCAACCGCTACTATATCCGCAATAATCGACAAGCTACAGGATTATCAGATAATAATTACTATAGCCGCCGCTATTAAGATTAAGGCGGATCGCGCGGCAATCGATTTAACAATAACTATTATTTAAACTACTCAGGCAATCGCCGCAATAAGACATACTTTATCTATAAGCAGCCTAAGTGCTAGTCAACTTAACACTTAAAGAAGGAGCGCATGGAGCATCGCCAACGCTATTACTAATACGCTTAAGATAATCCTAATGCCCCGAGCTATGGAGTGTTTCTCGCCAGCCATAAAGGCATAGAGCTTAAAGACAGCGACAGCAGCGACAATAATGCCAGTAATAATAATATTAAAGCATATTTTACTAACCACGTCTACTTAACTACATCCTATGACAAGATTAATGGCGACGCCATCGTCTCTAGCCTTAATAACGCTACCGCACTTTATGCAATTACAAGCAATAATCCTTATATCTCTAGTAAAGTAAATAAAGATACTTAACTTTTCTTATTTAATTCACGCTACGGCGTAGATATCTTTTAAGACATTATGCCTAACACTAGTATAGCCAGTGTCTTAACTACTAGAAAAACACAAGTAAAGGCGCTGCAGCTTATCTAACTATCCGTAGTTATTAATAAGTCTACCGTAAAACGTTGTTAAATCTAATTTAGAGATAATCTAGAGTGTTTCTCCCTTAGCGACGTTAATATTAGCACGCTATTTAGTACGATTACCTTTATAGTAATACTAACTAACACACCATTTCTGCTCTGCTTAAATAATATAGATTATCATGGTATCTTCTTCAACAACGTCAACAATATGCTCGTTCAAGGTGGTAAAGAATTCCTAATTGTCCGCAAATAGGGACATCCATAGCTCCTGCTTAATAAACAAGAGACCGTTGTCCACTACTTAACCAAGACTAAGCTACGCCAGCTTCACCAACGCTTTGGCCATCCTGCTACTAGACGACTACACAAGATCCTCAGCAAAGCAGGCTATAAAGACATTAATAAGGACATTATTAATCGCATTAATAAGTACTATCACCAGTGTCAAATCTATAGCAAAGCACCTGGCCGTTTCCACTTTACTATCCGCGATAACATGGACTTCAACTCATGCGTTATTATCGATATAATGTATATTAATCAGAAACCAGTGCTCCACGCAGTTAATAAAGCCACAGCTTTTTAAGCTACTCGATTTAAATATCTAGGCAAACACTACTTGGAATCTCCTTCGCGCCATGTGGATTAACATGTACGTCGGTCCTCCCGACGTTATCAAGATAGATGCTGGCAAGAACTTTATTACTAACGAGTTTATTAATAACGCTATATTACTTGTAATTAAGGTTAAGGAAGTCCCGGTGGAGGCACATTATTTAATTAGCAAGATTAAGCGCTATTATGCTCCTATCTACCGTGCTTATGGGGTGATCTCTACAGACGTTAGACGCATAACCACTCCCGAACATATCTTACAGATGGCTATCAAGGCTATCAATAACACCGCAGGTCCTAATAGACTTATCTTAACTCTTCTCGTCTTTAGAGCATATCCTCGCCTATTAAAGAAATCACCACTATTACTATCTATTACCGCCCGCGGCGCTACAGTGCGTAAAGTAATGGCTAAAGTGCGCAAGATTAAGGCAAAGCGCTAAGTTAATAAGGCTCTTATAACTCGCAATGGTCCTGACGCAACTAATGTCTTACTATTATCTATTCTAAGTAGTGTTAAGGTCTAGTAAGAGAACTATGGATGGTCTGGCCCGCATTAGATAATTGCCCTCTACGTTAACAAGTAATCCGTGGTTGTCAAAATTAATAACAAATAAATCACCTTCTGCATCACCGTAGTGCGCCCGTATCATGCAGACGATACGACTACCATTACCCCTCCCGTAGAGGACAAGGACAACGGTGGCTCTAGCGATAATTTTACTCCTATTATAGAGGAGCCCGCGCCCAAGCGTAAGCGCGGTAGGCTAAAAGGCTTAAGGAATAAGCCAAAACCTGATAAAGTTATAACTGCTATAGTTAACCTTAATTAACGTGAGCGTAATAATCTTGTCCTGGCTAAGAAGCTGCGAGTAGTTAGCAAGATTATAACACTAGGGTAACTATTTAAAGTATTTATAAAGGCAGAGATTAACGCCCTTATAACACAAGGCGTCTTCTGCTTCGAGAAGTATAGTCCCTACTATTATAATAAGGTCCGCATCTTTAAGTCACGCATTATTAATAAAGTTAAGGGCAAGACTACTAATTGCCCGTATAAAAAGTCCTGTCTTGTTATCTAAGGATACGCTAATAATGATAAGAAGCTTATCCTAACACAGTCTCCCACCATCTAGCGTACAAGCCAGCGTGTGATTATCGCTCTAGCACCATTACTGTTAAAGCTGGGCATATACCTCTGGCTCCGTGACATTACTCAGGCCTATACGCAATCGGATGATCCACTCTAGCGTACTATTATGGCTAACATACTAGCCCAACTTAAGGAAAGTTATCTAACAAACATAGTTATAGTTATTATTAAGCTACTATACGGCATTGCTGAAGCAGGTGCCTATTAGTGGTTAACGTATAATAAACACCACACCGAGACTCTCCACATAGTGATATCCACTTATAATCCATGCCTACTTATTAGCAAAGCTAGTAGTAAGTGCTTTGGCATTATTAGCATGCAAACTAACGACACGCTCGGCCTGTTTAATAAAGCTTTTACAGACCTTAAGGACCAAGAGCTACGTTTTAAGGCCAAGCCTAAGTAGTTTCTCTTACTAGACGCGCAAATCGACTTCAACGGCTACATTATTAAGCTTAATAATAATAATTACGCTATTACTCTACGCCAGAAGAAGCAAGGCGAGAAGCTAGAAATAGCTAATAATAAGTAATTATATATTTAATAGCGCGCTTAAGGTGCTTACATTATAATAATCTATTAACCTAAGGTAAGCTTCGACCTCGCCGCCGCAGCCCAAGCGAGTAAGCCCATAAAAGAAGAAATTGCTAGATTAAATAAGCGCATTATCTAGTAGAAGGAGAATATCACTCGCGGTCTTAACTTTATCCTACTAGACTTAAGCAACTTAAAGCTATACGCCTTTATTAACGCATTATTTACTAATAATAAGGATATGTTATTATAGATAGGCTTTGTAATCACGCTTAGTAATAAGACTAAAGATAGCGATCGTAACTTTAAGTTTACTAGTAATATTGTTTACTAGTTATCTATTAAGTGTAAGCGCGTTACTCGTAGCGTCCTTGTATCTAAGATCTACGCGATAGCCTATAGAGTTAACATTATAATTATAATTAGCGGTATAATTAACATAATTATGTAGCGACTTAACCTCCCTAATGTCCCTATCGTCGTGTGCACTAACTCACGCTCCTTATATAATTGCCTTGTTAAGCTTAGCACCACTAAGGAGAAGCGCCTTATAATTAATATTATAGCTCTGCGTGAGGCCTATGAGCGCAATAATCTTATAGACATCCGCTAGATCGATAGACGTGACAATCTAGCAGACTTAATGACCAAGGCTGGCTCTAACTTAGCTATAGAGTATCTTATTAACTATAACTAGCTTGAGCTTCGCGTGCAAGGCTGGGTCAATCGCGCTAAAATTAACACCCTAGAGTACAATTACGATAGCAAGAAGTAGTGAGTCTATAAAAGAAGTAGCGAAATAGGCACTAAGAGGACGCGCACCGGCGCTAGTCTAGTTAAAAAACTAGCAACTGTTACAGATTGTGTTTTATTGCAGATTTAAGCGTTCTGGGCTAAACTGGCCATATGTAGCATAAAAGAAAAGATAGCCAGTGTTGGTATTAAACCTGCGCAACACTGCTACGGCTTTTACCGCTATGCAGTTTGCCTACGGCTTGTTGCGTAATTTGCCTGCGGCTTGTTGCGCAGTTTGCCTGTGGTTTATTGCGCTAGTCCTGATCGGGCTAGCAGGGAACAAACCACGCTTGATAAATACCTCTCACAGCAGCCCACCACAATAGATCTGCAATTAAGAATCAAATCAATACCACATTGTTGCAACGAAGTCTTGATCCAGCAGCCTATTGCCGTATCAACAGATAGCGCTTAAGGGAGGCTACTATTATAGTAAGAAGTAACGTTAGGGCTAACTCTATAAGTAATATTTATATAGGAAGTACCTTGCTCTAAACGCTGTAGGCTAAAAAAATTAGGAGGGGGGAAAGGAGTTAGGGTTATATAAATTACCCCTCTACGCGCGCACGACTTGGCCTAGTAACTACTAGTTTAAAATAGCCTTAGCACTAATTAGGCCGCCTTAGTAGGGTTATAGTGGTTAGGCTTTTGCCTCTAAACTTATACTTTAGAAACTAAAGGTCTAATAGCCTTAGCCCTAAAAATTTAATAGCCTAGACTCTAAAGCTTGCTTCTAATTAGTTAGATATAACGCTAGCCATCTAGGTACTAGCACCTAGACTAAGCGAGATAAATAAATTTACGCTAGATAGGGAAAGGAGACCTTTTCTCCTTATTTAATGGCTTATACCTACACGTAGACACTAAACGAGTATATTAATTTAGTACCTAGGCCTAGAATACCTCTACTTGTTACTCTTATAACACTAGTCTTATTTATTTTTATAACTTTAGTATTTATAACTTATGCCTGCTCTTCGTGCACGTACTTTATTAGCCTCTATTTTATTAATTACTCTCTAATAATAATATCTACTACCTTATTAGGCTTAGACGGTGCGTAGTTATTACCTAATACCTTAATAATAAAGTACTACTAGAGCCTGCTAGCTCTAAAGAACGTCTACGCCTTAACCTTTTTATAAAGTAAAGCATTTTTATAGCTTTAAGCTATCTAGTACGATTTATTATAGTGCCTTTATATTCTAATCTTATTTATAGTATAGAAGCTATAGTTATAAGTAATTTTATATTAATAGACGTTTAGTAGCTTATCTAGCTTTTTAATTAGTAGCCCTAGTAGTACTAGTAGCTTAATATTCTACAGTGTAATAACCTGCTAGTAATAATAGTACTCTATAATTACTTTTTTTATTACTTATAACGCCGTGCTAGTTCCGTAAATATATAGTAATATTTTATGTCCCTATGGCATGCTCCTTATAGACTAGCACTTAATATTTTTAAAGATAATAAAAGTACTTTTATATATTATTAGCTATAATCTGTTAAGATCCAATCTTATAGGCACTTGGCTAGGCTCCAGAACGCCTATGGTCTTATGGTAACCAATGAAGGTACAGTACCTGGAGGTCACGTGACTGCTCGACGCGCTCGACTCGAGCATGTTAAGTAGGACAAGTATATAGGAATGCAAGAAGGAGTCTCTCTTCTACTTATATTTAACCTGTTTATCAATCTATCGTTTGGATCTGAATAAGTAACCTTGTTGATTTGATTATGCTGTACACACCTTCGATACCAACGCCCTTAGTGACAGGCGCAAGCTATCACTACAACCCTCTTCCGTCCTACTAGTACTCCTGCCCGAGAACCAACCTTAGCCCCTTAGAGAATAGCTACCTCTTTGGGATCTTAACATAATCTTACTTAAGCGTAGTTACTTATACTATTACTCTACTATTAGCGTTGCGTTTAATTATGCGTTCTAGTAGAACTCTATACTAGTTACCCCCTAAAATCCTAAAATTAAACCCTAAACCTAACCCTAAGTAATAGCGTTATAAGTTTAAAAATGCGTAAACTAGAGTAAGGACACAAAGCTGCGCTTAATTCTTAATAGGTTTTATATAAAACGCATGCTATATAGAGCGTGGCTTACTAGTATAATTAGGGGTTAAAGGTCGTAATATTTGCACCCTATAGCAGGCCTAATTAGGTCGCGCAACCCTAACGCTAGACTAGTTTTAATAATATTTAGACCTAAATATTCGCGTTATAGTAGTTAGAATTCTTCGCGTTTTAATGCGTCTTAACTTCTCCTTATCTTAGAATTAACTTTAGTATCTAATCGCCGTGTCCGATTACATGGCACTTTGCACTAAACTCAAAGTGTAAAGGTGGCTGGGTAATCCTACGCCAAGAAAAGAAGACTTCGGTAGTAGTCTAACAGAACACGAACAAGACAACACGAATATTATTAATTAATTATTATAACTATCAATTCTCATCATTGCATTAGCTTAAAGTGACAGAACACTATTAAATCTAATAATTAAGAGTCTTACTGCCTTAATATAACCGGTTGCAATGGCGCAATCTACCCTTAAAGACGCTACAGTTATCCTAACTAATAATAATAACTTTACTATATAGCTATAACAACTCAAAATTCGATGCAAGCCACTTAATATCTAGAAAATCATTAATCTAGACTTACCTATTGATCCGAAAACGAAACCCGTTATGCCAAAGCCTCCCGCTATTGGCCTCTACCAAGCATCACAAGCTTATGTGACTGCAAACCTGAACACCCCGCCAATACACCTATCGCAACTATCAACGCAAGGCACAAAGGCATATAAGGACGATATTAATATCTATAAGATACTCCTAGAAGACTATAAGATAAACGATCGCGAATATAAAGAGGAGAGGGTAAATATTAATAAGGTAGTTATCTACTTATAATTAATAGTTTTAGCCCACCTACAAAAGAATTGCTGTTTACCAGAGCTATTAATCAAGCAATAAATTAGTAATCTTATAGCTAGAGTTAGTATTAACCTAGAGCATGAGCAAATGCGGGCAAGGACCCGATATCATAAGGCGATTAAGCCCATAAGAAGCGTAGCTACCTGGCACACATGGCTAAATAAGTATAATTACGCGGCCACTAAAGCAGAAACCTAAGGGGTAGGAGAGCTTTAATAGCTAAGCGTAGTTAAAAAAGACTTTATAAAGGCAGTTAATTATGTTGCCTCTTAATAGGTTACAAATTTTTAGTTAACCTAGAGAAAGGACCCGTCTGTCTCTAGGGAAGGCACAATAAGACTCTTCTAAGACTATATAAATCTCCAGCACCCGAATAAGGGCAAATAAAAAGGCGCTTTTGCTACTATAGAGTCATTTCTCGCTAAAGGTGGTGAATCCACCTAGGCCACAGAGAGGGACGCCTCTCTTATGGATAAAGTAGCATTATTTAAACTAAGGGAAAGACCCCTTAAATAACGAAATAACAGTCTTAGTACTAGAATTAAGCGGTCTGCCACGAGCGATTACGAGCTAGCGGTAGCTAGTGGCAAATACTACCCCGCTTATAATTAGCGTTATGCTCTAAGAGATTGCTTCTATGTATTCCTAGAGAAATAACCTAAATAGTTTAAGCTAAAGCCTTTTATAGTAAAGCTAATCTAATTTAGGTTAGAGCACGACTTAGAGCTGCAAGAAGCCCTAAGAGCTCTTAAAAGACTAAGATCTTAAATACTAAGAATTAAACTATTACACACTCCTACTCTAACGCGAATCACTAAGGCTAACGATAAGTAACTAGATAGACGAAAGATTACTAAAATCCTAGCAAGCTTTAATGCAGCATCCTTCCATACCAATCTAAACACGTACCTATTACGATACTCAGCTATCCTTAATTTAGGCATAACTTGCCACATCTTTAACGATATCGATCGCTTTGTCTCGTATAGGCCACCGTCGCCTGGAGACTTTATATGGGCTAGTAATACACAAGTATAGATTAAAGGATATAAGAGTGTTTACCTTAACATACGGAGTGCAAGTGGCAACCGAATAATATAACTAGATAATATAGCCTATTGTCCTAATCTACTTTGCAACCTAGTGTCGTTCCAATTACTCCGCAAGCAAGGCCTTTGGTGAGACATAAAAGCAGACCCTATAACTCTAAAGAGAAGAGATAATATAACGCTAGCAAAGCTTTAAGAGCTATATAGATAATAGGTGCTTAAGTATAAATCCGCCCCATTACGCTGCATGGTTATTAATAGTGTACTAGCTACCCACATAGCGCACAAAACCAACACCCACACCAGAAGGCCAAAGAAGGCAGATGCCTTAACCTGGCATAGACGACTAGGTCATCCAGGCCCTTAAGCCCTTAAACACCTTATTCAGCAATCTTAGGGGGTAAGAATAAAAGGGCTTACTATAGCCAAATGCGATGCCTGTAGAAGAGCTAAACTTAAGCAATAAATACGCTAACAACTAAGGGATCTAATAGAAGGCCCTAGCGAAAGGGTAGCTATTAATTTCCACGATTTTAAAACTAACAGTTCTATAAAAGAGAAAAGTTAAATGCTAGTCACTAATCGATTCTCTAGCTTTATGTGGGACTTCTACTTTAAAGACAATCGCCTAGCACGATCAATTATTAAGCTACTTAATAGCTTTATATAATTTATAAAAGCATAATTTAACGTTACTATTAAGGTTATTAAATCGGACAACGAAATCTTCTCTATTAAAGCTAAAGTAGAAAGGTAGTGCTTGGCATAAGGCATTAAAATTAAGCCTTTAGCACCTAATACCTAAGTACAAAATAGAAGAGCTAAACGCTTAAGGGGTATTATTAAGAAGAAAGCGCGCGCGATACAACTTAACTCTAACCTACCCTAATAAATATAGCCTAAAATTACCTAAGCCACTGTTTACCTCTATAATTAAACTCTAAACTATAGTAATTACTAGCGATTACCATACAAAGTGTTCTTTACGACAGTAGCCTCTCAAAACAGCTTTGTCACCTAGCCACGAAAACCTAATCAAGCTCACCTAAAAGCATATGGCTGTAAAGCTTTTGCCATAACCAACGATACAAAACGCGGTAAGAGTAAGCTCTAAAGGCTTAACCTCAAGGCATGGATTAGCTACCTTATTAGCTACTAATTAACTAATATTTAGAGAATCTAGATCCCATCACTTGCAAAGGTTATCAGCACCCGCGATATAATTTTTAATAAGGACTTAGTGTTCTTAGGCAAGACTAAAGACCTAATAAATAACTTTATACATATGTTAGGATCCAAGCGACCTATAAGTGTTAAGGACTAATAATAGGCAGCCGCGGGGTAACCATCACTAGGACTACACTACCAAGATCACGTGACCTACTATCCTGCCAAGAGGAACCATCCTGCCAAGAACAGGATGGCAGTAACATCCCGGATGGCAGCACTATCCCGCCAAGGGTTAGATGGTAAAGGGATGCAGGATGGCAGGATTCACGTAGTATATAAAGAGCCCGAATATCCCTCCCGGATATTCGTGTTTAATCTTGTTTATCAATCTATCGTTTGGATCTGAGTAAGCAACCTTGTTAATTTAATTATACTATACACACCTTTAATACTAACGTTTTAGTAACAAGCGCAAGCTATCACTACGACCCTCTCCCGTTCTACTAGTACTCTTGCCCGAGAACCAACCATAGCCCGTTTAGGACCAGCTATCCTAAATGGAACCTAACATTTTGAACACCCTTAATAAGAGTACTAATAGGACCCCTAACTCTTCCATGGCTTCGGATAACCATGTCACCCCTATGGGGGATGACAAGAACAAGGCACATAAACCCGATTTATATAATAGCAATCGTACCCTTCTTAATACCTGGCTATTGTAACTAGACCTCTACTTCTTTAACTAAAACTAAGACCTTAAAGACAAAAAGAAGGTTATCTTTGTAATAACTTACATGCGAGGAAGCGCTGAAGAATAAATCTATCCTTACCTAGTTAAATACCTAGACATGGATCACGACAACGAGGATGAAGACTACATTAATAGTAACAAAGATACTATTAATATTATTAAGGACTACGCCAACTTTAAGAAATGCCTCTAATAAATGTTTAGAATTACTAATAAAACCGCTATCGCTGAGCGTGCGATCTAGATAATCCGATAGTAATAATCCGCAGCTAAGTATATAGCTAAATTCCGCAAGTACGCCGTACAACTTAACTAGAAGGATAAATCGCTTAAGATAATATATAAACAAGGCCTTAAACGTAATATGCGCGAGGAACTCCTACGTAGTAGTATAAAGATAGAGACCTTAGAAGAACTATATAAAGAGACTATCCGTATTAATAGGGAATAGTTCGTATTGCAAGAAGAGCTACGCAAGAACCTGAGGAACGTTAGTTTTAGATAATAGGCACCTGTAGTCTATAGAGCGCCGCCGAAAATACCTCGACGCTAGTAACGCAACTATTACGGACCCTAACCTATAGAAGATATCTAGTTTAACAACCTGGAAAAGGGAACAGGAAAGGCTATAGGCCTCTAAAAGCCTAACTAGCGCAACCTAGATGGAACCTAACGCAAGGGGACTGGGACGCGTCTATGTTTTATATATAGTAAACTAGGCCATATCGCCAGAAACTATAGATCTAAGAATAAGGTTATTAGATAGTTAAACGTACTATCTGTCGCAGATGCAGACGCAACCAATAAGGAATAGTAAGTAATAGACGCTATTAAGCAACTTAATATCTAAGATAAAGACTCGGAGCAATTAGAATCGCCTAACTTACGACTCTACAAGGATGCAAACAAAAGTTTAAATAAAAACGAAAAGGAGAAGGAACTAATGCCTCGATCTCCTACACCTTACCCTAGCTAGAATAAGCCAGTTACTAGCAAGATAACGAACGTTTTCGACTTCTTAAAAAAACACTAACCTTAAGAAGGAGACTTCGGGTTTACGGCGATAGAACGACAAGACTACGTAGAAGTATTTTTTCATGCTTACTAACCTGACCTGGTTAGTAAAGCAGCACGAGAAATGGCGGACCACCGTTACGCCTACGAAGATCCTAAGAAGAAGTACCTAAACGAAAGCCTAAACTACGAACCATAGTACAACCTGGACCACCGCAACCCTACGCATGAGACTATACGATGGACCCTCTACAGAGAAGATTAATATACTATTTATTACTAAGCCAAGGAATACAGCTACTTTCCCTAAACATACTAATAATATAGATAGGAGTGGTTTAACTACCCTATTAACTATTGCGACGTTCACCTCTAGGATAAACGTAAAACGCGATACTTTCTACACCTTAACTAAGTACTAAACTAAGCACTATTACTACTAGTTAATAGAAAATGCGCGTTAGATAAATGGCAAACATGCTTATACCCTAACTACGAGGAACATAGGGAGTAAAAAGATAAGTATAGGTTTAATCGCGTACTAAAAGGGACCACGACCCTTAGGATTAAAACGGTAATAAAGGAAGAAGACGGTGAAGCTATCCTAGAAGAGGCCTAGTAGCAGCCTCGAAGGAAAAGGAAGGAAGGACACCTCGAACCCACGGAGCCAGTTATAAAGAAAATGTCTTTTTTAGACCTAGGCTTAGGCGAGAAAACGCCTTTAAGGAACTAAATGCCACGAACAGTTAGGCATTAATCAAGCTACTAGTATAGCTTAAAGAAACATGAATAAAAGCCATGCTGGACTCAGGAGCACAGGAAAGCTATGTGTCGAGAAAAGCACTCGATAGAGCGGGACTCTATAAGCGTAAGAAGGCTATACCCTATGCTATCTATATCGCGAATAGACAACTAATGCCTGGTAAAGCAACTATTAAATACGAGGTCGAAACCACCCTTACGATCTATGGATACCAGGAATTAATTACCCTCGACATTATTAAAGAAGCCAATCACGACGTGATTTTAGGATTACCCTGATTAAGGAAGCATAACCCTATAGTTAACTAGGAAAAAAAAGAGCTATCCTTTAAGCGCTGCAACTGTGCATTGCAAGTAAAGCCTACGCATTAATAAAGCATAATAGTAGATAAGAGAGCTATTAATAATATAATCTCGCGACTAAAAGTTAATAAACACGAAACTAACTTAGCAGACGCTAGTAGGAACCACTAAGTTATAAAGCGCAAGCACGAAGAAAATAGTACACCTCTTAATATCCCTAATAAATATAAGGAATAGAGTTATTTATTTTAGGAAGAGAAAGGAGCCGACGCCCTTCCTAAGTATATACACTAAGACTATCGTATTGTTCTCGAAGAGGGAAAGACACCACCCTTTAGACTACTATACAGATAAAGCGTAAAAGAACTCTAATAGACACGCGAATTCCTAAAGAAAGCCCTTAAGAGGCGATAGATACGTAAGTTAGAATCGCTAATAGTATCACCCCTAATATTCGTTGTAAAGAAGGATGGAACACAACGTCTATATATTAACTATAGAAGGCTAAACGACATGACAATTAAGAACAGATACCCACTACCGAACATACAAGAATCTCGAGACAGGCTAGGACGAGCCAAGATATTCACACAATTTAACTTACAAGACAGATACCACCTCATACAAATAGCAGCAGGTGATAAGTGGAAGACAGCCTTTCGAACTAGATACGGACTGTTTAAGTACCAAGTTATGCCTTTTAGACTCACGAACGCACCAGCAACGTTCTAAGTAATAATTAATAATATACTAAGGAACTACCTTAACATATTTATAGTTACTTACCTTAATAATATCCTAATATTCTCTGAACAAGAGAAGGATTATATATAACACGTATAAACGGTACTATAGGCACTAGACAGCGCTAACCTATAATTAAAACTTAAGAAATACAAATTCCATATTATAGAACTAGAGTTTCTAGGACATGTTATTAATACCAAAGGTATCTAAGTAAGCCCTTTAAAAATTAAGGAAGTAAAGAAGTGGAAATTACCTACTAACCTTAAGGAAGTACGAGCCTTCCTTAGATTTACTAAATTTAATAGACAGTTTATCATAGACTACTCCAGAATTACGCTACCACTTACGAACCTTACAAAGAAAGACTAACCTTTCGACTAGACTAAAGAATGCGAGTAAGCATTCCAAACGCTACGGAAAGCATGTATTACGCCACTAGTCCTTATACACTTCCAGGACAACAAACCCCTGCGTATTAAAACAGACGCAAGCGACTTAGCAGTCAGAGCATGCGCGAAACAAGAGAAGAATGGTAAATAGCACCTAATTATATACTACGCACATAAGTTTACACCCAAAGAATCACGATACGAAGTACACGACAAAGAACTACTTATAATTATAAAAGCTATTAAACACTAGAGGATCTATGCACATAGTTGCTCGGAACTTATAATCTTTATAGACTATAAGAACCTCACACGCTTTATAACCACGAAGGAACTAACCTAACGACAAGTAAGATAGTTAGAAACGCTGGGATAATACAAATTCAAAATCATATATACCCTAGGTAAGGAAAACGGACGAGCAGATGCTCTTAGCAGAATGAATAATAATAGAGAAAAAGTTAAAACCTACTCCGCCATACTAAAGAAAAATCCCGACGGATCCCTAGAACTAACGGCAGAACTTAACCAACTCCTTATACTTACACGAGAAGTACTAAAGGAACAACAGATAAAGGTTATATAATAATACCACGACGACCCTATATACGGACACCCCAGAATCAAGAAGATAATAGAACTAATCTAGAGAAACTATAGCTTTAAAGGAATTAAGGAAGTAGTAGTAACCTATATACGTAAATGCGCAGAATGCTAGCGCAATAAACACGCAACACATTTTAAGTACGGAGAAATATAAGTTATTTAGATACCTATAGCACTATAGGAAGACATCGTAATGGACTTTGTTACAGGATTGCCAAAGTCAAAAGATCCCACAAACGGAGTAAGTTACGACGCAGTACTGGTAATCGTATACAGATTTACTAAATACGTGGAATTACTATTGTGTAAAAAGATAATAACAGCAACGGAACTAGCGTTCCTTATCCTAGATTGACTTATACGACATCATAGCATCCCTAAGATAATTATCAGCGATAGAGACAAACTCTTTACTTTAAACTACTGGATAACACTTATGGCACTTATTAGAACGAAACGAAAACTATTAATAGCCTACTACCTACAGACGGACGGACAAATAGAACGTACGAATTAAATAATGGAAACGTACCTACGTATCTACTGTAACAACCAGAAGAATAACTAGATTTCCCTATTATTAATGGCACAATTAGCATATAATAACAAGATATTAGTAGTAACTAGATATACACTGTTCTATGCAAACCACGAAAGATATCTATATCTCTTTAATTAGATATTTCCTACTGCTATTAGAACGAAAGAAGCCATCAACATGGCTATAAAAATAAAAGAAATATATTAACAACTCCGAGAGAACCTCGAGAAAGCTTAATAGCAAAGCATTTCCTACATAAAATAAAAAAGAAAAACGGCACCTTAGCTAAAGAAGGGGGATAAAGCATACCTGCTTACGAAAAATCTTTAAACTTAGAAGAAGAAGCACAAGAAACTGGATTATATTAAAGTTAGACTATTTTTTATTTCTAAATAAGTATCACCGGTTAACTACTAATTGGAATTACCACTAGACGCCAAAATACACCTAGTATTCCATATAGACTGATTAGAACCAGCAGACCCTGAAACACTAGTTAAAACTACCTTCTATTACTAGCTAGAGGAGGAAACCAAATTCGAAGTCGAGAAGATACTACAACACACGGATTAGCTACGAACCTACTTAATTAAGTAGAAAGGATATCTATACTTAGAAGACGCATGGGAACTAGAAGCAAACCTTAATAACTGTTACTAAATGTTAGCACAATACCATCGTTAGACCACGAGAAGGAACCAGAAACGATCGGAGGAGAACCAGATAAGAACTCGTTAAGAAAAAGATCTATTAACAGATCAAGAGGAAGATTGTTGGCCTATGACCAGCCTGGATTAGCGAAAGGATCGATATCTTTGGACGGAATAGTCACACTTGAGCTATCCGCCCTAGGGCTTCGCGTGACCTTTGCTATCGCCAAATTACGACGAGCAAACTCCTGCTCACGACTTTCTACCTTAGCCAACTCTCGCCTCACACGCGTAGCATCTACTTAGGCTCGCGTAATTAACTCCTCTATGCGTAATAGCTCTAGACGCTTTGCACGCTTCTCTTGCTCTACCTTTTCCTATTCTTCTTCAGGAATATACAACTCGCACTCCGCATGGGCAGCGATACAGCCAGCGTAACTACTAGATGCGGTATCTACAAAACACCGCAAGTTTTTCTTTATACACCTTTTGCAACGAAACACTATCTCCTTTAACGCCGCATAAATACGGACCGCTCGATCGTGTTGCTCTTAGGTCGAAGTTTTCTTGCGAGGCGCACGCGCTTTACGGGGCTTAGGATTCTTAGGCATAGTTAGGAAGGTAATCAGGTTCTAGAAATAACTAGGACCTACAACATACTTATATAGAACGACCGCTTATGCAGCCACACGGCAAGGCGCAAGGATATTAAGACAATATCTAGAAGGAGGGGAGGTGATGTTAGGATCCAAGCGACCTACAAATATTAAGGACCAACAATAGGCAGCCGCGGGGTAACCATCACTAGGACTACACTACCAAGATCACGTGACCTACCATCCTGCCAAGAGGAACCATCCTGCCAAGAACAGGATGGTAGTAACATCCCGGATGGCAGCACCATCCCGCCAAGGGTTGGATGGTAAAGGGATGCAGGATGGCAGGATTCACGTAGTATATAGAGAGCCCGAATATCCCTCCCGGATATTCGTGTTTAATCTTGTTTATCAATCTATTGTTTAGATCTGAGTAAGCAACCTTATTGATTTAATTATGCTGTACACACCTTTAATACCAACGTTTTAGTGACAAGCGTAAGCTATCACTACGACCCTTTCCCGTCCTACTAGTACTCCTGCCCGAGAACCAACCATAGCCCGTTTAGGACCAGCTATCCTAAATGGAACCTAACAGCATAGCACCTTAGAAGAAATCGTAGCTTAGGTGCGATTAGTAGAGCTACCTCCCTTACTTTAGTAAAACCTAGAGACGGAGTCCTTTTATAAAGATAAAATAATCACCAACACATCGTATAAGGAAGGGGACGAGGAGACCTTAGGCTATAGGCAAAGTAAGAAATTTAGCTATAAATACCTAACGCCTTTATTAACTCTACTACTAGTTACACTCCTTGCCTAGTTAATAACAGGAGATAAATAACCTGAACTACCTTACAAAGCATAAGCAGTGTAATTATAAATAAGCCTATAGATTACTACTTTTATAGCAGGCACTAAAGCTGGCAGCGCTGGTAAATATAATAGTAAGGTTCTTAATAAGGCCTAGCTTCGACGTATAATTATAGTAGGCAAGAAGCCGCATCAGAGCGTGCTACCAGAGCCACCCACATGCCAAAACAAGCTCGAGGACCACCCTCTCTACGATATATGGAAGGAAGCCAAGCGATCCCATCTATAGAGCCACAAGGAAATAAAATCCTAGAGTAAGGTTGCAGCCGCTCCAGTAAAAGCAGCAGGCCACTAAATCCTTAACTATATATAGGTATATACCTATAAGTTTAATAAACACCATCGACTATAGAAGTGCAAGACACGACTAGTTATAAGAGGTAACTAATAATAGCACCTTACTTTGTAAGAAACCTACGCTATAACACTAGTAGGATAATTATTTTATATGCTTATAGCAATTATAGCTTGGTTTAACCTAGAGCTTATCTAACACGACGTTACCAACGCTTTTGTCCACGCAAAGCTGGACAGAGAAATCTATATAAGAATGCCCCGTGGCTACTCGCGAGCAGGCACAGTCCTCCACCTACACAAAGCACTCTATGGACTACGCATATCTCTACTACTTTAGTAGAGAGAGTTCACATTAACACTTCGTAATATAGGTTTTAAAACAGTACCCCACGAGCCATACTGTCTTATTAAGGATGGCATTATTATTTTCTTCTATGTAGATAACCTTATTATTACTTACGACAAGTCATAATAGCAAGCTACTAAAGCTGCTCTAGTAAAGATAAGCACTAAATTTACACTCACTAGTAGTAACGACCTATAATAGTTTCTAGGAGTTGAAGTTATTAGAGACCGCCTAAACGGAAAGATCTGGCTTTTACAGGCCTTATACATTAACAAGATCTCGCGCCTTATTAAGCAACATAAGATACAGCACGAAATACCTATAGCAGTAGTTAAACTACTTCCTCGAACTAGGCTCGCTAGTAAGGCTAAAGTTAATTAATATCAGCGCAAGATAGGATCTATCCTCTACGCTATAGTAACCACACGACTAGATATTACCTTTGTAAGCTCTTAACTTTCACGATTCCTATTAAACCCAAGCAAAGAGCACTAAGCCACTATTAACTAAGTTCTCCTCTATCTTGCGGATACCAGATCACTAGGTCTTTAGCTTGGGGGTGTAGATACTTTAGAGGTGGCAAGTAACGCTTCTTTCGCCGATAATACGCTCGATCGCAAGAGCTTATAAGAATATATTATTAAGTTATTTAGTGGCTTAATTACATAGAAAGCAAATAAGCAAGATACAGTTACTACATTAACTATAAAGGCCAAATTACTAGCTCTCTTATAGGTAGCTAAAGAAGCTTTATTTATCTCACGATTACTAAAGGAGCTAAAGATTAACCTTAGCAATTCCCTTATTACAATTAATTGCAATAACCAGCAAACAATCTAGCTTATTACTAAAGAGATCGCTAAGCTGCAGACTAAGCTCCGTTATATAAATATCTATAATTACTAGCTAAGACAAGAGGTCGTATTAAAGACAATTAAGGTGGACTATCAACGCTCGGAGGACATGGTTGTAGATAGGCTTACGAAGGCCTTGCCAGCCAATAAGTAGAGTAACTTTCTAAACAAATTAGGACTTATAGAAATTAAGGACAAGATTATAAACGTAGAGGTCAACCTACTTAAGCTAGAGCAGAGAATAGAAGCTTTTGAAATTAAACTATAAAGGATAATACTATTAGATCACCGACAGATAGTCTCTAGCTTAAGGATAAGCCTAAGCTAAGGGGGTATGTCCGATTACATGGCACTTTGCACTAAACTCAAAGTGTAAAGGTGGCTGGGTAATCCTACGCCAAGAAAAGAAGACTTCGGTAGCAGTCTAACAGAACACGAACAAGATAACACGAATATTATTAATTAATTATCACAACTATTAATTCTCATCATTGCATTAGCTCAAAGTGACAGAACACTATTAAATCTGACACGCCGCCATATTATGTTAACCCTAACCCTAACGCGTAACCCTAACGCTGATAAATACATAGTTTCTAGCGCTGTAAATTAGCTAGGACGTGCAACTCGTAACCCTAAATCTTAGGTCTAAAATTAGGGTAAATTAGCTCACGAGAACTAATTAAAATGTTACCTGTAGGGCAGGGTGTGCTTGCGATTAATACTCTAGGGCCTGTGAGGACGAGCGCGGGCTCCTGCATCGAAAGAGTAGATGAGGTAAGTTGGCTCTATTTCAGCTACACTAAGATGAGGAGACTGTAGGTACACAGGGCTCGCGCGCTTTTGTGCGCGGCCGTCGGCGCGGAACAACTGTCCATCTGCAGCAGCTGCGCTGGTGGAGCGAGCAGCTGCACCAGAGCGTACGGCAGTTGCGCCTCGTACGCGAGGTCATGTGACCTGCTGGCATGTCAGGCCGTCACAGGGCCAACCTAATTTTCCCCGTGGACCGATAGAGCACTAGCCCTTATTTATTATACCGTTGCCTTTTCGTAATAGCTCTAGCTTAGGCTTCCCTATTTAGCATTTCAGAGAGTGGCCGTCTTCTAGAAGGCAGGTAGGCTCGGAACCTAAGGAAGCCATGCTATTTACGGCTAATCGCTCGATACTCAGCTCTCCTTGCTTTAATAGCACCCAGTGCCTCTTCTAGCCCTCTTGCATAGATAGTTCTGGCGATCCATGATGTATGGCTTGCCTAGTTGTTCGTGTTGTTATCTTCAACTCCGTAGTCCCGTTTGAAGCCACCACACTTTAGATAAACACGGGATATAGCGATCGCTGCGTGTCTGTAGGAGGTAATATTTAAATGAGTCTTTAGATGCGCATCCGCCTCGACTTTTAACAACTCTGTTAAGCGAGTACTGTCCCAACTTCCATTCCCTTTGGGCTAAAGATACAGTGATGCAGGGGTCTTGTTTGCCCAAACAAGCACTTCGAGCTTCCTCTGGAATGGAAGAATGAACTATAAGTAGTAGACAACGAGTTCGCTTACTTCCTTTGGCAGGTACCGGTGGATAATCTTTGTTAAGCCGACGATACTGTATCCCTTATGATACGCTGTGACTGTACTAACTAGACCATCCTTAATGAAGATACTGCGATGATGCCCGTTTACCGTGTTGCAATGGCGCAAGCTAAGGATTTTGGTGCCGCGAGCGGGTTGCCCTGTTGTAAGATAGACAAAAAGGAGCAATTGTTTAAGGTTGCAGTTAATCCTAGAAATATACCGCTTCTCCGCTATTAGCTTCTATATGACTTTGGAATCCTTCTTCCGCACTTCTACGAACTCCGCTTGCAACTAGTCGGTTTCTAAGACGCGATCGAGCACCTAGCGGTTACTATTGGGCAAAATATCCGTGTTGCGTGGATCTTTAAGAAAGCTCTATCCTTTCGCGTCTTTCGTCGGATTATCCTTTAGGTCACGTAGCTCGAACCTTAGGATCACATCCTCCTGCTTCTCTTTGTTATGTAAGAGGAAGAGTTGCTCTAGTTCGGACTGCGCGAGTTCTATCTAGATGCGGACGAAGCTCTTAAAATTAGCTATTCTTATTTTGAGATTCTTGTACGTTAGCTTCTTGTAATTATCCAACTAGTAGATATAGCCTAAGCTTATGGTAGTATTCCGAATCTTCTTCCCGTACGCTCGTAGTCGTAGCACCTAATTAAAGGGTAATTAACTGCTATAGATTAGGAATTGTTCTCTTATTTTATCGAGGACGTTTACTGGTTGGTCGATCTCCCTCTCTTCCGCTATCATCACGGCTCTCTGAATTACGAGCAGCTGCGATATCTTAATAAACGCCGATAGGTAGCTCGTGTACGAATATGCATCTTTGAAAATCTTTTTCTTTGGATCAACGCCCAGCACAGCGAGAAACCCAACTATGGCGCTCTCGAAAAGGTCGCCTTTTAAAGTGTAGTCCAGAAACGAGATGCAGAATAGGAGGCAAGCGCGATCTAGCTGCGACTAGATGTCCTTTCGCAGCATACCCTGCCCATGTTCATCGTCGCTTCTCTCCTCCCTGTTCTTAAGCGCCATCAGTTCCTCGCCATGGTCTATCATTTCGTCCAGGTGGGCGAGCTACGACGTGGTTAATTAGTAGGACAAACTAACGGGCTGCTCTAGCTACATAGTGCAGGGTATAAAGTAGATTAATTGTTAGAATACCTGCTTGTACTCCCGGTATGTTGAGTCTTTAAGCTTAATTATTAATAGTTAGTCCCAAGCTCTTTAGTGCTAGATGAAGCTGTTAATTCGCGCCTAGTTAAACACGTTTACTTTATTGTCGGATACGGACTGTTTTGCTTTATTAATAATTTAGCTAAGGCTCTCGGAAAACTCTGCTAGTAAAGGCTCCGCCGCAGGATCCGCAAGAGAAGCCAACGGTGCGACCTCCTTAAAAGTGTAGCTATTTAGGTATCGTGGCCACTGTGTTATTTTAAGCCACGGAGATACCTTAGTCTTGCCAGCGTGGTCTAAAATGATGCTCTCTGATACGCCTATCTCTTCAGCACTGTTCTGAAGCGCACTATCCACCTGGGCCTTCACGAAATCCTCCTCGGAGAGAGCTTGCGCCATGTCACAGCGCCGTCGTACACACTCGTCATCTTGAACTTAAGCTGGTGATACAATGGCAAAATATTGGCTGCCAGCCCCGGCGACGAATAGACGTTGGCACGAAACTTTTTTCCACCGTGGCGGAGCAATGGCGGCGAGCGCTTTAGGTTGGGCCCCCCTTCGACGCTTCCCTTCAATATGCTGTTCCTGGCAGTGCTTATGTATTGTCTTATCAGTGCGGCAGACGTATGAGCACTGCAATCAAGCGAGGCCATCATAGATGGGAAGAAAGGGAAGAGCAAGCGCTCCTGGATCTGGGACATAAAGCTGGGCATATCTCGGGTCGACTAGCGGCTTCTGCAGAAGCTCTGTGATGACTGCCTGGGCTTTCCTAGAGGAACGGAGTTCTGGATGGTCGGCGTGACGGGCTTTCAGGTGGGCATTATAGTGGTAAGGCTGGACTCCGTGGCCGCAAGAGGCGCAGACCCATACTTTACAATCTTCTAGATACCAGAAGAGGTCTATTGTGAGTGTGGGTTGGCCTAAGAAAGATCAGAAACATGAGGAACAAGGGTGGAAACTATCTGGCAGGCGACGCGCGCGCACCTGGAGCACATTTTGCGCGTGTTAGTGAAGCGCGTCAAAAAAGCGCGATTACTAGAGAGGTTAAGGGATTACTCTTTTGGTAGGCAATGGCTTTGGTAGTAGAGATTAGATTAAGATAGAAGGGGGTTGGAGAGTTAGCATAGGGGCTGACTTAAGCGAGCCAATGGAAGAGGCGGACGAATCCACCCAGCCCTGGTAGATTTGCGGATGTAGCTGCAGGGTTCTATCGACACCTAGGGCTGGGTGTCGATGCCGCCCTAGTCTAGGGTCTACACCACATGTGTATTACTGGGAGGCGATATCTGGGACTATACTATCTTAATATTAACGTGCAAGTTAAGAAAGCGGCTGCTAATTATAGCTATTATTCGTTAAATATAAATCGTTCCTTTGCTAACTTTAATAAAGCGTATTATATGCTGACTCAGGCAGGTTCTCTCCTCTAATAAGCCTAAATCGTGGAATTGGGTCAGCAGGTAGGGTCAATAAACCCATAGATTCCGGACTTACACCATTTGGGTGTATTAATTAACCAATGATATTAATAAAACCATTGCCAAATCTGATATCTATTTTCGTGTGAGTAAGATTAGAACTTTATTTCGGGCGGGGCGAAGTCCGGAGTAAGGGTAAGCGACTTTATTACCCTATTCGGGTATTGCTGATCAGCCACACAACCGTTATTAATGCTTAGTGATGTGGAACCACAGCTTCTCTAATAGTATTGCCCTACCCCTTCCAATCAGCCGTTCCGTCAGTCTAAATAAAAATAACAGAGCCTCCCTCTGTGAACAAATATTTCGCCACTCAACGCATTCCCTTTCGAAGATTTCCTTACTCCTTCCGTTTCAAAATGCAGCTTAAGGTCTTATGCCTAGCTTTTGCACCAGCCGTTCTTTCAGCTATTATACCAGACTCGATCAGAGCCCTTCAATTTGCTCACAGCATTGACAGGCCGTCAGACCTGCAAGGGATCAATTGGTTCTATGCAGAAGCAGAGTGTGATTCCCGCCAACGGGATACTCTTTTCAGAGGTTTCAAAGATGTCATTCAATTAGCCTATACAGCTCTTCCTGCACCAAGAGGAATTGGCGATAATCCGATATTCAAGGATTTTTGGGGATACGGATATCATTCGGTACGCTTACCAATCTTGACTTCCTCCTTCTTACGATATTGGAAGCTAATATGTGACTTTCACTCAGGGACCGCTCCAGAACAGGTTCAATACAATTTTCAACAACTTGGGAAAAGCCGGCCGATTCCCTTCCTATGGTAACGGGGGAAAAGGAGAGACAAACCAGTTGAACGTACGATGCAAAGACTACCTGAGTCGGTGTAAATCGAGAATGTACGAAGCGACACCATACCAGAGACTTTAAGCATTCAAGGCTGACCAAATGTGCAAATAGTTTGGCCTATGTTTCAGGGAACAATATGGTGTTATGTCCAGACTTTTGGTCTTTTGGATTCCCACATCTCAAGGATCGCGTCAAGGGCAAGCCAACACGAGCACTGGATAGGCTGATTACCATCGAGCATATCCTCCTTCACGAACTTATGCATGTGGACAACGCCGGATTCCTTGAGCATATCACTGATATTCGAACCACGTTAGTGGGTGAAAGCGATAGTGCAGAAATACCCGGTGGGATAACTGCTGTGGTCGTGTACGGTGTCCAACGCTGTAAAAAGTTGGCGAAGAAGAAAGGGGAGGAGACACCAAATTTGCAGACATTGATGAATGCGGATAATTACGCTTGGTTTTCTTCGGCGTATTACTTCAGCAAGGCGTGGGACATAACCGTCAACGAACCAGAAAGCTACATTGAAGGCAGTGTCACAGGCAATCCATATGCGCCACCAAACAGAGGTTTTAAATATGCAGATAACGATTTTGGCGAGGCAGAGTGGACAGCAGGTCTATAAAGACTTTTTAAGAATGTAAGCAGTAAATAAGAAGAAGTATTATCTTTTATATTAGATATTTAGCACTGTATGCTCTAGTACTTTTTAGAGAATTAAACTCCCTTAGATATACACTATAGCACTATTTCCTAGTATATATTTAATATAATTTTTTTTAAAATCTTCCTATACTTAGCTTTAATTAAGATTTACTAAAGCTATCACGGTAACCTTCTAGGTAACCTAACAGCCTAGACGTACTATTAATAATACTACGTTAATAGATAAACGAGAGTTAGAAGCTAGGCTCTTACCTTTAAATTTATACTTTAAGAGTTAAAGATCCGATAGCCTATACTTTAAAGCTTACTTTTAATTAATTACAAATAATGCTAGCTATATAGATGTTAGCACTTAGATAAGTAAGATAAAGAAATTTATATTAAATAAAGTAAAGGATCTTTTACTTTTATTTAACGTCTTATACCTACACGTAGACACTTAATAAGTATAGTAATCTAGCCTATTTAGACCTAAAATACCTCGTTACTTTTATAATATTACGTTAAATTAATACTAATTAATATTACGGATTAGGCAAACCCAACTCTAATAATATAAATAATAATAAAATAAATTAAGATACTGTCGGTTCACAGGTAGCAAGGAATAAACAAGTAACTCTCTGTCTTTAGTATCTAGTGTCTGTCTTGTCTTGTGTGTATGCTATAATAGTTCTATATACCTTCCTTCCAGTTCTTGTAGATATGATAGAGTACTAGGTGGTGTGGAGGCAAAGGGGTTTCGGTATAGTATTAGGTTAACTAGAAGTGAGGGGGTATAGGGGTATAATAGGGTTACATAGTTCCCTTAGTGCGGAAGGCGAGGCTGTGCAGATACTAGTAGCTTTTCTTTTATAGTAAAAATAAGTGTGGATTAGGTATACACTCGCTGGAGAGGCTATTTACGAAAGTTAGAAGGTAATAACTATAGTAATTATTATAATTATTATTGTTAGAGTTAGTTTGCAGGGTTCTTGCGTGTTACCTATCTATTAACTTATACGCGCAGCGAGTTTGTACTAATAAGAGTTTCTAGGGCTTTGTTTAGCAATATTTTTGTTATAGCGTCGGTAGGGTTATCTTAGCTATTTACCTATCGAACCTTAAACAACTCCCTTCTCTCATATAATTAACGTAAGGCCATAATATTAATTATTAGTCGTTTTTCCTTAGTCGTTCCTAGCTTGACAATACACTCATACAGTGAGTATGAGTCCGTATAAACTACTAGGGGGAGAGATAGTAGACTAAGCTACTTTATAACCATGGCAAGCGTCGAGGTAATAGAGTATGCGAGGTTAACGCCTCTTACTATTACGTAGATTTCTAATATAAGTACGCTCTGGGTCACGCGTTTACTCTTTATAGAGCTCTAGTAAATAAAATTACTATAAATAGTAAACTCTGCGTTAGCAACATCTTCTATAGCTACTATAATTATGTAGCAAATCTAGCTTCTTAAATCTTTATTATTTGCGAAGGAGCTATTAACGAAGATAAAAATTTTAGCCTAAGCCAGGTTAAGTGCCTTATAGGTAAGGTCACGATTAAGATTATTTAGTTACTACTATAGGCGTTTGTTTAACGCGTTAACGTCGTTAGCGGTAGGCTCCTAAGTTTATATAGTAATAGAGAGGTTAAAAGTTGCCTCTAGTTGGCAAATACTCGCGATGTAGGCGCCGCGAGCCCTCTATTTAACGTACTATTATTAATAGTTAGCTAAGCTTGCATTAATAAAATAAATCTTCTTGCCCTAATCCTTTTATTATAGTAAGAGCTTGCCAGTGTGATTAATCGATAGGACGTAACTATTAAAAATTAATAAAGTAGTAGGTGTTCGCTTCTCCTTTAGCTTAGCTATAAATATTAACTCCTTCTCCTCTAGGTTAGAGAAACGTTTATCCGCAAGGATAAGTGTATTGTTAGTCTATATGCCTACTATGCCAAAGGCGTCCTAAGTAGTAGTTATAAGCAGGTATGGATCATACGTTAAGGTCTCTATGTAAAGCTTTTCCTTATAATAAGCGCTGTATGTTGCCCACTAATAGGTACTAGCTTTAGCTAGGCCGTATAGAGGCTTCTTAACTATCATGACTATGCTAGGTAGATACTTATATTTAATTTCCTTAGGTAAGTGGGCGATAACTACTCGGTTAAGCTTTATACGTAACTATACATATGCTTAGGTAATATCTCGCAGCCAAAGCGAGATCTCTCTATTTATTAATAAAACTTTATTACGCATGAGTAAAGGAGCAATAGCTAGTATAATTTATTAGCTAGCTCGCTAGATAGTTAGCGATTAGGTAAGAATTATTACTTTACTATTATCTTAATAGCCTTGCACTACAAGACGTAATTTCTTATATAAGGTAGTAGTAGTCTTGCCTTTAATTTCGCGTACTAGTCGCGATTTAAAAATCTGTCCTTAGTGCTTACTAGGATCGTATTGTTTAAAGCGAAAGACTCTATTAGTAATAAGGCTATTAATTTCCTTGTTATCTAATAGCTTAAATAGTTAACCAGGTGTAGTTATCTTTTACTCTTAGTGTAGCTATATAGTAAGTAGCCAGTTAGTATTCTCTTTGTGCGTTATAAAGACCTCTATTATATAAGCTTCGTTAGGCGCTGCATAGACAGTGTACGCTATAGGAGCCGCACGAGCTATCCTATAAGGGTTCGCGCGGGCTATAGTAGCTTTAGGCTTATTCTTACTACCTTTAGGTTAGCTACGTTTTTATTAAGGGAGTTTAGAAGCTTATTCTCGATACTAGTTAGTCCTACTAGTTTCGCTATCTTTGTCCTAATTATTGTCTCCGTTGTCTAATATATCTATTAGGTAGCTATTATCCTTATTATTAATCGCTAGTAGCGTGGCTGGTTCGTTATTTATCGGGGAGGTATCCGTGTAGTATGGCTTAATAACCGTTGAGCGGAAATTTGTAGGGCTATGCGGTAGCTGTATTATACAGGTCTTATTTATTATAGCAATAAGCTTATAGGGGCCTATCTATCCATCCTTCTCGCGCCAAACGCGCACATCGGAGTTAATAGGTAGTATAGTTATTTTAAGTATTACAGGTTTATTGCGCGTTACTAGCGTATTATTAATTTAACGCGTCTCGTGTACCCGTCGTACCTCTCTTATAGCCTTTTTAATAGCAGCAGCGCGTTAAGTAATTAATAGTAATAGGGGAGAGTCTTCTATTATTTATGGGTAGGCGCCAAAGACAAGGAGCGTAGGCACTAGGCCATTAGAACCTACTATATTATTAATAGCTTTAATAGCTATTTACAAGATGAGCTGCCTGTCTATTATTATAGGTAAATTAGCTTAGATAGTCTTAAAAGCACGTTATAATAGAGTATGGTACCGTTCTACCTTACCTACGCTGTTATAAGCTTCTATAGGTACTTCTTTAATATTAATTAATAGTGACTTGGCAAGTTACTTAAATTTAGTAAAAATAAAGTTCCTGTCGGCGTTATAGACAAGATACTTAGGTAGTCTAAGGTAGGTATTAATTTAATAATACTATAGAGCATCCTAAGTACTTGCGGCTAATGCATCTTTAAGGAAGCGAGTAGCTTAAAAGGCAGTCGCGTTGTTAACTATATATAGGACAGGTTTTCTATTCAGGTATATAATATTAATAATTATCTTGTAGTTAAAATCTAGGTCTGGTTCCTTAAGCTTAAATCTGAAGCGTCTAGGTGCTTTCTAATTTAGTTGGCACTATTAGTAGTACTTAACAAGCTTATTAATAAGCTCCTTATAGACGTTATTATAGCTAGCGCGAATAAGCAAGTCGTAGAGCCAACGAGCTAATAGGTAGCCAAATCGTTAGTAGAGCTGGCATAGCTTAGTCTCTGTAAGGTGGCAGCTGGCGGCTACGGTACGTTTAGGTTAATTTACAAGGAGCTATAGATAGCCCTATTTACGCATAACTAGGTGTAGCTAGTTACCCTAGACCAGTACGTTGCGCAGGTTATTATATCTGACGCCTAGTCTATCCATGTCGGCTAGATAGAGCAAGAATGGCGTATTAGTAGGTAGTACGTAGAACGTGACTTTACTAATTACTATATCGACGTGTAGGGTGCTTATAGATGTAATTGCCTAGCCTCTACTAAAGCGGATTTAGTGCTGCCTAGCCATTAAGGTATCTATTTACAAGCTTATGGCTGCCTATAAAGCAATCGCTTGTAGTTCTCTAGCTATTAAGACGCCTAAGGCTCCCGTGTTAGGCATAATGCCCTAAAAGACTTTCTTATTATATTAATTCTTAAACGTAAATACGGTGGCGAGCGTATTATCTATAGCCCTAAACGCGTTAATTCGTGTAGTCGCGTGGTATATAGCTTAGTTATTTAGGTAGGTAATCGTCTGATTGCCGTTAATTATACTAGAGAACTTAATAATAAACTAATCTCCCTTAGTTATTATTTTAGTAGCGAGCATCTACTAGGCCTTGTTATTAATTTTAATACCTTTATACTTAGTTAAGAAAGCGTAAAAGTTAGCGACGTTAGGTTACGCGTTATATAAGTAGGCTAACGCTATTTAATAAAATCTATTATAGAATTACTTACGCTTGTCCCTAGAGTGCTTTATTAACTAGTAGCTAGGCTTACTATAGATAAAGCATTTCTTCTAAGATTACTATTGATTAGGTTATAGTAGCTATTAGAAGGGTGATCCTCGAGAGTTGCCTTAATAGAGTCTATAATTATTAACGTCTTACGGCGAGAAGCGCGATAAGAATTCTTATAATTTATTACCTTAACCTCTCTATAAGCCTTTACCTCTATAGGTCCTATTAGTCTAGTACTGCTCATGGCCGTTTGCGTTAGGGTCGTCCTTATAGAGGTGTTAGAGGTTATAGTAGTTCTAATACTCCTTATTAGTAGTATATTACGTTAGGCTTAGACTACGCGCCTCGCGCGAGCGGGTAGTAGCGCTAATAAATAAGCGTAGAGTAGAGTAGAGGCCTTTAAAAGTAGGCGCTGGGGCAAAAAGGACAAGATTATAGTCCTTAACACTACTACACGTATTAAGTAGTTATTCGCGTAGCACGTTATTACCTTAATAGTTATAGCCTAACCCGCGTTAAAGCTTCTAGAGCTTATTAATAAGTAATTGGAGAGTATTAAGACAAGATTTATTAGGGTAGGCACTAATTATACGTGCCAGCGTGGTTATTCTTTACTTACTAAGGTATAATTAACGATTCTCCTTATTATAGAAGTGGCTCTTTATTATACCTATTATTATTTTAAGATTATAGCCCTGACCCGCGAGGCGGTTATAGTAGTAGTTAAACGCTCTATCTTTTAGTATAATAGAAAAAGCTTAATCCTAGTATTACTTAGATAGCCCTATCTTGCTGCAATTATCTCGGAAGATTCTAAATTTAGTGTTAAACACGTTATATAGCTTACCTCTAACGCTTCTCATTGTCGTATAGCTTATAGAGGTCTATAATAAGTTAATATGTATTATTAAGACGTGTAGCGTCTGTAGGGCTTTCGTGCTACAGATAGGGGTTATACGTATTATACTTGTTTAGCTACTGCGTAGAGGATAAAGGCGCGTTGTGCTACTAATAAGGGGCAGGTATATAATAGGCTACTATTTTAGTAGAGGTATAGGTTAGTAGACAGTGCGTACTATTAGAGCTAGTTAAGGAGAAGCAAGGTGCGCAGAGGGTTATTAAGAAAATTACTATAATAGAGACGTATTATATAGAGGCAATGTCGCAAGATTTAGATTAAAGCGCGAGTTAAACCTCTTATTTATTTTAAGCTAGTAAGCAACCTCTTTATTAGTCTATTCGTAATAGTCGCCCTACAGCGCTTCTACGATATTGTAGGCAATTAACTTACTATTCTTAGCTATAAAGACGCCTTACTTGCGTAGGTAGTCTTAGAATTTAGTAACAAGAGATTTATTACCTTTATTAAAGAGTTCTTTTAGCTATCCTTTAAAGATAATAGTCATTTACTCCTATAGCTCATAGTCCTCCCATTCTTTATTTCGGGAGATTTAGTAGTAGAAGAGGATATATATATTTACACTCTTTATATTAATTTTCGTAATGTCTGTATTCTTATTAACATTAAGGGGCTAGCCCTAGCTATTCTTATTAATAAGCGCCTATTCTTCCTTCGTGAGATAGTCGGTGAAAGGCATCGTAAGAAAGCGATTTAGGGGTCGTAAGGCGTCTCTTTAAGAGAGTAAGACGCAGGTTAATTAATAGTACTATTAGTAGCAGGTACTATAGAGCGTGATAGATAGGGACTTAGGTAAATACTTAGAGTCTTTATTACTTAGTAGTAGGCTACAACGCGCGAGCTTCCGGCGAAGGCGTAATAAACGCAAAGACCTAAGTAAACGCTTAGGGTCTTATTAGCACACGATTTAGGGTATCGCTATACCCCTTATCGTGTCTCTTCTAGTTTTCCTTACTGTTTGTGGTTATCTCTTATAGCATCGACTATAAGGGTAACTACTAATTAGTGTCAGTTCACAGGTAGCAAGGAATAAACAAGTAACTCTCTGTCTTTAGTATCTAGTGTCTGTCTTGTCTTGTATGTGTACTATAATAGTTCTATATACCTTCCTTCCAGTTCTTGTGGATGTGATAGAGTACCAGGTGGTGTGGAGGCAAAGGGGTTTCGGTACAGTATTAGGTTAACTAGAAGTAAGGGGGTACAGGGGTATAATAGGGTTACACAGTTCTCTTAGTGCGGAAGGCGAGGCTGTGTAGATAGATACGATAAGTGACCTTTTAATAGGCCTAGTGGACTTAATAAGAGACCTTTTTAACAGTCTCCCTAATAGATATAGACCTAGTATTAAGCTAGTAAAAAGACTTTACGTACGAAGCTTACTTTGCTAAAAGAGTCTATTTATTTTATTAACTCCCCTAAATTAATCTCTACTAAGGAGACGTTAAAGCCTTTAATAATACTATTTAGTAATAGCTTAATAATGATAAACACCATCTATGTAAGTAATAAACTACCTAATACTCCGACATTTATAGATAAAAAAAAGAACTCTAACCCTAACCCTAACCCTTCTTTAAAAGTCTCGTCTCTAGAACCCTTTTGCAGAAGAATCCTTTTGCAGAAGAACCCTTTTACAGAAGAACCCTTTTGCAGAGAGATTAAGGCTATTTTCGTATTATAGCCTTTTTATTATTTTTAGGACGTCTTTCTTAGTCCCTACTAATAATTTTAAAATTACTTAAAGAGGTATTTATTAGCCTACTTTTTTTTTAACAACTTGAGTATTATTTCTCATTTATTTTTTAATTTTAATCTGCTTAATAGTATTATAAAAACCACACTAAGGAGTTTTAGGTATGGTATAAATACTAAAACTAAAAATATTAATCTCTAAAAAACGTTGAACTTCTTGTTTAAATTTAAAAAGTTGGGAATCCATTTTATAAGAATTTTAAGAAAATAGAGGTAAGAAAGACTACGTATAGAAATATATAAATTTGTACTATAATATTAATACTTTATAAGGTAATTATGTCTTATGTAAGCAAAGCCACATTTTTAAACATATTAATAACTTATTTATAAGATTATAAACTAACCTAAGAAAATTAATTACTTTTTAATTCTAGGCCAATTTTACCTAGTGGGATTTTAGCGGGTTTTTATACCCTAGTTAAAAAGTTATAAACAGGTAAACTTTTATAAATAAAACTCTAAAGCTTACTAAGTATTCATATTTTAGTTATGCTTACTAAGTATAACCTAAAATTATAGACTTTAAATTCCACCCCTTTTCTTTTATATAATATATTTTATTTAAACTTAAACGTACTAATGGCTAAGTTATGCCTATTTTAAAAATATATAAAAAAGATTTATTTTATATTTCTTCACCCCACTGTATATTATAATATTAAATAATGGAAAGATATTAGTTATGATTAGATAAAATAAAAGTAGGAAAGTAAATATAACTAGTAGTAATAAAAAGCCTCTTGGGCTAATTCTTCGAATCGTTAGATAAGATAGAGAAAAAAGACTAGTATATAGTTTAAAGTATTTTTTTTACCTTTCCTACACTTTTTAGTTAACTTTTATAACTATAATTAAAACTACTCTAATATATGAGAACTGTTAGCCTTCTCGTAGTAGTATTATATTTTATTTTATTATAGTATAGAATATTTACACGCTTTTTAGTACCGCTACCTCTTACACCTAAACTACTAAATATCCGCAAGATTTGAACCTATTTTGGGTATAAGGAAACCCCCTATAATAACATATTGCTTAACTACTATAGCCTTAATAAAAACCAAAAAAAAATGAGTATTTAACTCGTATACTTTAATTATATATAATAACGCCTTAATGGTGTCGAACGTTTCCTTAATATTTTCTAATTATAACTACTAAAATGGTTTCTATAATACTAACTCGATGTTTAATCGCGCGAGCCAGACATTATATAATTAAATAATAAAAGTTAACCCTAGTGTATAGGCTACCTTCCTACCTTCCTCTTATTTACTAGGTATAAAAATATAACGTCTCTTAAATATAGTAATATTCGGGTTATATAATTATACACCCATTACTATTATATGCCTAAACTATTTCTTTATTAGTATTATATCTATAGCCTTTACGTGCCATTTATTAGGATTATTTACATTTTTTAATAAGGGCGTAATTACTACCTAGTACGATATCCTAAGAGCTAGTGACCGTACGCAGCAGCGTTACGGTCGGAATACTAGCTATCGCGCGAGAAGGATGCGCGTACACGTGCTTAAACAGTCGTGCGCGAACAGACGTGCGCAAACATATATATATTCTCCTTTTTGTCTAGACAAAGAACAAGACAAGTAAGAACTAGATATTATTACCTACCCCTACTATCCGTACGCTGTGCACACCATATACTACTCTTACTCTTATTACTTAAGTGCTTATCCTATAAGTAGCTAGCTAAAAGAGCCTATTTAATACTAATTAGTAGTTAACTAGTAAGGCTAACTATATATTAGTAAGAGTAATAACAGAGTACCTACGTCCTGTAAGATACTTTGTTTTATTACCTATCTTTAAGAATAGTAAATTAATTCTTTATAATATACAGCAAGCCCTACTATTGTGTAAAATAAGGAGGAGATAGTGTAAGACGTATACTAATAATAAAGCTATATAATTTAGTAGCTAGATAATAGTAGTACCCGCGCGATATACTATAAAGTAATTAACTATACTCCTATAATAAACCCTACTAGTAATTAATAGCTCTACGCGATAATAAGAAGAATTAGGAATAATTTTTATTATATAAATAACTTATAAAGGATACATAGATATTAAAAGTAATACTATAAAAGGAAACTAGCCTAGGGTACTAAAATCATAGAATTAATATATTAAAGGCTCTAATAAGCCTGTAACTCTAATTATACGTAGACTATGAAATTACTAATTTTTATATAATAACTTAAAAAGGTGCTACCCTTCTTAGCTTGTATATTAAGAACTTTAATAGATAGACGCTATAAGACTTCTCTATACTTAGATACGTATTTAAAAGAGAGCTCGTATAAGTGCTAAAGAATAAGGAAATTATACTATAATTAAATAGTAAAAATACCTAAGCTTAAAAGCTATATAATATAACTTAGGGAAAGGCAAAGACAGTTGCTTGTACGAAACCTCTATTACTATATAAGATTCCGTACAAACGTATAAACAACACGCTGCCACTAGAACAACCTCCTTAGTAACTATAGCGAGCACCTATAATCGCACCATAATTAGAGCTACGATACTCCTCGTATAAACGATAAATACTAGTTCGCACGCCTATCGCCGTACCATACCTATATAGTATACCACTAGTTAAGCCATACTAGTTAGAACTACTTATAGGATAGTACCCACCTGCGTAACTTTTATTGCCCTATAACCTGTATAACCTCCTACTACTAAGGAATTGCGCTAACAAACAGCTCTTAGTAAATAAGATAATATAATTTTAGAAGGCAAAAAAAAAGGAAAATAACTACTTAAACTAGCTATATAATATACTAGCGAATAAGGCAAAAATATTTATTAATCTATACTAGCGCTTAAATATCTAGAATACTTAGTACGTAGATATCTTCTTAGACATCTAGAATACCTAGTATATAAATATCTTCTTAGACATCTTAATAGACTATGCAAGTGTATACTACCTAAGTAAAATAGGCTCTAACAATATATAAAAGTTATTATATACAAACCTAAGTAATTATTTTAATACTAACGTTAACTATAGCTAGTACTAGATAGACTAAATAATAATAACCTTTATATAGTATAAATAAGAGAACCTAAAAAAGACCCTACACAAAGTCCTTAAGGCTATAATTAATAAGCTTACTCTTGTATAAAAAGCTCTAGGCCTAGAATTTTAAGGTAAAGTATTACTACATACCACTATCGTACAAGCCTATAGAGGGCAACTAAAGCTTAAACAACCTATATTCTTAATTAAACCTTTATATAAAGCTTTATTTAGTGACCTCCGCACATTACTCCAAGTTATAATTAATAAATAGGCTAACACATACCTACTTAATCTTGTTAATTTGTACTATATAAATTATAGATATAAATTAGCGTCCCGTATATAAAAATATACTTAGTCAGGATTTACCCCGCGCGAAAGAGTTTTTTAAGGATTATATAAATCTAGGTTATCCCTATAATTAATATTAAGACCTTATATAGTAGTTAAGATATGCTTCGTATATTATAAAAAAGAATACTAGTTATTTAATTACTCTTAGACTAACTTTACGCATGCGACTTAATAATATATTACTATATATAAAAAACTTTAACGTACATGCATAGCGAGTGGCCGAAAATGCCAAGACCCCATTAAAATCTACACTCTACACAATAGTACAGAACGCACACAAATAGTAATAAGAAATTATAGTAGGCCAATCTACTCAGAATCTACTTCTACTTCTTTTTTACACGTGCGTAAATTATGCCCAGCCTCGCCGCAGCGTCCACAGCGCTATTAAGTTAATTTGCCTCTATTAGCGCGTACCCTTTTCTTTACCTTCTTCCTATTACTACGCGCCGCAAAGTCCTTTAGGGTAGCTAGTTGCTAGCTATTAGTAGTTATAAGGACCGCTTCTTACTATAGTCGCTTTCTCTTATGCAATTTACGTCGTGTGGTAGCCTTATTAGTAGCTTAAAGCTTAGCGTTACGCTTTGTTATTAATACTAAAAAATGCGCTATTAGCTCAGCGCCTTTTACGAGCTTTTTAACCGCCTTAACTATACTTATTAGGGAGCTATCTAGGTGCCTCTAAATCCTCTCCTTCACTAGCGTCGATTGTGACCCTAATTCTAGGGTGTTGCTAGGCGTCTGCGACTGCCACGTACTATCGCGTATAGTAGAAGGCGAAGGCGTACGCAGACGAACGTTAAGCTTTAATATTATTACTTTTAGGTTAAGGGGAATAAGGCTAGCGCCTCGAAAGCCTCCTTAGATATTACTTTAAGTTATTATAGCCTTAAAAGCAGCAATAAAATAAGGTAGGAACTTAATTTTAGTAATATACGTGATATAGTTACGCATTAGATCCTTGGCTTGGCGCCCATATGCCTTCTTTAACGGCGAGAAACACCCCACATCTAGTGGCTACAGGAAGTGCAACGAATATAGAGGTATATAGAGAGTGATAATCTTCCTATCCTTGTAGTATTGCTAGAATTCGAGCAAGTTATAGCTCTTATAGCCGTTAATAATAAGTAACTAATAGCTACTAATAGTACGCTCTTTTGTATGCGCGTTAAAGTGCTTTAGCCACTATAGACTAAGCTCGTTGTTTATCTAGCTGTTCTTAGAGACTACGAGAACCCAGTCGCGAGGTAGATCCTTTTCTTAGTACCAGGCAGAGAGGTGGTGCTTGCCCTAAAAGATAAGGAAGGGTGGGATCGCCCACCCTGTCGCGTTAATACTATAAATAGCTATTATCTACTTTTAATTGCCTTACTACACGCTCTTTAGCTTGCCTTAACGCTTAGAGCCTGTAATAACTACTCTTGTTAATATTATGCCTATTATAAAGCTAGTCTCGTTAAAATTATAAGTATCTTTATCTAGGATACTATACTTGGCTTTAGTATTCTCTACAAGCCGGAACCAGCCCTGTACAACCTTAGGATCCTTATAAAGGGCTCTCTTATAGTCGTACTTTTAATTAAACTTAACTTAGAGCTCTGGCTGGCGCTTAACAAAGTAATAAGGCTACCTTTAACTAACTAGCTCGTTGTGGCGTGCAGCTAGTAAAGAATTAGCTATATTTTTTATAATAGTAAGCTAGGGCAGAAACCCTCGCGCATCTAGATTAAGTATATGCTATATAATTACCTGCTCCTCTCTTATAGTAAGTTTTATTAAGTTAGGTGCGTAGTCGCGTTAAAAGGTAGTTCTAGCGCGTCTCCGTCGTAGTGTTCTTTTAGTAACGCTATAGACTACTATAGCGCGTAAAATTAAGAGTAGCGCGTCTCCTTTAATAGCTTAAAGCGCAAGCTATAATCTAGCCTCTTTTAATTTAGGTAGTTTGTTACGTTGTTAAGACATCGCGTTGTAGTAGAACGTTTTAATGGGGTCTTGGCGTTTTTGGCCACTCGCTATGCCCGGCCACTCGCTATGCATGTACGTTATAATAAAAATTTTATATATAAAGAGGTTACTGCGTATATCTAAGAGTTTAAGAGGGGGTTAGAGCATAAAAAAGATAACTCGTACGAAAATAAACCACACATAAACAAGGAAGAAGGGAAAGAAGCTATCTACTACCTTACTACTATTATATACCTCTACTATACGACGGGGGAGGATATATATAGTATTAAAGCTAAGAGATATGCTAAATAGTTTATCCTTAAAAACTAATACTATATAGCTTACTAAGGAGAACCCTAGGACATAGGTGTAGTTAAGATCTTAATAGTTAAAAGAGTATATCTAGAAGCGTACGTATAAGAAAACCCTTATATAAAGATTAACTAGACACTAAGCTAGACTAATATTAGATTTAGTAGCTAAGGCGTAAAAGAATTAATTAGTACTATATAAATTAATGATCCCCTTAGATTTATTACGTACTATATCTTTAATATGCTAAGGCCTTTTCTCCTTTACCTTATAGACGTAGATTAACTTAGTACGTACTTTAATAATGTCCTAAACATTATTATACGTAAGAATAGCACGATAGTCCCTATCGTACGTAAATAGGGACACTCGTTCATTAATATTAGTAAGAAAGAAGCTATATTATTTTTTACTAAAACTAAACTTAGCCACCTCTATTAAAGATTTAGATACCCCCGTACGGAACGGCTTTATAAGATACTTATAAGAGCTAGGCACGATGTTAATACCTCCGTACTAAAAGAGATTAAGAAATTCTACTATATATACTAATTATATAACTAAGTACCACGCTAGTTTAAGTTTTTTATTTAAAATAACTTATACATTAACCATAAAGTTATTATTAATATGGTACAAATTAGTAATAAAGACGTACTGTACGTTATTAACGTAGTAACTTCTTTTTAAGTAATTACTTTCTTAAAATCCATGTCTGCACGTGATACATGGGAGGCCCTTAATAAGTACTAGTTAAACACATACTAAGGACCACTAGACTATATTATATATAACCCTAGTATAACCTTTACTTTTAATGATTTCCAAAACCGTGCGAAAATTATAAGAGCTATATATAAGTAGATACTAGTTAAGGTATACTAAGTAATAAAAAAAATTAAACGCGTGCATGCTTCTCTTTATTACATATTTAATATCTTTTAGGCTAAACTTAAAGACTATATAGACGATAAAGCTATCCTCTAAATAGCTATTAAAGCCCTTAATAATATAGCCGGCCTAAATAGTTTTATATTAACTTTACTACTCTTTAGTGCGTACCTAAGAATTAATCGAGATTTACTACTATTGCCCGACATTACCATACGAGCCCAGGCCGTACACAAGGCGATAAAAATGCTATAGAATAAATAAGCCAGGGTAGATATTAACTATGCGATTAATACACAGAATAGCATAAGGTTATATAACGTCTTAAGCCTTCCACTTAACTCTAAAGTAATAATATAGAGGGAGAAGAAGGGATAGATCAGTCTATATAAAAATAAAAGTATTAAGGACAAAAATATTATTATTAAAGTAGAAAATAGTCCTATTAAACTCTATTATACGCAAGCTAAACTATATTATTATATAAAAGAAGAAAAAATTACTAAAAAGCCTTAAGAGCCTATAGATCTAGATAAACTAAAACTAGTATAAAGAGAATAGCTACCTACTAGAAAAAGAAGAAGTGTAAAGAAAAATATTATATAAAATACTATAATATTAGTATAAAATAACGTTTCCTTAAGTAGTAATATTTAAGGCAGCGATATCCTTATATAAAAAATAATTAGATTATATAAAGAAGTAATTAGCAGCGCTAGCCTATTAATAAGAATATCTAATAAGTATTTCTTACTTAGAAGGAGAGAGATAACTTCGCACTAGCTCTAAAGCTACATGTAAATAGTATTATTACTACTCTAAAAGAACCCTTTAAAGAATTTAATTATATAAAGATAAATACACTTATTACAAATAGCATATTTAAAATTCTACTTTATAACCTATTTAAGTACTTAAAATAGATTTTTAACCTTCGTCTTATATAAGAAGTTAAGGGTAAAACTACTTAACTATATAAAAAGTCCTGCCTAGTTTTTACTCACTATTTAGATACAGAAAAGGGCGAGATACTTATATAATTACTTATAATTAAAAAGATAAGCTAATAATTAATCCTTACTATTAAGGCAAAACTTAGAGCATTATATAAAATGCATTTTAAATTACGCGACATTACCTAGGCATATATTTAGTCTACTAATAAACTACTTCGCACGCTCTATGCTAAACTACTAGAGGAAATACGCTAGAGCTTCCTACTAAATATAATCTTTTGCATTATACGACTACTCTATAGTGCAGTAGGATCTGGCCTGTACTAGTTTAAAATATACTATAACTACTATAAGGACAAGCTTTGTATGCATATCTTATTATATAACTTATACTTATTAATTATAAATAAAGAGGAATATATCTTTAGGATAACTAGCCTATAAATAAATAACACCTTAAGTATTGTAACGAAGGATTTCGCACAAAGTAAAGAGGAAAAACTAAAAAAAGTAAAGCTCTATATAAAGGATAAGACTATCTTAATAAAAAAGTAGCCTATTAAGTTTAATAGCAGCAGGATTAAACTTACACACGACATAATAATCCTTACTTAAAAAAGATAAGTAAGCCACCTTCGCATAATTAATCTAAAAGACAAGAACGCTATATAATAATATATTAAGTAGCGTATAAGAGGTGCATACATTGCATCTATATATTAACTAGAGGTAGTATTAAATATATCTATTACTATATAAACTATAGATCCTTCGCACAACAATATTAAGGCACTTAATATATAAATTTAGTAGTAAATTAATAATAGCAAGGGCGGTCTTACTTTTATACTATTATAGCTTAATCGTGCGAAGCTATTTATCTTTATAAATAGCTTATTTACTAATAATAAGGACCTAAGCTTATAGCTTAGTTTCCTTATTATTGTTAGATTTGATAGTGTTCTGTCACTTTGAGCTAATGCAATGATGAGAATTGATAGTTGTGATAATTAATTAATGATGTTCGTGTTGTGTCTTGTTCGTGTTCTGTTAGACTACTACTGAAGTCTTCTTTTCTTGGCGTAGGATTGCCTAGCCACCTTTATACTTTGAGTTTAGTGCAAAGTGCCATGTAATCGGACAATTATGCTAGGCACTAAGCACCGTATAAAGGTTAAATATAATATTAAAATCCTTCGAAATATCGTGCACTAGAACTCTACTAAGTATAAAAGGATAATAAGAAGTATCCTTACAAGTAAACTATATAGCATAGTTAGAGATTTTAATAATACTATTACTCTTAGTACAACTCTTTAATAGATTATACGCACTCTTAATCTGCTTATAATTTTTATAGTTATTTATATAAATTTAAAGTTACTATATAATTACCTAGTTAAGCTAGGGACTACAAATAAAAAGAGCCTTATAATTAATATTATATTACTTAGGGAATTATACAAGAATAGAAGGATTATAAAGATTTAGTAAATTAATAGTAAAGATAACCCTGCCAACGCCTATATAAAGAAGACTCTATACCAGGCCCTTAAATCCTTAGTTTTAACTAACCGTCTAGTAATTACTATAGAAGTATTAGTAGACTGTCTAGAGCCCGCACGAAAGGGCACTAACTAACTAAGTCCCCGCATAAGACTATTTACTGCCTATTTTATTTTTATTTTTATTTTTTGTTGTTGTTTTCCTTCGTACACATATTTATTTAAGTTATTTATTTTAAGATTATCCTATTTAACTGCGATACGAAAGAGAAAAGAGCTAAGGAATTATATAATAGGATTTATAAAGAGGGATACTAAAGAATAAAAAGTAAAGAGAGAGGGAAGACCGTAGCATTACTAAGGTAAGTTATTTATAAGGGAATAGGCAGTACGTAATTAGATAGACCTATATAAAAGAGAAGAAGGTAACTAGTATAGAAGGTAACTCTTTAAATAAAAATAGAAAGTTGCTAGTATCCGTACGCAGTAGCGTTATGGTCGGAATACTAGTTATCGCGCGAGAAGAATGCGCGTGCACGTACGCGAACAGCCGTGCGCGAACATGTACATATTCTCCTTTTTATCTGTACAAAGAACAAGACAAGCAAGAACTAGATATTATTACCTATCTCTACTATCCGTACGCTGTGCACACTGTACACTACTCTTACTCTTACTACTTAAGTGCTTATCCTATAAGTCGCTAGGTAAAAGAGCCTATTCAACACTATATATTATTTTAATATTTCGAACATCCTAGGCCAGTAGTATTCTTTTTAAAGGATTTCTAAAGTTTTGCCTCTGCCTGGGTAATTACCTATAGGAGAGTTATAAACATGGCGTAGGAGCTTAATCTTTAGTTTATTATAGTCTAGTATTATTATCTAATCGCGATAGTATATGCAATTATCCCTAATTTTATAATTATTAAGCGTAATAATTTTTAACTTGTAGACTCTGCTTTATAGGAGCTATAGTATCTTAGTAATTAGTTTATCCTTAGCGTATTCTTTATTAATGATCTATATAATTAATTTATTTATTTCTATAAGACGCATCTCTATAGCGGGTTTAAAAAGCTACGGCGCATAGTTATAACGATCAGGGAGCTCGAAAACAAAGTCTATTAAGGAGAGAAAGCTCTATAATAACTAATTATTTATAAGTTTAGGGGGTCGCGTGCTTGGCTGCTTGGCTGCTCGGATTAACCCTAGCAAGCGCAGAAAGCTCTAGCAAGGTGCCTTTTGCAATAAAAGCTCTAGGCGTAGTAGTATCTAGTTATAAACTACCTTTACATTATCCTATACTATAACGTTTTATAATCTACGCGTAGGTGCGTCTAGCTTCTTACCTTACTTATTAGGTTAATAAGTAAGCGTAAACTAAAAGCAGGATAGATACTCTAATTATCTAGTCTAATAATAGCGTAATTATTTTATTATAGCAAAGTACTAGAGGTTTTTATAGTTACTAGGTATATTAATTAGGAAAGTCGCGCCCTCTAACTTAGGTTATTATTATTTACAGTAGTAGACTATCGCGAGTAGTTCCTTATTATAGATTTTATAGTTACCTTCTATAGGGCTTATTCTTTTAGAGTAATAAGCTACTAGCTATAGTTCTTTATTTTTATTCTTCTAAAATAGTACTTTAGCTATTATATAGTTAGAGTCGTTAGCCTCTACTATAATTAGTAGTTTTAAATTACAATAGCTTAGTATAAAAGCGCTTATAAAGGCGGCTTTTAGCTAATTAAACGCGCCCTAGTAAATGCTATTAAAGTAAAATACCTAATCTTTTTTTATTAGACTAATAAAAGGTGAAGCTAGTCTTAAGAAATCTAGTATAAATTAATAATAGATGTTTATAAAGCCTAGAAAGGCTCTTACGTCCTTTACGTTCTATAAGTATTCCTAGTCTTATATCGCTTCCACCTTTTTAAGATCTACCCAGATGCTATCTATCGTAATTACGTAACCTTAATACGTAACCTAAGTCTAATAAAACTTATTCTTACTAATATTAAGTTATAAGCCTGCTTTTTTTTATAGTTTTTAGTACTATGCGTACCTGCTAGTAGTACTTAGATAGTAACTTACTATATATTAGGATATTATTAATATATACCGTATAGAATACGTCTAAGTAGGGTTAAAGTATATTATTTACGTAGTGTTAGGATGTGCTTAGGGCATTAGCTAACCAGAATAGCATTATAAAGTATTTAAATAGACTATATTTTATATAGAAGGCTATTAGCTACTTATTTCCCTTTATTATCTTTAGCTTATTAAATATAGTAATAATATTAAGCTTTATATAGTACTTTATTTTGCTAAGATAGTTTAGCGTCTCCTAGAGTAGAGGGATTAGGTATTAGTTTTTAACTATAAGCGCGTTTAGTGCTCTATAGTCTATATAAAATTATAATCCTCCTCTTAGCTTCTTTATAAAAATAATAAGTAAGGCGATAGGTAACTTGCTAGCGCGTATAAAGTCTTTATTAAAGTGTTTTATAAGGTACTTATATAGCACCTTTAACATATCTTAGGACATACTATATAGCGGCCTAAATCCTAGCTATTTACTATCTTAAAGCTTAAATTTTAAGTTATAAGATTAATATTTAGGCAATTAATCTGTCTCTTTATAAAAGAATACATGTAGTAAGTTATAATACTTAGGTAGTATTTTAGTAACTAGGTTAATTTTCTTCCTCTTTACTAGTACTTTATTAATATTTATTATTAACACGACAAAGATTTCGTATCCTTAATAATTTATTAGTCTTAGTAAGGGAACTACCTTAATTACGTATATATTAAGTTTAGGTACTATAGCGTAGAGGACGCTATTTTTTAGTATATTATCCTAGAGTAATTTCTCTATTGCGAGTGTCTTATTAATTATGGAAGCTCTGCCTAGCCTACCTATAAGCGTTAGTTTGGGCTCCTATAGCTAGCGATATAGTATTTTACGCTAGTTATTATATTACGCTCTTAACCTAAGTAAGAGAGTAGTGCATTATTAAAGTTTAATTATTATTATTATAGGTTAAAGATCTAATTTAGTACTAGGGTACTATTTTATACTACTTATATATAGGCAACGGTCCTAGCAGCGTTTAGTTATAAACTTTAACTATTTAGTATTATAATTTAGCCTTACCTAATGCCTATATATTTAGGGCTATGTAAGAATTATCTAATACTAGTCTATTATTATTACGTAGAGCGTGGCTTGCTTCATGTAGTTCTAATAGTAAAAATAGATACTTGCTATATACGTAATATCTCTATTATTTAGTTATTTTCTATTAAATCTAGTAAGTTATATAACGTAGAATAGTAGCTATAGACGTAGTGTTAGATTACGCGCGAGGTCTTAATTGATAAATTTAGGTTTTATAGCTTTAGTATTAACTACGGTAATTACTAAATATTTAGTGTAAATAAGGCTCTCACACCTTATTCTAATCTAGGTTAGGGCGGTAAGGTATCGTAGTGCTTTACAGATTATTTAATAGTATAAGGTAATGTGACACTTGGCGCGAGGCTAAATAATTTAATCTTATAATAAAATAAAATAACTATTAGTCTATATAGGAGAATGTACTCGCATAGAAAATATATAAGTTAACTATAAGGAGCATAATAAAGGAAACCTGTCCTATATATATATCCTCCTTATCCTATAGAATCCCATAATGTCCCATATCCTGGTGCCGTGGGATTCCATGGGATAATCTGGGACGTTACGTAAGCCTAAGGTGGGGCCCGAGTGCCGTTATAAGGCCCGTCGTCCCACCGTTAACTTCTAGATCGTAACATTTAGCGTTACCTTACTAGATAGTATAGGGGATATTAATCTGTCTCTCCTAAGTTCTACTTAAGGGAGTAGCCTATAAATTTATTAAGACTTATATCTAGTATAGTCTTATTAAGCGACTTATCTCTAAGACTATACGTTTTTTAATAATAAATATTATTGTCGCGAGCGCGATTAGGATAAGTAAAAGCTAAAACTTAGGTTTAAAAAGTATAAGTTACGTTATTTCTAACTATAAGATAAGATTAAGCATTAGTTTAGTAAGTAACTCTAGTCTATAACATGGATCTGCGTTGTCTTCTTTAGGTAGTCCTTTATTATGTGTCTATATATCTTATAGTAAAAGTAGAGTCCCTTCTTTTAGTACTACCCCTTCTTCTAAGCTAACAAGATTATATATAATATATAAATCTTTATTATATTAGGATCGTGCTACTATTATAAGACCAATTAATAACTTAAGTAAGTAGGCAGATATTAAAAGTTATTATTATATTACGTAATTAGGTTAGCGTATTTATTAATATTAGATAGAATCTTAGCTCCTACTATTATACGTTAGAGGTTATCTAATAATAAGCAGCATAGGACATTAATCTACGCCTCTTTATTAAGCTAGTTATATACTATAAAGTGTTAAAACTAAGTAAAGTAGCTTAAGAAGGGTCGCTTCCCTTACTTTAAGTTATTAAGCTTATTCTACACTAATAGAGTTCTATTTAGGTTATTATATATAGCGCGAAGGAAGGCGATTAGCTTTTATATAGTATTTATATTAGAGCTAATTAGTAGGTTAATAAGGGTTATAGGATTATAGTTAAGCTAAAAGTAAGCGTAGATAAGTTTAGCGCATTTAGTGAGGTATTAATTAGTATTACCCTTTAGCTTTATTTATAATTATAAAATAAATAGAGGTAGTTCCTTCCTCTTACTAGTAAATATTAGTAGGTTAGGAAGCCTATCGCTCTGGTAGATAGGCTTCGTAACTATTAAGCCATCTCTAGATAGCGTCTTAAAAATCTCTATAGATCCTTTAGTTATGGCCGGGGTATCTAGCATAAAGTAAATAGACTTCTTAGGAGATAGCTTCTTATGTAGAGCTTTAATCTCGGCTTAGTAGCGAGCCTCTATACGCTCTAGAGCTTCTACTTAGTAACTAGTAGCTAGAGATATAGCTTCCTAAAAGGTTTTCTATATTAATTTTATCTAGTCTATTATTGCCTAGATTATAGAGTTCTAGTCTATTAGGGTCGTTATATTAGAGTTAGAGTAATCTAACGTAATATTATAAAAGTAACGAGTATAAGTGTCTTAGCCTATAATAACCTAAATTAATATTACTACGTTTAATATCTACGTATAGGTATAAGACGTTAGATAAGGAGAAAAGGTCTTCTCCCCCTATTTAGCATGGATCTATCTATCTCGCTTAGTCTAGGTACTAATACCTAGATGGCTAGCGTCGTGTCTAACCAATTAAAAGTAAGCTTTAAGGCCTGGGCCATCGGACCTTCGGGACCTAGTGTAATAGGAACAATCGCTCGTCGACACGAGAACCCTTAGCCAGTCAAGGCAGGATTCGAGATCATCCGAAAACCGACACTCATCCGTATCGGACCAATTTCGGACCTATCAGACCGATGGGGAACTACGGATCCGATTCGGACCTATTTCGGATCTATTAGACCCACGGTCAACCTATGGCAGATATGTGCTAGCTAGCTATCTAGGAAGAGGTGTATTTAGAGGAGCTTAGGGCCTTTATAGTTTAGTACCTTTTCTATATCTTTTCGTACTAGGCCTATAGGCACTTAATTTATTTAAGGCTAAATTCTTATACACGCACTCCTATATGCCTCTGCTAGAAAATACGCTAATATTAATCCTTTTAGTAACCTGCGCCGATACACCTAGGCTATTAAACCTTTAGGCTTAGGCCATCGGACCTTTAGGCCTAGGCTATCGGACCTTTAGTTCCTAAAGTATAAGTTTAGAGGTAGAAGTCTATATACTAACGTACTATTATTAATAGTACGTCTAGGCTGTCAGGTGGCCTAGGAGGTTACCATAACAAAAAATGTTAAAAAATACAGAAAAAAATAAAAGGAAATAGTTATAGAATAAAGTACATATAAGACTAAATAGGAGTTAATTATAAAGAAGTTTTTAAAATAGCTTAAAAAAAGCAATATAGAAGATATTATATTTATTATAATAATAATAAGTATAATAACTAAGAAATACTATAGCGGTAAATAAAGATAGCAGGAAAATAAACGCATAAGATATAAGCTATAAAAAAAGGAAATTTTATTAAAAGAATTAATTTTTTATAATAACGTAGGAATAAATGATTATAATTTTAATCTAAAATAAAAAGAATAATTAGAATATGTAAGTTTAGTATTATATATAATAAGTAGAAAAATAATTTAAACTTTAAATAATTAAAGAGCTAGAGTAGTAACATTAAAGTTATATAAATATAAAGAGTTAGTATTAAAAAATAGAAATAAATTTATATATAAGTGTCGGATTAACAATCTCAAAGGCCTTAGACGTGTTATAAGGAATGCGTGTGTAGAGGAGCGAGCATCCCGTTAATAGTCGTCGAGATCTCTGTCGTGTTACGAAACACTACATGTGTGGAGCGAGCCCCATATGGGACTAGCTTCTATACCCCGCGATGTACTTCGCTCCTTAGTAGATAGAACGAATAATTAATAATTAATCTTTAAATGTAATCCGTTTTCAGTTCCTTTCCTTTTACTAGTGAGAGCCTATCCAACACGAATTAGTGATTGCTTAAGGCGATCACAGATAGCAAGGTAAAAGAGACAGACTATTAATAGCCCAACGAGAGAAATCTCGGGTTAATGCAGAATGTGCTAAGAATAGAGCAAGGTAGAGATAATATAATGTACTCTTAACTAACCTCTAAAGCTACTAGTTTAGGCCGATCCGCGGACACAGAGCGCGTCAGCAACGTATTATAATTTACTATATAAACGTCTCTAGATAACCAAGTTACGTACACTAACACACGTTAGAAACAACTAATCGACGAGATAACTATAACGATAACGAGTTAACACCTACTAGTATAATAGTAAATAATTAGAGTAGTAATAGCGCAGTAGGCGATGCTAATACTTAAGCTTAAGCTTAACTACGCGATAATTAGTTAGAGCATGGCTTAAGTAAACACGGGGAAGCTACTTCTATCTAGGCTAAATTTACTACCTAACACCTTATAGGAGACTGCCCATATCTAGTAGCGCTAGATATTATTAACATATCTCTCTAGGATACACCTGCACCGGCAGACGCAAACGAGACACACGTAATAACCTAGGTTATTAAAATTATCCACGATTACAATATAGTAATAGTCTAGGACGATGACCTCTTTGTAGATTACTATTATAATTTTAAAGGATAGACAAAAGAGCTATTTCTTAAGATTAACCGCAGTATATTAAAGTCTCTAAAGACAGTCCTATAGCATAAAGGAGTCTATACAGGTAATAACCGCGCCAGGCTTGCTAATTCTCTATATAATCTATTAACTATAGAGAACGTTCCTAAATAGGACCCTATAGAATTCCAAGCCACGATATTCGACTAACAATCGAAGGCATACAAGCGCTAGCAGAATATATAATAGATAGCTCTTATAGCCAAGCAATAACCGTAGTAGGATAGCCCGCTAGCTAGTACACATGTATCATAGTTATAGCTACAGCCGCAGTAGCTAAAGCACTTATAGTAAGATAAGTAGTAGTCAGAGCACTCGCAGCAAGGCGAGTAGTATAGAGTAAAATACAACGCTTAAAACTAATTTAAAACACAAGGGCTATAACTAGTGCACTAGATAGAGGAAACCTAAATAATAAGATAGAGCACTAATAATTAATAACCGCCCTCTATAAGTAGTGCGCTCGGAGGACCTTAGTCTTAATAATAGTAAGAATAAGGCGCGTAATCACAGTAATAGTAACTATAAACGTAGGCACGGCCGCCAGCGATTACATATTACAAAATTACGCTATTTCCATAATAACCTATAAACGGTGTACCTGGCAGACCACCTAAGCTACTATATAACCCGTATAAGACGCTGCCGCCGCGCTAGTCCCGTAATAACTAACTTAACGCTAATATAATCACGCAGTTTTCTAAGCTCTAGGATAATAGCAAGAAATAAATAGGAGACGCGTATAATCTACTTTATAATAAAATTAAGATCTTCTTTAGCATCTATTAGCAGGTAGACATCTATAAAGAGTAGTTCCATGCTATGTTTCCTCGTATTCTTATAGGGCGAGTAGAGATGTTCTATATACAAGTTATAAATAAAGGTAATAGCTTTTCTAATGCGTACACGGCAATTAAGAACTACTTTAACTATAACGTCTAGTATTAACACTATTACACGGACTAAATAACTATAACCTTCGCCCGTACGCGCACGGAGAACCCTAATAAGGGCTTATATAAGGTGCTATAGATTTTATTTAATAAGCTATAGTTATACTAACACGCGCTTAGTAAGAACTTTAAGAGTAAAAATACCCTATATACGACTATTATTAACGCGTGCTATAGAGTTCTAGAACTTAAAATAGCACTCTTTAAGTTAGCTATAATCTGCAAAGGACTCTTTTTAGATTTATAGTCTATAATTAAGACGCACCTTGCACGTTAGCATATAATATAAATACTAATAGGGAGCAAGACGCTTATAGAGGACTAGTACTACCCAGACTATCGCTATAATAGTAATAGAAGAGATCGAGGGGGATTTAGAGAGGGATTTAGAGGTAGATTCAGAGGAGGATTTAAAGGCGGAGGTGGATTTAGCAGTAGATTCTAAGGAGGCTAAGTAAGTAATAGAGGTAATTAGCGCTTTAATAGCCATAATAGCGCACGTAGATTCACGCCACGCTAGAAGAAAAAGTGTTTTGTCTACTAAAAGGAAGGCTACTAGTTAACTAACTATATAGATAAAGAACGTAAGGCCGCCTGCGCGTAGTTCTTTTCTGCATGTTACTTTATAGATATATAACCGCCCGTAGACTTCTCCGTGTACCTTACGGAGTATAAAGGAATTAAACACGCGACCCAGTATAACTAAGAAGGCTAGAGAGAAGAGGAAGTCTATAAGGATAAGAATAATAATAATAGCGTTATAGCCGCGTACGTTAAATAATAATTCTTTAAGGAACAATACCTCGCAGATTAAGTATTTCTATACTATATCTCTAGCGATAATATTTACAGTAAACGCGCACTGTTAACGCCAGCGTTATAGTTTCTTATTAAGGACCAATACGCGCGATCCGTGTACTAGGGAATTCTGCCTAATACTAGCGCCGCCAATGTATCCACGATTGGCAGGGAACAATACCTCGCGCTAACACGAGAAGACCTAATAGTTATAATAAACATATCTACGATAGGAAAAGCGTCTATTAAATTTAGTAAGGGTAGTGTTACCGCGTCTATTAGCACCGCGCAGGTCTCTACGGAGATTGGGAAAGTTAATTTTAAGGTGCTTAAAGTGCCCACACCGTTCCTGCTATGCCTTGCGGATATAGACAGGTTAAATGTCTATTTTAACAACACCACGGATGAGCTCGTACAAGGAGAACACCGCACCCTAGTAATCCGTAAATAGGGATATCTGTGGTTTTATCTTAATAAGAGAGAGCGCGCAACGATGTTTCTAATAAAAACTAAGTTAAGATAGCTATATTACTAGTTTAGGCACCTAGCTATTATACGACTTATTAAGCTATTAAAGAACGCTAGTTACAATAACTTTAAAAAAAGAACTCTTAAGAAAATTATAAAGTTCTATTATTATTATTAACTAAATAGCTCCGCGCCGCGCTAATTTAAGTTTACCCTTAAAAATAATTGCTACTTTAACTACAAAATCCTTATTAACGTAATATACTTAGGCAACAAGCCCGTACTACACGTGGTTAATAAGTCTACTATATTTTAAGGTGCGAAGTTCCTTAGCGCTATTTCGGCCAAGGAGACGTGGCAGGCACTACGGATATTATGGATTAACACCTACTAAGGCCCGCCGAATATTATTACACACGATATAGGCACTAACTTCGCGAGCGCAGAGTTCCACGCTAAGGTAAAAATTATAGAAGTAACGTGTAAATAAGTGCCTACGGAGGCGCACTAGTCTATAGGTAAGACTAAGAGGTATTATGCGCCCCTACGCCGCGCATGGGATATACTCTATATTAAGCTTATTAGCACTATGTCTAACAAAGCGATCCTCTAAATAGCTATAAAAGCTATTAATAATATGGCTGGCCCTAACGGGCTAGTCCCGACTTTACTAGTCTTTAGGGCGTACCCACGTATAATAACGGAGTCACCGCCGTTACTATTAATAGTTAAGCGTAGCAAGGCTATTTAAAAGGTAATAAAAACCTTACGTAAGATCGCCGCAGAGCGCCAGGTCGCGAATGCCCTAAACACCTAAAATAAACCTACTTCTAAAGACGTACTCGCACTCTCGCTACAAAGCGAGGTTTTAATCTAAAAAGAAAGTGACGGCTGGAATAGCCCGTATAAAATCGCTAGTATAGACGGCCACAACGTTACTGTTAACATGGTTAATGGTCCAACAATATTTAGATCAACTATTATTAAGCCATACTATAGACTAGACTACCTCTAGAGTAACCCTAATGCGCCACACGCACTGCATGAGCCACCTATAGATATAAAAGTATCTATAGTAGCGTAACCGCGCAAGAGAGGCCGTTCTCTAGGATTAAAAAATAAGCGCAAGGCAAATGTGTACATAATAGAGAAGGAGGAGGCCGACCATAAGCTAGTAATTAAGCTACGTAATAATAAGGTTATCACGACCCTAGGCGCACCCTTTAAGGCGTTTAATAATTAAGAAATTAGTAACCTCGTAGGCCGTGGAGTGTTTAAGTTTAAACTATACGATAAGGAATTACACGGCGGGATCTAAATTTTCAAATCGCGTCTTATACAAGAGGTTAAAGGAAAAATAACTAAGCCCTATAAGAAATCCCGTCTAGTTATCTAAGGCTACTAGGACCATGGTAAGAAAGCTATCTTAACATAGTCTCTAACCATTTAACGCTATAGCTAGCGTCTAATTATAGCCTTAGCGCCTATACTTATATAACGTGAGATAACTATTAAGCTGCGCAATATAACGCAGGCATATTCTTAAGCGTAAATAAATCTCTAAAGGACGATTCTTGCACATCTCCCCTTAGAACTAGTGTTAAAATATCTAAAAGGCACGCTACTTTACGTAATTAAACCGCTATACAGGATCGCGGAGGCAGGGGTTTATTAGTAGATAACGTACTATAAACACTACTATAAGGAATTAGACATGTCTATATTAACGTACGACCCTTACTTATTAGTTATAAATAAGGACGTAGACGCCTTTAGACTTATTAGCATGCAGACTAATAATACCCTTATGCTTAGGATAGCCACATTCTCGTCGCTTAAAGAGAAAAAGCTCGAGGACGCATAGTTTTAATTAAAGCTAAAGACTATCCTAACGCTAGGCGTGCAACTAGACTTTAATAGTTACACACTTAAGATAGAAAATAGCGAAGCAATCTTAAACCTTAAGCAAAAGGGATAAGGAGGAAAGATTAAGCTTATTAATATTAATACTCTTAATCGCGCGTAATAATACACTAAATAGCGCGCCTGTGGGGCGTACATTGCATTAACATGTTAACTAGAAGCGTCTTTTAACTTATTCGTGGCAGCTCAAGCGTAGTAACCTTTAAATAAGGACATTAAGGCGCTTAATAAGCGCCTTAAATGGCAGATAGAAAATCTTAACCGTAGACTACGCTACGTACCCGTTAACCTTATTAACGCTAAACTAATAGTATTCGTGGACAGCTCTTTTACTAATAATAAGGACCTTAGCTCGCAGCTAGGCTTTATACTCATGCTTATTAATAAGTCTACAGATGTCAACAATACCTTTACAATCTACGGTAACGTAATACACTATAGCTTAATAAAGTATAAGTGTGTTACACGAAGCGTACTAGCCTCTAAGATCTATAGCATAGTTAACAGGTTTAACATAGGCATTACTATTACCACTACCTTATAAATAATTATAGAGCGTCTTGGTCTGCCTGCAGTTCCCTTAGTTATTTATATAGACTTATACTCCCTATACAAGTGCCTTGTAAAGCTTGGGACAACTAAGAAAAAGCGCCTTATAATTAACATCATAGCACTGCGCCAGTTATACGAACGCCGCGAGATTATAGAAATCTAATAGATTAATGGTAAAGATAACCCTGCGGACGCTTTCACGAAGGCATCACCAAACCGCGCCTTAAAACGATTTATTAATAGTAATAAGGTAATAGTCTAAGTTAAGGGCTAAGTGCAGAGACCTACGATCTCTGCCTAGCGCATTCGAGTTTAAATATTCGATCCTTTATATATATAATTAATATCGAGAAAGAAAAGACTTCTAGTGTTGGATTAACAATCTTAAAGGCCTTAGGCGTGTCACAAGAAATGCGTGTGTAGAGGAGCGAGCATCCCGTTAATAGTTATCAAGACCTCTATCGTGTTGCGAAACACTACATGTGTGGAGCGAGCCCCATATGGGACTAGCTTCTATACCCCGCGATGTACTTCGCTCCTTAGTAGATAGAACGAACAATTAATAATTAATCTTTAAATATAATCCGTTTTTAGTTCCTTTCCTTTCACTAGTGAGAGCCTATCCAATAATAAGAAAAATTAGCGTATACAATATAAGTGGTAACAAAAGGAAACTTAATTATAAATTAATATTTTTTTAAGAATACACGAGGAAACTAATGGAGTAATTGTAATTTATAATATAAATAGGAATGAAAAATTAAAATTTTGAGTATTATAAATTATAAGCAAGAAAGAATTAATAAGTTTATTATAAACAGGATTTATGAGAGCAATATAATAAAATTAAAGTTATAAAATATTAAAAGGTAAAATGAAAAAAAAAGGAAAGGATTAGAATAGTAATAAATTAGGTGTTTAGGGTTATTAATAGTATTAATTTAGTATTAAAGAAATATAGCGGATAAGTATTAAAAACATTAAAGAGTAAATATTTAAAATATATTATAATATTAGCTTTATAAATATAAAAAGTATAAAATAGATATTATTTATAAAGTTAGGCTTGTATAAAAGGATTTAATAAGGACTATAAGAATTTATGGAATTAAGATAATAGAAAGAACAGTGTTGAAATAATATAGGAGAAAAGTTAACGTTATAAGTAATAATAGAGCTAGGATTATAAAAATCAAGGTTAGAATTATAAAAAGGTATAGAAAAAGGTTTTTTTAAGAGTTAAATGAAGGTAGAATATATGGGTAGGGTTAGGAAATTTCGAGAAATAGATTTCTTATTTTAAGGTTCTAAATAATAGGGTTTACGTGCGCGAGTCGGATGTACTCTTCTAATTATTTATTAGGGCTGTGGTTATGGAGTTATTCGTGTTGAAAGTGGTATAGTTATGGGGTAGAAACCTGATTTAGTAAGGCGCGAGAAGCGACGGCGCTAAACTAAGTTAAGTTATTAACTTAATATACTAAAGCTCTTCCTTCTCTTAAGAAATATCTCTAACGCGATATATCTTCGCTAATATTCCTATCCTTACGACCCTCTTATCTAGGCAGAGGAGTTAGTCGCGGGCAAGGATATAGATAGATTACTATTTCCTCTTAAATTACTAGTAGTAGACGATGTGGAGGCTATAGTAGTTATAAGCCAACTTTAAACAAGTGATAGGGAACAGATAAATAAACGCGTTAAGTATAAATAATATATACTATAATAAATAAAAAATAGAAATGTAAGACTACTAGAATTCTACTTAGTATATATAAGCTAATTTAACATAGTGCGTAAGGTAACGGCGCTAAACTAAGTTAAGTTATTAACCTAATACGCTAAGCTATTCTTCTAGGATGTCTTTAACGCAACGCGTCTCTATTAATTATGTAAATTATAAAGCTTATAGGATGCCAGGAGGAAGACTACTAAAATATACTACTACTAAAGCTAAGGCTAAGGTAAAGTAGAGGCGTAAATATAAAAATTACTTACGCTAGAAGACTTGTTCTTTTTAGCGCGTAGCTTATCCTAATTTTATCTACTACGAGCCTACACTTCTAGGCACTTCTACTACTACCTACCTAGACCTTAGTTTTTAAACTAGCGCTAACGTTCCTATCCCTCGCGACCCTTTTATCTAGCTAGATAAGTTACTAAAAGGTAAGGATGTATATAGACCTGCATGTCCTCTTACATCGCTAGTAGTAGATAACGTAGAGGCCGTAATAGTTATTAGTTAACTCTAAGCGAGTAATAGGGAACAGGCAAACGAGCGTATTAAGTACGAAAAACGTATACTGTAATAGATAAAGGGCAGAGATACAAGAACTACTAGTATTCTACTTAAGATATAGGCTAGAGCTATGCAAGTACGTATAAGCATAGATATAGTTCTAGCGTACCTAGGGAACATAGAAAAGCTAGTAGAAGTAAATAGTAATAGTATTTATAATATAGTAGGCTAGCGTTACGCTATTAAGAGTAGTAACCTACAGCGATTATCTACAGCGCCTATTACTAAGAAGCTGGCTATCGCGGGAGCACCCCCTATTACGAACACTTATAGTATTAGGTATATATTAATACCTACTCTAGTAAGAGCTGCTAACGCTTCTCTAGAGGCGCTAAATAGCCTACGAATACCTAGCCAGCGTAGTGTCTCTTTAGCTTAGTTAAGTGGCCAACGTAAGACCTTCCTAGCCTAGAGTAACACACTACTGTCTTAGGTTAGACCTGTATCTAGATAACTATCTAAGAATTATAATATATTATAGCTAGCGTAACTATCCCCTAGCTATTATACTCCTCTACTACCACCACTACCCCTATTAACTAATTATAGTACACCTCGCCTGCCACAGCTATCTAGCAATAGTAACACCCCTTAGCTAGCTACGTAATAAACACTAGCTACTATATCTTCTTTATTATTTGCCTGCACTAGTACTATGCCTAGCCTAAGTACTACCTAAGTACCGTTACTAGTGTAATTAATATCTAGAATAAGTAGTCTACTTACGCTACCCACTAAGCAAACCACCTATAAACTCGCTAAGTAGCTACGGAACTTCTAGGGCTATACCTACAAGGAGCATGTAGAGGCGAATAGACTCTATAAGTAACATTATTAGCGCCTTAATATACACTCTATATACTTATTATTTAAGGAGGTGATGCACCTACTTCGCGGAGTATATAATAGGGAAACGCCTCTTCTAGATATACTTAGTAACCCTAAGCTAATAAAGCCCTTTACTCTACTTAAAGGCTTAGATCTAAAGGCTACGTTCGAGGGCACAAGTCCTAGAGCTTTTCCTAAAGATATTAGTACCCTAAATAAGAAACTACCCCGTAACCTGTGCCTGCAATAGCACTATAATAGTAGTAGAAAAGAACGTACTACTAAGATTAGGTTTAATATAGATAGTATCTACTGCTTTCCTAGCAGCCTAGCGTTTGCCTAGAACGGTATTAACTAGTATTCTTAGGCGCATCCCGTCCTGAACCTAGACGCGGATATATATTTTAGTCTTATAGTGTTAGCGTATAATAGTCGCGGTAACCTAGTAATAAAAAGCCTATTATTATATAAGATCCCTTATTACTACTTTAGCTTGGTTACAGGTAGCACTAAGTCCCTACTACTATTTATTTTCTTCCTAGAGCTCTACCTTAAAAGCCAGTATAAGCACACTACCTACCTGAGCAAGCAAGACTAGTAACTTTAGCTAAACACTATACTACTCCTAGCTATAGGTAAGATAGTAAATAACTTAATCTTAGCGTTATACCTTCCTGCCTTTAAGGATAAAGCTAGTAAGAGCATTACTGCGGCGTTAGTAGAAATATTAAAGCGAAAAGAGAGCGCGCGGGAGCAGCTCTTAGAGTATAGGCTATAGCACTAGTACCTTAATCTACTATAGACTACTATCCTTAACTAGATTACTAAAAGCCCTAGCTTAGATCGCTTTAATAATACTACCCTGTTTATGCACGCGAAGAACACTAAGCTAGCGTATATAATAAATAACCTAACTATTACGTATAGGCGCTAGGAGGATGCTTAGGCAAAGGCTACTTACTCGTAGTTCTATAGCCAAGATAGGACCTTTATAGATATCGCTAAGACAATTACATCCAAGGACTACGCTTACCTGTATAACGCTATTCTAGATAAATTTAAGGTAAAGACGTATTTCTAAAAGTAGTGCTACCTAGAGTCGTACGCTTGCACGCGCGTAAAGCTACTAAAAAATAATAAGCGCGTAAAAGGGAGTCCTCGCGTAATAACTTACCTATAGGCTACGATAAGAGACTTAATAGGCCAGACACTATCTAGCGTGCCGCGCGGGCAGGAAAACATAGATAGGTTAGTTTATTTATAGTTTTACGCTAATATTAAAACGCTATTTAATAATTCTAAGGTATACGTGTTTAATAACTAGGCAGTGGAGAATCTGGCGCTAGATTCTGGCTACGTCTAATTGCTATAGTAGCAGGGTAGGGGCGCGACCTTCTTAGAGAATGTCTATAAGGGCGCCTATTTACATAGTAAGGGCCGTGCATTTTCTAACCTTAGAGATAACTAGCGGAAATTATATAAGATCTAGGAGGAGCATAGAGTTTCTTTTACTATAATAGATAAGATCTACGAGTAATGGCGTGAGTAGGATCTTTATAATAATAGTATTAACAACGCTAACTAGCCCCTTTCTTACTATATTATCCCCTTACTAGAGCTGTTTAGCTTTCTCTACGCCTAGATTAATAAGTACTATTTTCTATTTAAGCACACGCTTACGCACACTACTAGAACCTACTTACTACCTAAGACTATAGTTATAGTAATTACGCTACGAGCGCTTTACTTTTGCTACGATAGTAATTTACTAGCAAGAGAGTCGCTATTATATAAGAATTACTAGGAATAAAGGCGCGGGCAGAATCTTATTATAAAAAAGGGCCTTAGCATGTAGGAGACGCTAGAGAAGTGCAGTATTAGCTAGTTCCTGCCTAAGTTTAGCTAAATAATTAGGCGGTTACTTTTACTGCATGGTAATAACATACTTATTAAAAACTTACTAATGTATGCCGAGTACAAGCGTAAGTAGCGAGTGGTTAAGGACCTACAAAACGTGTTTATCTAGTTTAACTAGGCAACGGGATAGTTTTAGCAGCACTACGTCCTATAGCACCCCCTACTACTTTAAACCTAGTTAGAGTATCTACACGTCCTTTACCTAAAGTAGTTTAATACTAATATTTGGGCGGCCATACTCGCCGCCCATAAGAGCCGCCTAGAGCTATTAGCTGTTACGCTAAAGCAGAATGGCAACGTGGCGTTTTACTATAAAGAAATAAAACGCATATTTACTAATAAAGGCGTGGTTACGCCGCTATATATTATTACTAGTAATAAGATACGCTTCTTAGTAGTTAATAAGCTATTAGAATTTCTCTTTTTATAGGATAACGAGCTAGAGCGCGCAGGATAAGGAGTTAAGCCCTTTTATTTAATTCTATAAAAGAGCTTTAAATTTATAAAGAGCCAGCTAGGCTACTAGCTCGCGAATAGGTGGCTAGATAAGTTTTTTTACCTTATCTGCCTAACGTATTAGATCCTGCCCTATTTATTAAATAAGTCGCTAATTATGTCGACAAAAGAAAGCCGCACGAAAGGCTTATAAGGGAAATAATATAGTTTTTAGCTATCTTTATAAACCCTAGCATGATTAGATTGCTATTTAACAAACTACCTAAAATAGTCTACAGTCTCGTCTACTAAGCGTATTAATATTCCGGCCGAGCAAGTGCGTATAATCGGGCCTAGGAGACAATAGCGCTTATAAAGGCGTGTAAACGGCAAGGACTACGCATACAGGGCGTGAATAAGATAGCAGAGTACTAGATTACTAGCCAGACAAGCGCAGGCGCGAAGGGGTTCCTACTAGTATAAGAGTAAGAGATACCTCCTACGCTGGCAATATAAGAGAGAATTAGAGGCTTAAGTTTAGATAAGCTAGATAGATTAATAGTGGCGTTTACGTAGAAAGAAGGCGCTATAGTTATTAAAAAGATATAAAATAAGAATAGCCCTAAGCAAGTAGCGCGCGTAATACCCTTATAGCGTATTCTTAACTTCTTTTAGTAGGCTAGCGAGGGGCGCGCTAAGGTTAGGCAGGCGTTTAGCGTAAGTAATAGTATATTTATGCTATCTACTAATAGTAACTAAGTGCGTCCTAAAAAGAAAGTAATGCCATTAGAGGCTACTTTTAAGGTTTAAACATATTTACTAGGCTTAGCTAGCGTAGCAAGCAAGCTAATATAGGCTTAATTTTACCTTTACCCTCGTCGTCTTTATTATCCTCGCTAACCTTACTTTCCTCCTTATTATTAGTAACCTTCTCTGCCTGCGTAAATAGTAAGGGCACGCCAGCCTTAATAGATAGCCTCTCTTTACTATTAATTAGTTTACCTGCTATCCTGTCCGCGCCTAGCCACGCACTAAGTATCTAGCTTACTTTATATATGTTAGGATTTACCTTCTTTACTACCTCTAGCTAGAGTGCTTACTCCCCCACACGCAGCGTTTACTCGACCTACTTAGGGGCAATATTACTAGGAATTAGGTATAGGAAGCCCTAGCTAAGGGTCCTAGTAGTATAGTACTATTAAGTAGCTTAGTTTAGGCGTAGCCTTAACGTGCTTTAGGTAAATCTATCTAGCGTACTACTAGGCGCACTTATCTAAATAAGCGTATTAATAGCCTTATTATTACATTCCCTGCGCGGTACGCCTTACGCTTTTAGCTTAGCTATCTTATTAGCGTAGGCACGTCTATAGAAGGCTATTACCTAGCAATACTTAATATATATAGCTACTACGCGGCACTTATAGTGCTTAACTAGATAGTAGGTAAAGGTAAAAGCTTTATCTACTATACTAGCGTAAGAGATAAGTGCGCAGGAAATAGCTAACCCAGGGCTGCATAAACATATAGCCCTACATGTTAATAGGATCCTGGTTTTGTTAGGGATAGAATATCCGCGCTAGGCCAATTCTTCTATGTATATCTAAGAACGTAGCCCGTATATTAAAGATAGTTAACCCTACATGTCGATAGGTTCCTGTAGTCCAATTAACCTAAAATTTTAGTGACAGATTTAGCACACTAAGTTACACGTCCCAGCCAATTTGCAGCACTAAATAATATATAGTTATAGGCGTTAGGGTTACGCGTTAGGGTTAGGGTAAATATAATAAGGCGGCGATTAGACACCGGAGGCAGCTCCGAAATAGAGACTAACGCGTAGCATAAGCAAAGACGCGTTAAGTCGCAAAGAATTCCACGCGTTAAAAAGGCTATATAGTGCGATAGGGACCTATTGTTAGAACCCACTCGCAGTAGCGTCGAGCCCGCCATTATAGTAAAAAGTAGTATCGCAAGCGAGTATTTTGAATATTTACCTAAGTATTTATTAGCGATATGCAAAGAGTGTAGGTACAGGGTTTAGCCTAGCCAGGCAAGTAACTATTTATGGCGGATTTATTAGGGTATTGGGCGCACGCGAGCGCAGTTAGTAGTAGATAAGCTTAATAGCTAGGCTAGTTTACTCTAGTATGCCGGCGAGCTAGAGGTGCCTAGTTAGAGTATTAAACCTATTAGCTAGTTACTAGTATATATAAACGGATTAATGTGCTAATTAGCCCTAGGCCAGTGTTATTAGATTGTTCGAAGTTTCCGCGTTATAAAGAACCATTAGCGCCATGTTTATAGTTAGTTACTAATAGGTAGAGGTAGCCATCCACGTTGATTAGAGAAGCAAAGCATATAGTTACGTAGTAATTAGGGTTAGAGGCGCGTCTATTACTAACAATTATTAGCCTAGGGCGCCGGTTCGCAGTATTTCGAGGTCCACTAACCCAAACCCACCCCCGAACCCGTAGACGGCGAGGCCGGGTGGGCAAGCGTTGGTAGAAATATAAATAAGGCGTGGGCTAACGTGCAAAAGTAGGCTAAGATAATAATCTAGGACAGCGCGCGAGATAAGGTAAACCTATAGTTAAAGTAAACTAGGTAGATACTATATTTAGTAAGCATAGAGTAGCCCAAATTATTAGCAAGCGTAGAAGAGCCTAAAGCTAAAGAGGAGCCCGTGGCAGCCGCCATGTAAGAGGCTATAGATAGGTTAGTATAGTTTAGCCAGGCGTCTGTTATCCACCGCACGGGGATATTCGTGCGATTAGAAGTAATCTAGATAGAGAAGCACTAAACGTGGTTTACGCTATTATAGCTATATATAGATAAGAAGGCGGTTAGTAACCATGCCCAGCCGTGGAAGTAGATATTAATATTTTTTTAGCAAACACAGCAAGCGCACGCGTGGAAGAGCCCCACGTACCGGTTTACCTAGTAGCAGCGCGAGGCGTAGGAGGCGTTAGTAAAGGCAGCAGGAGGAGCGGTAGAGGAGGAAGAGAAGAAAAAAGAGGAAGAGAAAAAAGAGACAAAAGAGATAAGAGACAGAAACGATAGTGTAGATAAGGCAATAACAGACGACGCAGACAGTGCGGTGGGAGAGATAAAGGCTAAGTAAAAGGCAAAGGAGGCTAGAATTATAGGTAAGCGTAAAGCGTTATTAAGTATTAAGAAATCGTGTTTAGCGTTTTGCATTGCATTATTAAGCCAGTCTATTACCTGCAAAGAGTACGACAGCCCGTTAGTGTATATATTAGTCATATTAGGGGTAAAGGAGGACAGGTAGAAGGGCGCCAAACAGTACCCGCCTATTTTATTAGCCGTTATTAAGGTTACCTGGTTTATAGTAGTGTAGTAGGCGTTGGAATTGTTAGATGCATTCGTAGGAGACGACATAAATAGTAATAGCGCATATAAGAGCGATAGGGATAGCACTCAGTAATAGGGCCAGCCAAAAGGGTGTTTGCAGCAGGTCTAGCAGATAATAGACAGGTTTATAATACGCGATAGTCACAGCCCCATGTAGTAGATATTGGATTTACGAACGTATAGACTAAAAATCTATTACAACACGACGTCACGCGGCCATGTAGAGTGGGTAGGGCAGAACGAGCTATTATATAAGGAGCTATAGTTTACTATGGCCTAGTTCCGCAGCATGGTGCACGGGTTAAGGGAGGAGAGTTAGTAGTTATTAATAGAGGATTTATTATTTAGTAATAGCCCGTTTACTAAGCCCGTCCCCAGCATCCCGTAGGAGAGTTTACGCGATAATCTAACTAATAAGTAATTAAGGTAGAATTTTTTAAAAGACCAGCGCACTCGCATGCCCGTAAACGGGGAGCAATAGTTATATAAGCGGGTTAGCCAGGATGCCCGGATTAGGGACTAGTTTATAAAGCTAGGTACTCGTTCGGGCGTTAACTAGTAAGAGGTTAGGCGGTACATAGACTAAGTAGTTATATTTAAGGAGAAGTTAATCGCGTTAATGCATATTACGGGCGGGTAGCCAGCCAGAGGGCCCGAGATCATGAGCATCCAGCACAGTAATATAGTTAAAGGGGGCCACTGTAATATATTCGTCGAGGACAGCAAGGTAGTATTTATAACGAAATACTATAAAGGGTATACCGTTAGCAGCAACGTTAAGATTATCCACTAGTATTTACCGCGCGAGGTGGGCGAGTTAGTAGTATATTATATATGGCTGGTGTTGCCGTTCTAGCAGTGGATAGAGGCGATAGTGTAGAAGAAGGAGGCGATTTCGTTGCATATATGGCCAGCCAACCCCAACGGGCGTAAGTAGACGACGGACCAATTGCGAGAGGTATTAAAACGCAAGACTAGCGTTAGATTAGGCTAGTTATTAATAATTACCACGTACCGTGAGATTGCTATTAGTATTAGTTAATAGTTTTTACGCGGGTCCGCGGCGTTTTAGCCAAAAAAAGGAGACGAAAGCAAGGCATGGAATAAAGAGAACACGAAAGCGTTGGTAGCGAATTTATAGGCTAGGCACACGGCGCATGTGGCGGGTATAGTATACGTACAAGGTATTATAGAGCAGGCTAGGGCAATAGTAGATAGGTAATAGTAGTTTTAGATATTAAGCACGGATTGGCATTAATTTTTAGGGTTTCTACTAGATAGTAGCGAGGAGAATAGGTGCAGGAAGCGAAAGAGGGTGCTGTTTAAGAGTAAGGTAGATAAGGCCAGGATGGATTAGTGGGGAAGGTTAAGAAAGATGGACACTACCAAGCAGTTACAGAGGATGGCAGGTAAGATAGTAACATTTTAAAGCGTGCAGCGAGAGGCGATTAATGCTATTATGGGCAAAAAGAGCCCCGTGGTGGTGGTAATACTAATAGGGGCAGGTAAGAGCATGTTATTTATATTACTAGCGTGGGCCAAGCAGGGCGGCACGACTATTATTATTGTCCCGTTAATTATATTACGAGGCGACATAATGCGGCGGTGTAGAAAGCTAGGGATATTATATGCAGCGTGGGAGAGCCGGTGCCTGCCCAACGTAGCCGCGGTGGTGTTAGTAATGCTTGAGTTGGCTGTCACGCAAGGGTTTACTATATTTATAAACTATTTAAGAGTAACACGGTAGTTAGACTAGATTATAATTAATAAGTGCTATATTATGTTAAATTGGTGGTACACATTCCGCAAGTAGATATAGTAGTTAGGCAAGTTAGTGGCCGCGGAAACATAGATAGTGTTATTAATAGTAACGTTGCCGCCTAGCGAAGAGGATAAGTTATTCTAATAGATATATTTTAATACTAACTAGGTTAAGGTGTTCTAGGCAGAGACGGCGCGGACGAACGTGGCATACTAGGTAATTAAGGTGGGAAGAGTAGTAAAGAAGTAGGAGGTAGAGGGGATAATATTAGGCGTAGTGCGGTAGAAGTTACGCAAGTATAGGCAGGGTAAGGTAGTAATATATAGTAATTTAGTGCGTAAGGTTAAGGCGTTAGCGTAGTAGTTAGGGTGCTATGCGTATTACTACGACGCCGTTAGTAAGATAAGTATGTTAAAGGATTTTATATTAAGTAGTAAGCGGGTTATTATAGCCACGAGCGTGTTAGGGATAGGCGTTAATATTCCTAATATCTGGTGTATTGTCCACATTAATTGGCCGTTTTCCGTGTTAGATTACGCGTAGGAGAGTGGCCAGGCAGGACGAGATGGGGCACGGAGCAAGGCGGTTATAATCGTGTAGGAAGGGGCATAGTGAGCGACTAAAGATAAGTAGGAGGAGAAGGAGTATGCGTTGGTGCAAGCGTTGGCAGGAGAAGGCGAGGCGGCAACGTGCAGGCGGGTGATATTAGGTAGGTATTTAAATTATAGAGAAGTAGAGCGGGTAGGGTGTAAAGAGGGGGAAGAGAAATACGATATTTATAAAGGAGGTAAAGAGACGAAAGAGGAGGAGAGCAAGGAGGGTAGTAATAAGGATAGTAGTAATAGAGAAGAGATAAACGTGGTTAAAGTAGAAAGGAAGAGGGATAAGGAGACTAAGAGGGAAGTAGTATAGCATACGTTCTAGTAATAAGAGTAGACACGACGGGGTCTATAGTAGAGGTTTATACAGGACTAGTAAGAAGCGTACGCTAGTATAAAATAGTTACGTAGTTAGTTAGCGTAGTAGGCAAATTAGTGCGGGATATATAAGGGTGTAGGCAATAGACAGAGCGCACACGATATTTGGCAATATTAGCGGGTAGAGAGCTAGCAGGCAAAGGAGCTAATTAAGAAGATAAAGTAGTAGATCTAGTACGAGCCGTATTTAGGTTGTTTTTGGTGCGGGGTGCCGCAGGAGATGTGCCATCGATGGGAGGAGAACGGATAAGGGCGTTATTAGTAGGTAGTAGGCGGCGAATGCTAGTATTATAGCGTTTTAGTAGGTGGATTAATAGGGATCGTGCATGGTAGCGAGGATTCCGTTAGAAACTGTTAGGTTAATAGATTATTGCGTGAGAGGGTTGATAGATCGTTAATAGATAGGTTAGTTTAATATTTAGGGACAAAGCAGGCATTTGATTCGGTAGAGAGTAACTGTTTAGTGGCTGAGTTTTGTTGGATCACCCGATTA
>ML976699.1:550478-598629 GCA_010015655.1 Bimuria novae-zelandiae CBS 107.79 | reverse complement strand
AGCGTGGCGTTGAGTTCGTATATGGTCTGACAGGCGTTCGATTTCGTACAGAGAAGTAGTAAAGAATTCGTTAACTGGCTTTTTCATGTTGAAGTGAAAGGCGTTTGCTGAGATGAGAGCAATTGTGGGCATCCGCATCGCCTGCGGAGCGGATGCGGAACGGGCAGGTTTTGGAGCGGGATCCTGAGAAATTAGGGGTACTGTCTTCCTACTTGGAGGGAGAGGATGAGGCAGTCGAATGAGGCCCTTGATGCGATTGACTGTGGGGCTGTTCTTCATCCGATATTGTTCCTGTTCCCATAGGATATCCCGGCGACGAATGTCTTGCTGCACCTCTGAGTTCCGAATTGGCTGTTCCAGCTGCATCAAGATAGTTTTAGAGGGATCGTAGGTCTTAGGATACTTTGCTGGCCATAAGATCCGATTCCGCTCCGTATCTAATCGAAGCTTGAAGCGCTTAAGCCATTGGAGTCCTAGGATGCAGTCCTGTGTTCCCAAGTCCATCACCACAAAGGGGCAGTTGCGGATCGTTCGCCCATCTATCCTTATGTGCAAACGAATGTATCGGTCCACCGGGGCACGAATCTTATTCGAGAACCCTCGAACCATAACGCGGTACGGTAGTTTTCGGATGGGAACATGAAGTGACTGAGATAAAGAAGCTGCAATTTGAGAATTGATAAAAAGAAAACCTTGGGCACCAGTGTCAACAAGGGCATTAAGTTGGATCCCGTACCCGTTCGAACGGAGTACGAGGGGGGTTCGAAAGTGAGGACCTCCTAGCAACTTCGACAAATCTATATTAGAAAGGTCGTACTTGCTCATACCTAGGGCGGAGGCTTTTCCTAGGCGTCTTCGTTTCCCGGGGATGCTTCCTCATCCGCATCAACGTATTCTTGATCAGAGTCCGGTTCCACTCCGATCTCGCGGACGCGGGGTTGAGGGCAATCTCTAACAAAGTGTCCTAACTTTCCGCAGTTATAGCAGGTGTCGGAACTTGTCTGTGTTGTTGGAGGTTGCGACGGCGGGACTGTCCTGTCTCGGGGCGCATTCGGAGTAGATTCCTTGATAGGCCTGTATAGTACCTTGGTTGGGGTACTAGGGTGAATTTCTTCCTTATAGTTCTTCTGACGCAGAGGTTGATTTGTACTGGTTGTAGAGCGGGTAAAGGGACTTGTCGGTGCATTCCGCGTTTCTGAGTCAAAGGCTGTCAGGTGGGCCACCATTTTCTCAAAGGAATTATTCCACAGGTGCTTGAACCCTATGTTCGGAGCCCTTAAGGATGGTGTTATCTTTTCCCACAGGAATAGAGACCATTCATCCTTATGAACTCTGCCTCGGATTGCTGCACTAATGAACTTAGCCTTAAAGGCAGGGAAAGTTTCCTTAGAGGTCATCTCTAAGCGTTGGAACGTGGTCCGGTACTCAGCTTCCTCGTTGCCAGATATGAAGAAGGATGATAGTAGTTCGATCATCTCCTCAGCATTCTTAAACCGTAACGTATCCGAAGTAGCTAGGTACTGGGGTTCCAAATATTCGCGAGCGGTACCAGAAGTATGTCCCCACACCAATGCCATGCGAGCGCGTTCACTCGGATAGTGATCCGCGTTGATCTCGAGACGGTCCCTAATCGATGCTTGCCATTGAGGAAAGGTAGGTTCTTTCCCATTGATTAGGGATTCTATCTTGGGAGTTCGCTCGGATAGCTTTGCCATAATAGTGGCGGGAGATTCGGACTGGTATCGGAGGGCTGTCGGGGGTGATTCGATTGTAGGCCGGGCTTGGTCCCTGGCTTGGGATTCTCTAGTCAATTGCTCTAGTTGTGCTTGCATTTGACGCAATTGGTTCTGGAGAGCTATTACCAGGTCGGCGGATTGAACCGAATCGGCTTCGGGTCTGACGATAGGATCGTCCGGAGCATTATCGCTTTCTTCGTCTTCTTCGCTCTTCGAAGGTTCTGGGGGTGGCTGACGGTCTCCCTGAGTCCGACTCCGGGCCGCCTGCCGTGCCGTTTTTGACGATGCTGAAGCAGACATTGACGTTTGATTTCAAGTCTGTGGGTTATTGGTAGTCACCACTTTTCTACCTTGGCGCAACTTTACGCGACTTTTCCGAAGTTAACCTAATTCGTCTGCAATTAGGAGTTCCAAACCCAAAGGCTTCGGTTGGCAGGAGGTCTCTGGAATCCTGCCAGTAGAGAAAACCGGGGACGCGCCGACGCGGGTCCGTTCCGTTCTCGTAGCGATATTCTTTGAAGCCGTCACCGGCGGTAGCGACCTTTTCCGTATAATGTATCGGCGCAGGTCACTCAAAGGATCGATGTTGGCGTATCTCCTAGCAGAGGCATGTGGGAGTGCGTGTATAAGAATGTAGCCTCGAATGAATTAAGTGCCTATAGGCCTGGTACGAAAGGATACGGAAAAGGTACTGAACTACAAAGGCCCCAAGCTCCTCTAAATACACCTCTTCCCAGATGGCTAGCTAGCACATAACTGCCATAGGTTGACCGTCGGTCTGATGGATCCGAAATAGGTCCGAATCGGATTCGTAGTTCCCCATCGGTCTGATAGATCCGAAATTGGTCCGATACGGATGAGTGTCGGTTTTCGGATGATCTCGAATCCTGTCTTGACTGGCCAAGGGTTCTCGTGTCGACGAGCGATTGTTCCTGTTACAATTATAGTATTATAAAGTAGGTTTTTACTTTCTATTTTATAAGGTTAATACGTTTACTAAGGGCGTTTGCTTGTCCGTTATACTTTTCTAGTATATATATAATTTTAAACTTGTATTATCTAAGTGCTTTTAACTATTTTAATTATTATAGAGTAAGTTCCTTAGTTATTATAAACATTATAAGGTTTCTATAGTTTATAAAAATTATAAGACTTAAGTAGCTAAGTGCGTAAATTCTTTAGTACTTTAGTACCTTAATAATCGCGTAGAGTTCCTTATCGTATATATCGTATCGTGTTTCTGCTCTACTAAATTTATATAAATAGGAGGTAATAGGGTGCTATTTACTATTCTTCTCTTACTTTACGTAAGCGCTAATCGCGAGATTGCTTACGTCTATCTTAATTTATAGGAATTCTTTATCTCTAAAGTAGATAAGGACTAGTGCCGTAGTACATACTTTTACTAAATATTTAAATAATTATTTATATTCTTTAGTCTATTTAAAAGGCGTCTCCTTCTTAGTAGGATTAGTTAAAAGTATTATAGCCTTGGCGTAGTATTAGATAAACTATCTATTAAATCTATAAAATCCTAAAAACTCTTAGATATTCTGAACTATTTTTAGTATAGACTAGTTTATAATATATTTAATCTTATTTTTTGTGACTTTAATTCCTACTATACTAATAATGCGTCCTAAGAATTTAAGCTATACTATATACTATATATATTTTTTTTAATCTAAAGAGGTGCTTTGTTTAATGCTTCTAATACTCGTTATATATATGTAAGATAATCTAATTCGTTATTAAAAATAAATAAATATACCATCTATATAATTATAGAGTACATTATTAACTATTGCTTAGAAATTTCCCAGTGCGTTAGTAAGTCTAAAAGCCATAACTATATATTTAAATAGTTTATAGCGTAATCTAAACGCAATCTTCTACTCATCACCTTTCTTAATTTATGTAAGGTAGTATTTATCTTATAGATCTATTATCGTAAAATTCTTAGCTCTTAAGAGTTAGTCTTTAAGCTTTAAAATATTTAGTAGTAGGTATTAGTTCTTAATTATTATATTATTAATCTTGCGATAGTTAACGTATAGTTATAGTATTCTATCTTTCTTTACAATAAATATAAAGGAACTAGCTACTAGTAATTTTAATAGTTATACATAGTCCTTTTTAAGGTTTATCTTAATAAATTCCTTGTCTTACTAGAGTTCCTTTTTAGTCTTACTATATAGTAGTTTAAAGGGGACGTTTTCCCTTCGTCTAGGTCTATCGCAAGATCCTAAGATTAATATTCTAAAAGGTTAGCCTTTTCTTCTCTTTTAGTAAACATATAATTCCATGCTTAATAGCATTCTAGAATTTTTTAAAGTGTGTTATTATCTATCTTTTTGCGCTTTATAACTAAGTAGTTCTTACTAGTGTCTACTAAAGGTTATTTATATTTATTAACTTTTTATTGTAAGACTAAGTTATTTATAACTCTCTTATTTACTATTATACTTTATTAATACGTAGTTTTTACTTATAATATATATTTATAACGTTTAAAGGATTGCGTTCTTCTTCTTTAATTAATAATAGGGTTATGCTTTCTTAACTAAGGCTATTTTTCGTACTATATTATAACTAGCTTTTTTTTAAGAATATTAAGCGTAATTATCTCCCAGTGTCTATAGATTTTAAGTGTTATTTTAACTTTATATTTAATTCGTAGCATGCTAGGTAGTAGATATCTATTCGCAACGTAGATAGCGTAGAGTATAGTTTTCTTACGCTTATAAAGTCCTGCTCTATTAAGTACGTTTTAAGATACGTAACTTTTTTATACTCTTAAATCTAGTATAGCCCTTATTTATATTCTTTTAAGCTATACTAGTAGCGTAACTAACGCCTAACTATTTATAGTATTTAGTTCTTTAAAGGCGTGCTCTCGCCTAAGCCTAGGTTTAAAAAAGATATCCTTTTTACAAGTAGTTCTATAGGTCTGAGTAATTTTTCTTCGTTCCGTAGATACTCGTTATATTATTTTGATATATAAATTCCTTTACGAAATTCGTTTCTTTTTACTTTATCTAAGCGTACTATTTCTTTATAGTAGTTTCTTAGTCTAAATCTAAAGAGTGCTTTATTCTGCTATTCTTTATTATATTTACGATAGAGGCGTATTTGCCTTTCTATAAATATATAGTTTTTATTAATTAATATTAAGTGTATATTATTTATAACTTTATTTAAATGCGGGAAGTACTTAATTTCGTGTTTATTTTAGAGGTATACGTTATATTTTATAACTATGTGGTTAAACTATTTCTATTGGTATTATTATATTTAAGTTAGAAAATATTTTATTTACTTTCCTGCGTAATGCGTAGTGTATAAGTTATATGTATACTATCTTTATTAAAGGGTACTATTGCAAAAGGCACCTTACTAGAGCTTTCTACGCTAGCTAGGGTTGAGCCGAGCAGCTAAGCAGCCAAGCACGCGATCCCTTAAACCTATAAATAGCTAGTTGTCGTAGAGCTTCCTCTCCTTAATAGACTTTATTTTTAAGCTCCCTAATCGTTATAACTACGCGCTATAGTTATAAGCCTAGTACCTTTATAATACTTTATAATATACTTGCTCTACACTAGCTAATAATTATAGTAGTAAACTATTTTTTACTTCTTATTATCCTTACGCTCACGTCTCGACGCTTATAACTTATAATAAAGCTAGACTATATAATAATTACTATAAAGCTTTTAGCAAGTAACTAACTTATAAATTATAACTTATTCCTACCTTAGTACGCGTAGCTTAAGTACCACGTAAAAACTTAAAAAATATAAAGTTATATTAACTTTAAGGCTCCTAAGTAGATAAATATACACGACTAGGCTCTAGAGCTACTAAATATAAATACTAAGGGCAAGTCCTGTACATAATAGCTTAAGCACTATAAGCTAAAGTCTACTATTTATAGTTAGCTTATAATAAAGCTTTAGGCACTTTAAAACTAGGTCTACGCTATAATTAATTTATAAAGATTAAAACTTATAATACTATAATTAAGTAAGTAGTAAACGCTACAGGTGCTAATTAGAGAACTTAAGAATAATCTCTATCTAAGTAATAATAATTAGAAGGAGTAGGTATAACATACATATAGAGAGGTCACCCTACGCCCACAGAGTAGCAGAACAATAGACACAACTAAATAGCTATCTAAATAGAACCGCGCACACGCCAACGCTGTGCTTCTAGATCTCTTAGAGATAAAAGGTACGCTGCTAATAAAGGATTTCCTACGCTTAGCAATACAATACAACCATAAGTAGGCTTAGAGAGAGCTTAATAACCTATCGCGACCAGGCGCAATAGCAACTCTATCTCTAGAAGGATACGCTCGCTAGCTCGCGTAGCTCAACCAAATAACTAAGCACGCAGGCATATACGCTACGCTTAGAAGGCGCACTCCTAATACAAGCTACAAGTGCCTATATAGAGTAAATAGCTAGTATTAATAGAAGCCTATAGAGTATAACCGCCTTTAGTACGCGCTCTAGGGAGAAGCTCTTTATAAGTTTTATAATAAGCCTATAAGCAAGGAGATTAGTGAAATTAAAAACTAAATTTAAAAAGATTAGTAAAAAGTATTATTAATTAAGTTTAAGCATAAGGGGTAGATAGTAGATTCTTTTTTAGTCTTTTTAGGAAATATTAAAGCATAAATTATAGTAAGCCTATAAGTAAGTAAGCCTTTACTAGCTAGGCGCTATAATTCTATAGCTATCTATTTTTTATATTTATATATATAAGTACTCGCACGGGTTACTTTGTAAGTAAATAGTTACCCTTAAATATTTATTAAAGCTCTATAGTAAAAGTACGCTACTCCTTTTATTTTTTTACCTTTTTATATAGGTACTTGCGTAGGTTACGTTGCAAGTAGATAGTTATCCTTAAACGTTTATTAAAGCTCTATAGTAGAAGTACGCTACTCTCTTTTCTTTTCTACCTTTCTCCTAGAACTATATATAAACTAGCTATTTAGACTAATCACCTAGTAAGCTAAGGATCTAAGCTAGACGCTTTTTAAGCTCTATGCGCAAGTTTACTACCTTTTATATTTTAAGTTATTATTTAGCTTATTATGCTACGCTCTCTAAGCTAAGGGGTATATTATAAAAGGTACTTTACTAAAGCTTTTTACGCTAGCTAGGGTTAAGCTAAGTAGCTAAGTAGCTAAGTACGCAATCCCTTAAACTTATAAATAGCTAGTTATTATAGAGCTTCCTCTCCTTAATAGACTTTGTTTTCGAGCTCCCTGATCGTTGTGACTGTGCGCCACAGGTACTATAATTAGGGTTTTAGTAGTCTAAGTTATATATTAGTTCGTAATTATCTTCTTCTACGATATATATCTTACGTAGGTCTTAATACTTATATTTATAGTCTACGTATCCTTGCGCTGCTTTAATAATTAGGCTAGTTTATCTTAGTAAATACGAAATATATTTAGTTTTTATTATTAAGTATCTAAAGTTTCCTTCTCTAAGTTATTATATCTTGAGGAAGTTAAAGACTTTTTACTATTTAATTTCCTCTAGAGGTAGTCGTGCCCTTAGGTATAGTGTATAAGATTATTATATTAGCTAGTTTTCTTTATTTGAACTTTTATTATTAGCATCCTTGTATATGCAAAAGTCAAGTAATTTTAATTACTTTACGTTTTTATTTAAGATATTAAGTTACTTAATAAAAGATATTACTTATTATTCTCTACCGTTTATGTTTGTGATGTTAACAATTAGTACGTTTAACTATTTAATAACCTTATTCTTAAATCTGCAGTTCCTAGCCATATAGTCCAGTTTATTATATATAAAGTAGATATGTGTCTTAGTTCTTAGCAGGCAAGTTCTATTTAAGAGTTATATATAGTTATTATTAAGCTTTTAAGGGCCTAGAACCTTCTCAATTCCCTTTTCTAAATTATTAAATTAGATTCTTTTATTAGCTAATAATGGTAGGAGTTACGTCACTATTCTTAAGGTACCTTTAGTACTCTATAAACTATAAGTATGGGTTTTTTAAAGCTAGCGTTTCTTAGGTTTCTACGAAAATCCTTTTATAGCGCGAACTATTCTCTATTAATTCTAATTAATTCCTTATACAGTTTATTAAGGGTTTTAATTTTTATACTATTACGTAAGACTTCTTTTCGTACCGTATACTTAAGTTCTTATTTATATATAGTTTTAAGAGACTCCTCTTCTTATTTAAGCTATATAGCGTATTTACGGAACTTAGCTACATATTTAGCTATAAATTATTATTATTTAATTATTTAAGTATCTTATTTAGCTATAGCGATTTTATAAATAATTATACATAGTTATTTAAGACACTTCTTAAAGTTAAGGTAGTTCTTAATAATGGTAACTACGTTAGCGTGGCTATTTATGTAGTCTTTATTTTAGTCTTCGTGGTCTATGTCTATCTATTTAACTAGATATAGGTAGATTTATTCTTTAGCTAGTCCTTATATATATATTACTATAAAGATAACTTTCTTCTTATCCTTAAAGTTATTATCCTAGTTAAAGAAGTATATGTCTAACTATAGTAGCTATTATTAAGAAGCTTATAATTACTATTATATAAATTAGGTTTATACGCCTTATTTTTACTATTCTTTATTAGTAGGACGCTAGTGCTATTAGAAGGTATAAAAAGATAGGGGTTTATATAGTACTTATATTAAGGGTGTTTAAAATGTTAAGTTCCTAAGGGGTAGCTAGTTTCGTTAGGACTAAAGTTAGTTCTTAGGCAAGAGTACTAATAAGGTAAAAAAGGGACTATTAATAGCTTGCGCTTATTAATAAGATATTAATATGAAAAATAATACGCGGTTATAAATAAATTAATAATATTTAAGTATAATCCAAATAATAGATTAATAAATAAGGTTAAACACGAAGGTGGAAGGTCTATCTTTAACGTTCCTATATACAAGTCCTAGACTGCTCGCTGGCGAGCAGTCACATGACTTCGTAAGCGCTTGTTAAGATCCCGAAGAGATAGCTAATCCCTAAGGGGCTAAGGTTGGTTCTCGGGCAGGAATACTGGTAGGACAGGAGAGGGTCGTAGTGATAGCTTGCGCTTGTCACTGGGGCGTTGGTATTAAAGGTGTGTATAGCACAATCAAATCAACAAGGTTGCTTATTCAGATCCAAACGATAGATTGATAAAAAGATTGAACACGAATGCCATAAGGGTATTCGTGTGGGTTTATATACAAGGGGGGGTAAACCTTACCGTCTATCTCTCTTGTTACCGTCCCTAGATTCCGATGGATGGTCGCGCCGTCCATGGATGGTGCACCTTCCACAATCTTGGCAGGATGGTATATCTTGGCTAGATGGTATGTCACGTGACTTCGGTTACGCGACCCCGCCGAGTGTCACTTCCACTGAGGCCCGTTGGTCCTCCGCGTTCCATACATGTTCAGATCCTAACAGCGCTAACAACGCGGCAAGCAAAGACAAGGGTGTCTCTACGTGTACGTACTATAACTAAGTATAAATAGTTTACTATCCTTATATTAGATTATAGATTTTAATAATTATCTAGCTAAGCTTACGCGACTCCTTAGTTATAATATCTTTAATAGTAGAGCGTAATAGCTACTTTATTTTACGCTAATCTAATACGCTAAGTACTAATATAGAGCTCTTTTATAATCTTACCTCTAAAGAGGGCTCCCTAATAAATTACTTAAAACCAGATATAGGATCTAGTAGCGAGATACCTATATACTTAAAAGCCTTAATAATTAATTATAACGTAACTAATACAGTCTAGGCCCTTTAAAAAAGTATAAAAAAGGATCTTTTAGTAACGATTAATATTTTTTAGCTTTTATAAAGATAGGCGTTAAGCTCGTTAAAGGAAGTAGTTAAAAGAAACTTAAAAAATATATATTAAGAGGCTATAACTTATACGTTAAATAAAGGGAAAATATAGCTAAAAGGATTTTATTTTAGTTATAGTAGTTAATAAAATTTATAGTAACGTAAAATTTTTAACTATTAAAAATTAGAAGTTAGTATACTTCTTAAGCCTTTTTAGCTTTTTCTCTTATATAGTAATTAAATACCGATTAAAGCTATTAAAGGCCTATCTTGTTATTTAACTAGCTAAAGGGAAATAAGGTAATAAAAACTATATAGTATTAAAAAATATTTAGCTTAATTATAGGTTCTTAGTATTAGATTAATAAGTTAATTGTTACGGACCTGCCTTGGTACCGTAAGGCAGGTTACCTTGGGGGCGCGGTTATAGTTAATGGAAGTACAGGCAGAGGTCAATAGGTGATCGCTAATAGATCACATGCGATATGGATTCCAAACGAGGATGTCGAAGGCAAGTGATACCTTGGTTAAAGGATTGTAGAAATTGACGATAAAGACTATCTAACGAGCGTACTAGTAGCTATATACTTAAGAAATACGAGGTAGCCCTATAGCTCTGTAACTCTGCCTACAGAGTTACTAAGTTCCCCTCTGTGACTCTGCCTACAGAGTCGCAGAGTCCGACTTGCCGACTCTGTTGGCGCTGCGACAGAGTTCCGTCACGTGTTCGCTTACAATCTTGGCCAAGGCGTCAGAACCTTGGCTAGCGCCGTTCCCCGCCATCCGTCTTCATCTACCTTGTGAGGCGTAGCCGTAACATTAATAATAAAATAATAATAGATTTATTAACGTATATACATGCAATACGCAAGATTTCTTTTTAATTATTATTTTATATAGCTTATTTAACTTAGTAACTCTTATATAAAGGCCTATTAAAGATTCTTTTTAATTAGCTAGTAATACTAAGGCGGAAGTCTTTTTTGTTTATATTATATATATAGTAAAGTTCTACGATATACTTTGTAATCTTTTCATAAAAAAGCTTAAAGTAAAGCTTATATCTTACCTTTAAATTAGTGTTATAGCGATTACTATTAACCCTAATTATTTATTATAAAATTAAGGAGTTATAATAGCGCTTAATAAAATAATTAACCTATTATATGAAGACGTTATTTTTAGCAATAATTAATGCGAAGTTCTATACTATTTAACGTGCAAGAGGTAGACCTCTCTTAGTAAGATGCTATATATACCGTAGGAGCTCCTTGTTGATGGTTGAGGTTTTAGCGATTCTTGCTGGCGAGTGTGCGCGCCAACGTAGAGCGTACAACACCAAATCTTTTCGCAATTTCTGTATACGTAAAATCTTCTCCTAGTTCTAGCGATTTAATACAATTGCAGCGTTAATTAGATCTATATTAGTAGAGTTACGTCGCGTTAATGTTGAGGGGTCGCATTGTTGGGGCGCGCATTGACTGTCTCTGCGCAATGACTGTCTCGGCACGGTAGCGCCGTCGTTGCGGAGAGCGCAAACGCGGGGATACGCGTCGCGGCGGATCCACTGCTCAGCTCGAGTCGCATTGCACAGCGTACAACCAGAACCCATCCAGGCCCGCGTCTCCTTATTGCGCCTCTGCCCCGGCGCCTCTTCAGTCGACCTTCACAAACAGGCGGCCAGTGCTTACGTTCCACATCAACCCTCGCCGCCGCATTCCCTTGCGCGCAGCACTTCTCCCCTGCATAACACTGCGATCGTACCTGCCGACGATACAAGCACTTTAAGGAGACAAGTGCGACCATTCCGAGCCTCACACGCCGCGGGTGCGTCACCAGAGGACACTGAAAACAAAGCCTTTGCTCACCCGTGCGCGTTGCATCACCATGAGCGACTATGGCGGTGATGACTACGACGACGACTATGGCGACGACTGGCTCTACGTAGAAGACGAGTTCATGCAGGCCGACGACCTAGCCGAACACGCAGTTGCCTCGCCGCCGCCGACCGCATATGACGAAGATAAGCTCGAGGAATGGGACCGTTTCGACTACTTCAACGACATTGAATACGGCGACGAGGGGTACGACGACGCCAACTTTGTGCCCCATAACGGAGAGACAGGCCAGCCAAAGATAGGGCAGAAGAGGAAGCGAAGGGATACAGCAGGGCCCCGTACGAAGAAGCAGAGGATGACCAATGGTGACGGTAGGCCTACGATGGATGTTGCATGGCTGAGCAATGCACCCATCGTATGGCGCGCGCAGTCAAATAGGGGCGCCAAAACGAGACCACTACCGGAGGATGCCGAGCCGTATGCGGTGCTGAAGGATTGGAGACAGACGCTGGATAAGGTGCCGGATTGGGTGAAGAAGTCTTCCGCAGCAGCCACACAGCGAGGGACTGGCACGTCTCCACAGGGAGAACTCACGTCGGCGGGCGACGAGGCACATGCCGCGGGTGAAGAGGATGATTGGGAGGATGAAGAAGCGATGGACGAGGTTGAGGGCGAAGATGGGGAATTCGAAGAAGACGAAGAAGAAGAAGCGGCCAGCATTGACCCCGCTGCCATCATGGCAGCTCTGCAATCTCGCCTTGCCTCTGCAGGCGGTCCGCTCAGCGGAATGGACCCCCAGCAATTACTCCAATTTGCATTACGGATGGCGAACGGCGAAGGAGAAGGTATTGATATCGCCGGCGAAATGGCAGATGAGATACTTAACCAGGGTGGAGAGGGTGTAGGAGACGAGGAGGCGGAGACCAACCTGCTCTCGTGGGTCACGCAGCAACGCGATGCCAACACGAACAAAGCCCCCAATGCCACCGGGACATTATCGACTATCTCATCAAGCGTGGCTCGCGATCAACAGCGTCCACTCACTCCGCCGTCATCACAGGCCAAACGGAGTGCGAAGACCACGGATGAGACCATGACCGATGCCGATCTGGAGTCAAGCAATGCTACCGCCTTCGAGCAGAACGACACTATAGAGGTCGAGCAGTCGCTCCGCAGCTTGGAGGTCAAGCAGACATCGACTCGCAAGCGCAAGGCCAACACCACGGGTTCCGGAGCTTCTTCACCCAAGAAACGCGTCACGGGATCTTACGCTGCACCCACTGCAGCAAGCCAAGTAAAAGCAGGCGCAGCGAAAGCGACACGGAACGGTCGCGTTCGACGCTGAGCGCCCGCGGGTGTCGCCTCCACGATCTGCGATTTTTCTACCGCGTTTGACGTCTTGGAAATGGGCGGTAGAATAGACTCGTTGGAAACATTTGCCTTGGATTCGGCCCAAGATTCCATTACCACTGCAGATTACTGCCCCAGGCCGCGTTTCACACTACAGCACTCCAAGGCGCCGTGTGAAGATATCACACGACCATATACCTCCCTCCACCAGGAATGCCAGTCGCCGCAATCGCCCTGTCCTTGTCAGGTACATTATTCAGTAATAAGAACCACACCTGGATTTCCTTCCAGGACCAGGTACATTACCCACTGTCCATCACCATAACATACTACCCTCGCGAACGGCATCTCTACTGCACCTCCGCCCGCGACATCACCTACTCAAACACTAAACACCACATGGCCGCCCAACAGCTGCGAGTGACGCGTGACCCCCGCCGCCAAAGTATCATGGACACCGTATCATCACCGAAGCACTTGCAAAGAAATCCAAGAAATCTTGTGCGTATGGGTGAAATAGTGAACTGTGCCCCCCGTCCCCAACCAGCCCTACCATGTCTCCTCTAGTTCCGTATTCTAGCACGACCCCTGGAGCGTGCCGTTCCGCGCCGGTCCGTTCACGAAATTCGCCATCCAAGTGCCGAAAAACACCCCATCACACCACCTTCACACCCTCACGCCCCTCCTTAGCATTGCTTTCCAACCCCAAATCTTAAGTGTAGAAGCGTAGATGGGAAAGGTATCTGTGGAGGAGTGCGGTATTGGTAGTTGTGTCGGTTAGGTGGTTAGGTGGAGAATACGACGGGGGCCCGTTTGTGACAGCTTGGCAGCGTGCGCATGCATGCGAGCCGTGCGCCCACGGCTGGGATACGATGGAACATGTGGTCCCCACTCACTCCACCTGCCACGCGCCAACCACGTTCCCATCCGCCTCACCCTCATCCTTCATCCCTTGCACTATACCTACAAAGGGTAATCTCAATAAAGTCGGCCGTCATGTGACTTGCCAAGAAGCTAGCGCGTCACTAGCGGAACAGAGTCTCCGAGCCTCCGAGCCTCTAAGAGCTCTGTAGAGCGTCAACACCTACACTTTAACCTCACGTTTCTCACTCAATATGGCTTCAAATCCTGCCAAAAAAAGCTCTCGATTACTTTTAGAAGCCTAGCTAGCTGCTATCGTCGTTCTCAGGACAAAATACAACCTCACTTTCCCAGAAATCGCCACTGATTTGGGTATAACTGACCACGCCTGTGGTAAGGCATTTCGACGCGTTAAAGGCGCCGCAAAGGGCGACTTACTGCAGGAATTGCTAGCTGCAACACCTACAGTCAAGCAGTCTCCTCCTGGCAGACCTGTAAAGGTACGCGATGGCTCTACGCTGAGCGCAAGACTACGGCATGACATCATCGTATATGGCACCTACTGGGTGCATGACGCTGTCAGAGACCTCTGCGCAGAAGCTAGCATTACACTTAGTAAGAATATAGTCTATAATATTGCTAGAGAGCACCACGACGAGCAGCACCTATACGTAATAACTTATAGAGTACAACCTAAAAAACCAGCGCTTAGTAGCAACGACGAGGACTAGCGACTATAGTACTATGCCTGGCTTAAGGCTAAATATAACCTACACTTTCCACGCATTATATTTGTCTACTATAATAAGACCTCTAAGTCTATTAGCGGGAGTAATATACGTGGCGGAAAGCAAAGGATTTTAAGACTAGTTAGATAAGATAGTAACGTCTACGCACTACCTATAACGCTACTTAAATTTCGTCTTATAATTTATACTACTACTTTAACTAATACTACTTGCTCCTATTAACGCCCTTACGTTATTTAGGCTTAAGACAATAATAAAAGCTATAAAGACCTTATATAACGCGTCTCCTATATAAATAATATAGTAAAGGAGGCTCTTAAAGTTAAACGCTCTTGCGCGACTATCGCTAGTACTAATAAAAAGTAATAATTATAAGAAATTAACCGTAATATTGCCTATAATAATAGTTAACGCCAAGCTACTAATAAGGCTACTAGTAAAAAGGGTAGAGCTCTCCGCGTAGGTATTAAGAAACCTCTTACTATTAAAAAGTTCTTTAAAATAGAGGAGTTTGTATACAACGGAGGGAAGGGCATAAATGGCATCTAGTACGCAGAGAATATACTTAAGAAACACCTATTCCCTTATTACTACGCTATACGCGACAATAACCTAGGCGTAGCTATCTATTTAATTTAAGATAACGTTTGCTTACACTTACTAGGTTTCTGGTACTGCCAGCTAGAAATTAAAGCTCTAGGAATTAAGTTTGGCCCTTAGCCTCCTAATTCACCCGACTTACACCCAATTGAGCGCTGTTTTGGGCGTCTAGAAGGTTTTTTGGCAAGTTACGAATGCCTATCAAGTTCTAAGGAGGCCAAAAAGGCTGCAGAACAGTACATAAAGGAGGTCTGGCAAGGTGATGAGACACTCAGGCAGTATATGGCCGAAAAGCTTCATCCTACCTACTTTATGCGCGTTGCAGAGCTCTGCGAGGACGCAGGTGGCCAGAACAACTTTACAGCATAATTAGAACATCTTATTTGGGTGTATTTGCTTATAATTTAGATGGAATCAAGATGCGCGACTTTTGAAGTTGCTACCCCTGCAGGAATCCCTGCTGCACGTGACGACCGACTTTATTGAGATTACCCTTTGTATAATCTCTCGCACACCGCTCACCCCCGCTTTATCTCACGCTGTAGAACGAGGAAATCCCCAAAAAGCGAAGTATGTTTAAAAAAAAAAAAAAGAAACATGGTCAAGATTTGGTGGGATTGAAGTTTAAAACGTTAACGCTCGATATCCGTTGGTTGACCTCCCTCGTAATCGTCACAGCTAGATCTTGAAACGTGTGAAAGTATATCCATCGGAAGCACACAAGCGCCTCTTTTCCTCCTCGGATCCCTCCTCGCCTGCTCTTAGGCGACACATTGACACATCGTCACTAGAGAGTACTCTAATAAATCATCCCGTCCTCCTACCCCCCGTCTCGCGCAATCTTCCCCTTCCGTACTCCGCCGAAGCCTTTCGCTTCGCGCGTTCGCAGCACCCTTGCCGCGCATCCTCCAATGCAATGCCGTTCTCACAAGCATCCTGCTTTGGACGGTTCACCGCTATCTTTCGCGACTGACAAAAATAATCAGTCAGGCAGGCTTTCGTCTCAGGCACCGAGGCGTCAGGCACGCACCCCTCGCGACGGGCTGCACCCTGCGAGATGCTCTAAGCGAGGTGTATACTATTCCCAGGAGGGTGATAAGTGAGCTGGACTGCGACGACGGGGGGCTTGTGACTGAGCAGATTGTGTGATATCTTCAGGTGCTCATGGGAAGCCCCAGTGTGTGGCTATCCAACCCCGAAGGGCCGGAGTGAAGCACAACTCCCACACAGGACATATTTTCATGGATAGAGTACCAGTATACAGTTTCATTGTATATATCGCGCGTATCCACGCCGTCGGCAATCTCCCAAATGTGAATAAACTCCACCACCAAGATAATTCGCAAACCTTCCATTCATGTAACCATCATCCGATAGTGTATAAACCAAACACCTGCCCCATTTTCGTACTGTAAATGCACACGCTTGCCAATACACATGCCTCCTCCTTCGTTTTGTACTGCTAAGCCGCCCACAAAAAAGACTAACTCGATACAGGGGATATAGAACAGAAACAAGAATGTGGGATGAAATATATTTCTTGGAGCTGGAAACAATCGCCGCCAAGGAATGTATGTCTGCAAGGGACTTGTTGCAGGACAGGGTATCATATGCCGGTTACATGGGTTGCGCGCCCATGGTGTTGGTTGTTGCTGTGCGTGTGACGTGATGTCGACGGTATATCGGTCAAGGTAGAGACAGTAATTAGGAACCTGGCACGCAGCATACCAAGGATCTGAAACAAGAGCTCAAGACCACCGGCGAGGAAACGATAAGCATGCCTGCTGCAGGTAATCTTTCCCGTGACCAATGGAGTTAGTACCCCGGTCGAAGGTTAGGGGTCCTGGCAAGCTCCACGAGAAAAGCGGGTAGCGGTTGCAGGTGCAGACCAGGGTATACGAGACCGCCCGCACTATTAAGGCGAGGACTCGCGCCCTGTCTTCTTGTTCCGCTCGATCCTCTCGTTCCACCTGCGCTTTCCCACGCGCGTCTCAAAGTGCGGTGCCACGGTAGCAACATCTTGCCCGTGGCCCATCATGCTGCTTCGCATTTTGTTGCGATAGGCATCCACTAAACGAGGTCAGTGTTCATCCTGAATGTGGTCAATGCGGACACTTACGAGATTTCTGCAGAAACAGCGTCCGACCCGCGAAGACACGGCTTTGGCTCCAGCTCATACGGTAACCAAGATCGTTCAACGTAATCTCCTTCGACCGTTTCGACCGCGTCAAACGAGGCTTCGGTACAGTCGCCTCACCGTCCAGCGTCGGGACTGGTACAGTTGTCCGGCCTGCCAATGGGAAGCTCGGGTCGTTCTCATTGTCGGGCTCGTCGCTGAAGACCCTGCTGCCTCGAGGGCTTGCAGGAGGTGACGTCATTTGCATGGCGAAATAGCTACGAGGAAATACCGAATTGATCTTGCGATAAGAGTCAGGCATCTCTTCCATCTTGACGCTGTCGAGGGTCACTCGCACGCGGACGCGTGTTCCCCGTTGCGCGTCGTCAACCAGGATAAACTTGCGCCGCTTTGTCTCCGGGAGATCACCGAACATGGCTAGCTTGCGTTCCTCTTCGTCTTGCTCCTGTTTCGACACAGCAACCGTAGAACCGTGCGATGGACGTGTGTGGTGACCCATAGGGTCGTGCATTGGGGGAAGGCCACTGGAGCTGGCAACCGCCTCGCTCGGCGGATATGTCGGGTAGAAGTTGTGAGTTTCCCGGACATCGTCTGGTGACTGCTGCCCGTTTGGCGCTTGATGGTGGTGGGTGTTCGCTTCTGGGCCATGATTAGCTGTGAACATAAGAAATGATGATAATATCGCACGATCAAAATGCACAATGCTCCTCCAGCGCCAACCAAAAGCAGACATGGGTATAGCAGCAATGTGTAGTGTGCTTTGCGTACGGGCGTGGTATCTCAAGGGGTATTACATGCAAGGAGTGTAATGTACATGCGGCAATGCAGAAATGACAGATGGTATCATTCAAAATCCAACAACAAATGCGCAAGGCGCGGCATCACATCTGGTGAAACATACCGCTAACGTCATTACTTCCTCCTTGAGGTCCTCCCGGGTGTTCGTGATGGTGATGCATCTGAGGTCCACCCATGCCCATGCTGGGCTGCTGGGGTGGTGCTGCCATACCTGCTGATTGGGGAACACCAGGCGCAGCTGGCCCATTTGGCCCTGCCATGTGGTTGCCATGCGGTGCTGCAACTGCCTTTCGGTTATTCATCTTGGCCATCCTCCTCACGCGTCGACTCCTGAGACGCGGGTCTTGGTTGCTGTTGCGCCAGCTGTCGACGGCTCGCTGGATCAAACCGCGCTTGCCACGCAGGCACGGGTTTAGCTGAGCGAGCGCCCAGCCAACAGTGTTGCACTCAGTCTCGTAATGCAGGCGATTACCCTTGTACTGCTCTTTGTTGCAGCATGCCCGCGGATAAACGCAGTTTTCTGTCTTGAAATCTTGGGCAAGTTCGTCGACGTTGATCGACTCAACATCACATCGGATGGTGTACTCCATCTTGACCCTGTCGCGGCTGTACTCAAAGGCAATCCATTGCACCCCGTTCTGATCCTGTCTTACCACCAAGGGAGTCGTTGCAGGGATAGGACCAGGAGCGGCGTTAGGGTTTACATTTGCCGCTGGAGGAGCTCCGTTGTGCATGCCTGAGGTTCCAACTGGTGGAGCTTGAGGAGGAGCCTGCGGCGGGCCCAATCCTGAAGGAGGTCGCTGGAGGGGCGTTTGGAGGGGAGTCTGCGACATCCGCGATTTGGGACTGCCAGTCATTCCAGGAGTCTGAGGGTGAGGCTGGTGCGGGTGGTGCATCTGTTGGCCTTGCTGGTGGGACATCAAGAGCGAGTTCGTGGGCATTGACTGTTGCTGCTGCTGTGTAGATGGATGTTGGGGGTACGGCGACTGCTGTGGAACTCCTGTGGACGCATAAGGCGTGTAATACATAGACTGCGGCATCTGGGTGGGCGGCTGTCCGTAGATGGGCCGTCCATGCTGATCGTGCTGTGGCGACTGCACAGATGCTGGCGAGTTTGATTGCGGAGTGTGGTAGGATATTGGCGGGAATCCCGACCTGTTCATGGTCGCTGCCGCCATGAGCTCAGGCGTTTCTGAGGCGAAGTTAGTATTGCTCGATCGAATACTCGCGAAGTTTTTTCAAGGTGGGGTGGATGTTATTTTGGTCGTCGCGTCGTAAGCGAATGCGACGCGCCCACTTATGTTTTTCCAGACGCGTGCAGTGTAGCAACCCGACGACAACAACAAAAAATCACGTACCTGATGAAGAGTAGTTGCTGGGCGCACTGTTCGTGCTGTACGGGCTCGGATGCGCAGGATAATAAGGTACTTCCTGCTGCGGTGGTCCAGGCGGCCCTTGGATTTGCTGCACGTAGGGCGACTGATGCGGCGGAGGAACCTGCTGCGCAGATGGATGCGGCGACGGATAATGGGCTGTGGCCGGAGACTGCGTGGATTGCGGTTGATGAGGCGAATCCGGGTGGTGCTGTTGTTGGTGATGTTGGTGGTGAACCACGGCAGGCCTCGAGTGGTGTTGAGGATGCGGGTGGTGGGATGGTGGTGGCAGGCCTTGCTGCGGGTGGGGGTGATGCTGGAGCGAATGCGGTCAGCACGGTGCTGTGGCCAGCGAATATGTACAAAAGAAGACGCGAAGAAGCAAGCAAGAGAGTCGCAGCAGGGGAGGGGGTGGTGGGCGGGGATGCGGGGTGCAAGTTGCGGTCAGGTAGCGTCGCCTCCAAGTCTTTGGCGGGGTGCTGTGCAGCAGCAGCTTTGGATATGCGAGGGCAGGGTCTGAACGGGGACTAGACGATATAAAATAGCAGCCGTATATGAGCAGCACAACGCGCGACTTTGGGCGACTTGACAACACAGCAGGCGGGCAGCGGTGGGCTTGGGGAGCTCATGGCGCTGCAAGGATGCGCCTGCGCGGGTGATGATAAGAGGCGGCCAGCATCGCAGCGCCGGGCTCGGTGGGTGCGACCATGTGCAGGGGCGGCGTTTTGGGAGCGAGAGCAGGGCTGCTTGGCGGGGAGCGGAAGAGGGCCATACCATGTCCTCTGACGAGCGAGGGTGGGCTGCAGCATGCAACGTTCGCGCGAGGAGACCGAGGGACAGACGGGCGCGAAACCCAAGCTGCGACGGGTACGCTGCTGCTGCTGCTGCTGCTGCTGCTGCTGCTGCTGCTGCCGGCGGAGGGATGCTGCTGCGCGAGGACGTGTGCGGCTTGACGCGATGGAAGGGATGACAGGGAAGCAGGAGCGACTTACCATTCTCTGCGCGGCGCCAGGAGCCGGCTCTTCCTTATACCTCCGCTTGACATCCGGCGCATGCGACTGCGACATTGTTATACTGAGTAATTACCAGAGTGGTGTCGAGGAACCGGTTGGCGAGGCCCGCGCGTTTTGGACGAGGGTGCGGTCGGGATGCAGTAGCGTAGCCTGTGTAATTTCACGCGCACACGGGGCAGCAGAGGCAGAAGCCGCTAGAGAGCAGGTTGGAGACTGCAAATGGGCGCTGCCCGTCGCCGCCGAGGTGGAGCTGGCGTGAAATAAACATCAAACAGCTAACGCCCCTCCCCGGAGTCAGCCACCTCCCTGCAGGTGCTGCACACGCGGACGAAGACCTTCTTTCGAACGCCCAGCCCGCGGCTGCGGCGACGGGGATCAGGGATCGCCACGCGCCTTGCTGATTACGAGTATCAAAGGACGCCGGCTGCAGGTCCGTGTTAGAGTACTGCGAGCGCAATGCCACCGCGTGGTTGCTGAGGAAGAGTGTGTTTTGTGGCAGGCAGCAGATTAGGGTAAAATATTCCAACGCCTTTACAAGGCAACCGCGACCCAAGTGGACACATTTCCAGGCACCATCGCAGGCCGCCGTCATCCATCCCCATCCTGCTCGGATAAATACACAATTGCGGACATGATCTATTGCTTGCTGAACCACGCCTATACTCGCTTGCGAATGCCCTCTGCGCACTCCGTACCTTCTGCTTCCATTGCCCCTGCTGCAGCCCATCCGCGGACCATCTCTCAGGCGTTCCGTCCGCCATGTACTCTCTCCCTCGCGCAGCCACGATGTTGTATCGACTCTGCCCTCGAGTCCTCAGTCGCGCTAGTGGACCGTTTTGCTGTTGCACTGGGCCCACCCGTCTGCCTATCTTTATATTGCGTGGCGCTCTTCAGTAACTTCACGCCGAACTGTCCATTGAGCAGCTCTTCTGCTGTGGCGCCGCTAGGCCCCAACGGGCGCATGCATCTCATCTCCTCGCAGGACTAGCCCACCCGCCACGAGAAGGCAGCTCGGTGCTGTGTCCTGGGCTGGAGCTTCGCGTGCTGATCGTCTGGCGCTGTCAAGATCGTGAGGCGGCGCGTCCGCCCAAAGCGGTCGTCATGCCTGGAGAGGATCCTTCAGGGGGTCCATCTTCATGCGATCAAGTCAGTGGCCGTGCACACGAGTCGGCAGATGTCGACGTTTAATGCATCCCTGAATGCCACCCACAATGAGATGAATCGGACTTATGCGACGCGACTTGACGCGTCGGTAAACACCATCTAATTGCAAGCCTTCGCAATAGCCGTCTAAACGAAGATTGAGTCTGAGCGCACGCGTCGAATCACGACCGGGCACATCCTTCAGCAGCCTCGACAGCCGCCTGGTGTCTGTGCAGACGTCTCAAGCCGCAGAATGTGGACATTTGTTGCTTGAATGTTGTGTGAAACAGGCCGCGCGTTCGGCGCTCGTTCATGCCTTTACCGCAGAATAAGAGTTCTTGCAACAGAAACATGTTGCGCTCGAGATTTCGTTGGTTAGCAGCCCTGGGCGATCGAGACATGGTACATGATTAAGTAATGTTCCGACCGCGCTCGAGTGCGGAGAGCCCCTGGGACCATCGCGTTGCCCTGTCCAGCGACAAGGGAAGCAACCCAGGTACCGAGCGTCCATCAACTCTAAACTAACGCCTCCTTGACAGCCTCTGCTCGCGACAATGCCATTGTTCCTGTCTGCCACAGCGTGCACATGGCACTGCGCCAAACGCCTGGATGGGTAACTGCCGATCACAGAACAGGTTTCGGGATATGGCAACGATAATGGCATCCCGAAGGTCGCGCAAAGGCGTCCGTCTTGCCCAGTCAGAGCTCTCGGCTGAGCAAAATCTCAGGTCGCGCACGATGGGAACGGCACATGGAACCGCTGAAATCGTTGCCGTTCCCGCGGCGTCGCGCATCGGACGTTACTCACAGTCAAGACCAGCGGCGACGTGCATTGAGGAGAGGTCAGCTGCGGTCGGTGTACCTGCCTCAACGAGAGAGCGGCAGTCGCGTGGGACGCGCTTTCCATTCGAACCCAGGACGGAACTTACACTTCACCGCTGCTCCATCTGCCCACTACTCCTGACTCCTGTCCTGCGTGCGCTTGCTGCCAACCTCTGCAAGCTTTTGATATTGGAAAGACGTTGACGTTTCGCGACATGGCAAGGAGCGGTAAGCAGGGATGCCGTTTACGCCAGCAACGGTCAGCGATCGCCTTGTCTGGGTGGCTGCCGTGCTCCCGACTCGTCCCGTCACCCTCCCTCAACCCCAGCCAAAATTTACTGATGGGGGCCCTCAGACCCGGATGACCCCTCGTCGCCACTTCCTGCTTCCCTAGAAACAGCCAAAACGCTGGCCCAATTTCCCTGATTGGGTCTCCATCTAACATTTCGCACTTTGTACCTCGCGGTGCAGCTCTGTCAATCAGCCCGCATGCATCTGCGTATTGCCGGAGATTTTGCATTTTGGTCGAAAGGGACTAGGGCCCCGGTTGAAGTGCCTGGGTAGCGATCGACATGCCCAATCCGAACGTGGGCGACCGTTTTCTGTAAACTGGCGACTTTCGGCTTGTTTTCATCCGCTCTGACCGAGTTGACCGCGCTAGGCCAGAGCAAGACATTGCTGCTGAGTTGGACTCGGCAATGGCGGCCGAACTCACTCTGAGTACGGACACACGACGTTGGAACAAGCAGTCCGTGATCCATCTCACTGACCAGGCTCAAGATCGCCTTCAGGGCCCCTCGACCATGCTTCCCGCTTGCCCTTGAGGGTTGCTGCCGCGGCGACGTGGGAGCGAGCGCAAGCGCCAGCATCCTCACACGGAGTTCCCATAGGCGGGCTGGGTATGCGATGGGTCTGTTGCTCGTCCGGGGTCGGCAATGGGTCCTGCAGAAGCAACAACAAAGGTAAACCCGAACGCGTCAAACACGATCAGCTCAATAATCGTCACCACTATTGACTGCACCGGTCTTGCCATCTCGCTGGTCTTGCTTTGAAATCGTTGTTCTCTAACCGAGCTCACCAAGTAAACGCCTCTGCATAAGCGTCAATTTGCGCCTGTCCGCTCATTGGGTGTACAGAGGCCTCTCTTTCTGTCGGCTTTTATCGCGGTAACGACCCGTGCCATCCCAGGCACTACCAGCGGCACTGCACATGGATAACCTGCCTTCCCGAGATTCCTTGGTGGCCCGCTGATGCTCATGATTCGCGCGGACACTTGGGCAAAGGGTTCTGACATGGGCTGATGTCTGCAGTTCCCGCGACATCCTTTCTCACCCTTCGGCCATAATGATGTCAGGCGGAGCGGCATGATTCGTCCTGCTCGGCCTCCTATCCCAAAACGAACACGGCTCGCTGCGCAATTATCAGGCCGAACTCGCTGACCTTCCCCGCCCCCAAGATCTCCATGATTGGCCGGCAAGTATTTTCAGGAGATGTTTTATGCTCGAACCAAACTGTCGGGTTCTGTCCCGTGTCGACCTTTCTGTCCCTACGCCTAGACTCTCCCAATCCATCAAATAGGGACGCGTGACAAGTCGAAGGTCGTTAGGAACCCAAACCTCACCAATGTGACTGATAGCACGCTGTGCATGAAAGCTGCACTCGGTCCTCACATCTCACTTGCTAAGACTTTGACGAGCGTCTGCAATAGCCTTTCAGGATCCATGACAGGCAAGAATCCCATGCGTCTGGGCGCATACTTATCGAGTACGTTTGAAGAACGGGTTATACCCCGTTTCGGTTATGACTTAATATATTCTCAAGCACGTCCAGCGAGGCTGACGCGGACTCTTGGAGGACCCAGAAACCAAAAAACCCAAGACAAACCTATCGCAACTCCGAACCCGATCGATGGTCCAACTGGCACGATGGTTTTCTTGCAAGGCCAGATGCTCGTGCTCGTGAGTGATGTACTATAGTGTACAGGTACTTGTCACAGGTCACTCAGGTTTTCAAGTGGAAGATATGTCTCACTTACGTACGTCAAAATCTGGTTTCCTTCGCACACACACAATCAGTTCGTAGGATTCAAAAAGCAACTCCAAAAAAGCACACCATGGCTGCCACCAAATGCCCTAAAATAGCACGACTTGTTAAGTCAAATCAAGTCGCCCAATCCTCTCAACAACCCACAGCGAAAGATGCTCACCGTCATTAGAGCATACAAGGGCTCTCTTTTCTTCTGCTCAACCTATTTGCAGCACCCAATTGATTCATAATGCTCGAGCCTGTAGTTCGTTGTCTCGGCGTTGTACCAAGTCAGATTCGAGGCACCATACCCGTGTCATCACCATGACGCAGCTGATGCAGACTGCGACTGGGCGCCTACTGAGCAATATCGACAACGCTTCAAGTAGCACATCAATCTAATACTCGATAGGGCCAGGGCGTCCACAGCACACGTTAGTTTTGGAACAGATACGCGTCCACTCCACCAAGACAATCCAACGGACTGTTTCTCACAGAGATTCGCAGCCCTATCGCAACGGCGCAATAGCAAATTGGTCGACCATCAAAGCAGCTGAAAGCACGGCTGCAATCATCTTTGAAGATGGACGCGAATGCGCTTTTCGCAACGTTAGTGTTCTGCGCGTGGGTCCAGCCCTACCGAGCTGCTTCTACTCGCCCATGCCCTGACTTATCTCGCTATGACTCGCTACCTCTCACGAACCAGAGCTTCTTCTAGAAAATATAACCGTGCAATCCGTTTCAGCGTCCCTGTGCGTTTATTTTTGGGAGCCTGGATGGACAGATGAGCTTCTACCTTCTACTTGCGACGTTGATTTTTATGCGGACGAACTCGCCGGCTGCGACCGGACCTCGGATCGCCAAGTACTAGATCGGTGCCAGCGATAGTCTACCCACATACACCGGCCGGTCAAGGGAGGGCTCAATGCGTTTCTGCGTTTGCTGTCTCATGGTGGAATTCCAGAGTGAGGCCGCTATCGTTCAGATGTGATCGCCCAATGCGCCATCGTCGAATACCCTTCACAAGCAATGATTCGAGGAACCATGACGTCGCGTGTCTGGTGTGTTTTGTGCTATGGGCAACTTCGAACAGCTGAAATCCCACGATGCTATCCTTTAGTACTGAGCTGAATGTGGAAATTCTGTGTGATGTTCTGCAAACACTCACAGCTCCATGTTCAACGCTCCTCTGCGAGCGCCGAGCCTTCTGCGCCAACATCTCACTTACAAATTCTGCGACCTGGCAGATCAAATCCTGCGACACATCTCGCGACTTTTGGGCTGTCAGCTTGTGTTGTTTGGAGAGGGCGTATAGAACGCCGACGTTTCACCAAACCCGTCAACTAGTCTAGTTCCCTCTTTCCTGTTTCACCCGCGCAGCGCATAACAAACGTGCGCCAAAGCTCGCCCAGGCTCACAACCTTGCTCCAACCCTCCAGCCCTACCTAATTCGGCTGGTTCGGCAAGTTGGACGTGCTTTGTCGACGTTGACTATCGTGCGACATGACGTGGGCAGGCAAAGGCCTGTGAAGATGCTCTGGGTGCTCTGGTCAGTCAGAGATGTCAACGTCGTCGTCAGCGTTCGGTCCGTTTGATGGAGCGTTCAATACTAAGCGCATTGTCTACCAGCGGAGATTCACCCGACAGCACGTTCACCACCTCACCACCCGTTTCCCTAATATCCCAGTGCACTAGGCTATATCAGCAAGACCTCGTCTTAGCACGCGTGCCCAGGACTCCCCTCTACACGCTTCAAAACTCAGCAATACAAAGTTTATTGCCGTCGGTCGACCTACGCAAAGGGGATAGTCTTCGAACAACGCATCACTGCTGCCCAAGATAAGCAGGTCATTTAGCAAGTATGGTACGATATGGTGTTCTTCGAGCGATCCGGACGATACCGTTGGACAAGGTGCGTGTGTTGGCGAGTGATCGTGGAGAAGTAACAGGGAGCTCCTGGGAAGACTCCGCCTCATTCCGCGGTGGCAATGGCCATCTTGAAAGACAGTTGGATGATCCCGAGGGCAGCGATGGGGAAACGTTCTGCCGTGATGATCATGTGTTTTCCCCGATGGGGCCTGATGGGGCCTGATGGGGCCTGATGGGGCCCTGTGGCAATATTGCTTACGAGTAGGGGAGGCGATAGAGCATACTGGATGGGCATCGGCACTGGGACCGGGAGTTGGGCCTCGCTGCTCTGGGATGCGTCCAGGGTCGTGCGGATGTGCCTCCACGGGGGATTTGCTCAGGCTTCAAGGCTCTAATGTCCTGGAAACAAGCCTCCCTACTTTTTACGGCTTGCAGCGTACTGACAAGATGTGTAGGATGCTTGCCATATATTAACTTGACGTGACGGACGGAATTGTTGAACGAACTGTATGCCAGTCTCGATCCGTACCTTCTCTATACGCAGGGTCTTTGTACATCGTCTGCCTCCTACCGTCGATTCTCCGCAGCACATCCATACATAGCCTTACAGATTCACCCGACGAAAAGGCTTCGAAGCCACTGGAGAAGGGTATAATCACACTGTGATCATAGAAAAGCACTGATGAGCCGCCCTCATTGCAAAGAACTCACCGACAGCTCTGACACTGAAGCGACGACCTGGCCTTCCCCTTTCTAGGCTCACCTCGTGGCCCAGACGGTTTTAACACAACACAGGGGTAACACGTATCTCGTATTGGCCTCCTCGACCGCTCACATACGCGGCGCCGTCCTCACGCGTTCACACAATGACCTTCGGTCACAGGTGCCATCACCCGAGCTCCCGGACACCTACAGTGCTTCCGAACATCGGTATCGTTGCGCGGCTGAGCTCCGGAAGCAAGAGAACTCATCGTGGTAGACTTGGTTGATACAATGCTTATGCCTGCGACCTGCGCACGTCCGACACGAAGTAGACGACCAGAGAGAAAGGCAGACTGGGCAGTGTATATGGTTTGTCGTGAGGTAGTACGTAAGGTTTCATGGAGAGCGGTATAGTAGATAAGACGCTCCGTCGGTGGTACCTCGACGCGTGCGATGCGTTGCTAACGTTGCATCACTATCTGCCTAATCGTTCTTGTTGTTGGATCGTCGTCGTCTGAGCATGGATGATGTAGGCCGTTGGCAACTATGATAGCTTGCGTGTTTATCTGTAGAGTCCATAAGAACGTCTTAGCAGTATATATGTTATTTTTAATGCTCTCTCCCTCGCCTAGTCGTCAAGGACTAGCCTGACTAGTATGGAAATTTGTAAATCGAAAACAACAGATAGCAGGCCTGTGGGGTTGGAGGGCGAAACTCAGCATTTCAATGACGCTGTAGGTCACATGAAACTAAGTTCAGCATATCTGGAAGACAGGAAACAATGATTTACCTTGCGGAATCGAGTGCAGGAGCTTGTCTTTGCCTTTCTCATTGACATTGACTAACCACCCTGAACGGTGCCGCAATGCGAGTACACGACTACGCGAGTGCGCAACTTCATGAGGCAGGCTCTAAAAGTAGCTACCTACTACCGTCCACACATTCTTAATCTTCCGATATCCGGGTCTCGGATAATATCTCCCAACATGAAGCTACGCGAGCCACGTTTGTGCCGTAGTCTTAAAAGCCCATCATGCCGTGCCGTAAACCGGTTCAATCATCTCGTCCGGTTCGTGCACCGTCTTGAGCCGCCTGCTTACCAACCGGGTTTGAAACCATAATCCCAACCATCATTATCAACATTGCCAGCATTGCCATCGACTGACCAACTAGCATCATCGCCAACTGACGACCTATCAACGTCGCTGATACTAGCGCTCCGCTCATTGAACTCTCAGTACGGGGTGTTAGTGCATTCCTTTCAAAAATTAGCTTAGGTGCCACCAAATATAATACTGTACTTACCGATTCTAGGTGACCTACAACCCGGCAGCTGAAGCACTCCGGCTCGGGGCAGTTTGGAGATTCATGCCTGTCCATTTTGCACCTGTGGCACGTGATAAGATCGCTGTACGGTCCAACGTTGCGCGGACACCTCGAAGAATCGTGCCCCGTAGCGCGGCAATGCAAGCAAGCACCACCTGCAACGAAAGCATCATATCGGACGGAATCTCGACATTGAGAGATTTGATAATTCCATCACCAAGCGATACAAAGCCAGTCAACTCTTCGTTTTGGTCAACAATGCAGCGCTATAGAAACCAGCCCATGCGACGACAAACGTATCAAAGTACTTACCTTGATAGTACGACCCATTTCCCCGCAGTTTGAACACTTAACTTTCGACCAATCCTTCTTCTCAGGACAATCGCGAGCACCATAGCCGCGCTGCTCACAGTTGCGGCATACGACCTTCGACTAATCCTTCCCCTCGGGGCAATCGCGAGAAAGATGACCGCGCTGCTCGCAGTTGCGGCACTTAGCGAGAAGATTCGGATAGGTCTATAACTTTTAGCATGAGTGCCACACAGTGGATTAGCATACTGATCTTGAAGCCATGGCCTAAAACTCCGCAGCTGTGACATACGACTTTCGACCAGTCCTTCGGTTCAGGACAGTCGCGAGCGCGATGACCTTCCTTATCAGTTGTTGCACGTAAATTTGGCGCTTTTGCGCGGCTGACCCCGTTGGGGACACGTCCCCTCGGTGTGACCTACAAGGCCACATCCGTCGCAAGTGACAGGTGCACTAAGGTACCCATCAGAACCCTCATCTACAGCTTGATGGTTAAGGGCTGCTTGCTTCGTACGCAGCTCCAGCTCCAGCTCATCAAGTTGCGCCTGCTTGTTTTCTAGACGCTCGTCTAGATCGCGATCTTTGAGAATCTTTTCGTCCAAGGCTGACTCCTCTGCTTCCAATGCTCGCTTCCTGGCCTGTAGACGCTCATCTCTCGCTACCAACTTGAACTTTCTTCCGGAAAGCTGCTGCTCTTGTTCTTCAATCTTTTTCTGAATCTGATGCTCTTCCTCTTCGAGCTGCTTCTGATTCTGCTGTTCCTTCTGCTCGATCCGCTGCGCTTCCTTTTCAACTTGTTCCTCCTTCTTCTCAATCTGCTCCTTCTCCTTCTGAAGCTGTGTGAGAGCTTCATGAACGCCTCCCTTGCGTCCGAGACATTTGATCAACTCACTCTCCAGCGCTTTGTTGCGCTCCTTGAGATCCAAATGCATCTCAGCTGACCGCTGTTCTTCCAATCGCCTCTTCTCGAGTTCCAGCTATGCCGCTTCGGTCTTGAGCTCAACCTCTTTCGCCTCTTGTTCCAAAGCCTTTGCAGAGAGCTCTTGCTCCCTCTCGTGGCTGATGAGGAACACTGTTCGAATGGCATCTTCGCGTTTCAAGGATTCCTCGAGTGCCTTCCTGAGACCAACGTTCTCGCGAATGAGATTGCTTCCCATCCGTGGATGAGGAGGCAGGCGCTCCACGGTACCTGTGTTGCATCAATTATTTGCATATTTCGGATGTATATGCTATGTGGGCACAAGGCGACGTACCGCTAGCCGCCTGCTCGTTCGCACCGCCATTAGGAACCGCATTACCGGATTGACCGCCAGTTACCTCAGCATCCGGATCATCGCCAAGGTGCCTGAGCGCACTACGCAAAAAATCAATATTCATTCGGTTAGAAGGTATGGCAAGACTCTACCTGAAGGAATTCGAGCCGGGGAACCAGAGGTATGTTGTTCAGCACGTATAGACCCGAAGAACATCGCGAAGCTAGATCGTAGGCTAAAACGCGTCCGCTCCTTCTGTTTCTCCGGAGCTGCTTCATTCGCTTGAGCCACTGCGAGGGTGGCAGCTGACCGTTCCACGGGAACTCATCACGGCTAATGTCGGGCGCCATCTTGAGGACCGCAACTTTCCGATTTCGAGGGCGAGGGTAAAGTTCAAGTGGTAAGGTGAAGCCGCCGCAACTTTAAGCAACACAGCGGGGTATCGTTGTTCCGGTGTGCGCCGACAGACCAGGAAGGAACGGTTGGTTAAGGCAGGAGCGAACGGCAAGCGCGCAGCGTGTGATGTGTGTCAAGGCGAGGGTAAGTGTGCGAGCAACAGCTTGAACAAGCGCCAGGAAGGGAAATGAAAGAGTGTGTAGTAATAAGACGCCGCTTGAAGGAGAGATGAGAGAAGAAGGAACATTAGAAAGCTGACGAATTAGGAAAGAACGGCAGCATGTCTTGAGAGCCTGATAAGAGCAAAGCGCTCGATATTCATCGACCGGTCTACATCCGCCGTGTATTTGTAAATATCCCGTATAGCCAGTAGGCAAGAGACTGTTCCTGCACTGTTTGCTAATTGCAAGCCTTGAGCGCCTTTGAAGGTGAAGTTGTATATGAGTCGTAGCGCTGAGTGCTAACCTTTGACATCGTTTGTATCCTACCGAACCTATGCGGGATTATCGAGCCTTGATACCGCCAGGAATAACTTCGAGTGTCTCCAACCGCCATATGGCCATACTGGGGTAAGAATAAGTCCATAGTCCTCTTAATATGATAGCTGATGCCGTGCGTACAGATAACGGAACTTTCACAGCGCAAAATCACAACTCTCATTCCAGTACTTTTTCAGGACTGGACCGGACGTCCTCCAGAGAGCTGCTCAACCGCAACGTCTTGCTGTGCCTCACACTCCCAGTATACCGGCGGGTGAGGGATAAACACAACCAGACATAACGCTTCTTGGTAGTGTGCTCGGGGCAGTACAGTAATCCTAGAAACGGCCGGCCTGCATTGGTGTACGATGTCCAGGCTACGTACCGGTAAGGTCGATAGAGCATTCTTCACTCATCTTCGTCATCTCTCCAGTATATCATCAGTCCCTCCAGCGCATTCCCGTGCTCCTCAAACTGCGGAACCCTCCTCCTTTCCCTCCCTTCGGCAAACTTCTTGCCCAGCTCATTACACTCACCCAGCACATCTTTCTTATCCGCTGTGTTCGCATACATGCCATAGCTACCTAAAATCTCATTCCCGATGTATAACTCCGGATCCTTTCCTTTCAAGAACAACGGTAGAAGTATGTCCCAGTCCACGAATGGCGCGTAGACAAACGAATTCGGCGATATGTGCGATTCGATGGAGGAAGGTATAGCGGTGATGTTTAGACGCGAGAGGAAGGACGTGTCGAGGGATGTAAAGGCGGGTTCCTGCGCGTACAGGGCGAGAGGTTCGCTGGTGCGCTGTACTATTGACACGTCAGCAGGCAGCCCAAGAAGCGTGGTATCAACAACTGACATAGTTTCACCACCGCCCTGAACAGGACGAGCTGCCACAACGACCGATATCGGTGATCCCAGTCTACGCTGAAGCTTCCAATGCCTATGCAAACCACTTCTTTGACAGTCCAGTCTCGCAGACTAAGCATGTGATGGAGATTTTTCGCGCACGATGTCTTTTCCCATTTTCGCTCCATCAGATCCAGTGCATCTAATAGATTCTCCTCGGTTAATCCGTTCACCGTCCTGGTGGGTCGGGCATTCTGCAGCTGGTCTGTCGCATCGCCCTTGTCTGTTCTCCCACCAGAAATCACGGTCCAGCCATCCTCGCTTTGCATCTGTCTTCTCTTTTCTCGCTCCCAAGCTCCCATCTTCCTGCTCCCCTTCCTTCCGTTGATGATGTGGGCACTGTCAATGTCGCATAGCTTATGGTCGTTTGTTCGGCAAGATAGCGCTTCTGGGGGCTTGACTTTGATATTAGAACACAGGATAGATTAGTGAGAAGACTTGCGCATGATTACATGTGCAAGGTGTAAGGGTTGCTGCGAATGCTGAGGTTGTGGGCGTGGGGAATTCGAGAGCTGGGTGCGATTAGCGCGTCGGAAGATATTCGGAACTTCGGAATACCACCTACCGAGTCAGAAGGGTGACAGGTGGAAAGTCTAGCCGAAACGAGCACGAGCCACTAGCCCGGTAAAAGTTTTCGTGCAGTTCACACGCACACGCATGCACCGTGGTAGTGTTCTAGCCCCAGCCGACTCTTCATGCCGATGAAAGGAGCTTGCCGAAGTCTACAGCATTCAATCATACTTTCTCTTAGGGGGACTGGACGCGCCTCAGGATCGGAGAGGGTTCCGCGCTCCATCGTGGAACAGCACGCAATGGATCTTTCCACGGCGGCTGCTGTCGAAGTCCGTATGTCAGCCAATTGATCGAGACGAGTCGTACTAATTTGTATCAGGTAAAAGGGACGGTGCAACATGATACCCATGCGCAACCTCCTGAATTCATCCAGAGACAGCACTGGAAATATCAAAGCATGCGAAGAGCGGACCTGGAGAATGATTCAAGCATCCAGGACCTCAGCGAATGGCAAAAACTCACAGACAAGCAAAAAGAAACTTGGATACCTGCGGGTGCAATCCCGGCGTCCCAAATCCAGGCCGCCTGCGAAGCATATGCTGGAGAAAAACCACTTCAAACAATTGTCCAGGATGCCCCTTTCTTCGAGCACAGAGACTTTCCCGGCTTGCAAGTAATCCCAGGCCTATTGCCGCCCGAGACCCAGGTTCTATTCACTTCATGTCTAATGCATCGAGATCTTGCGGATCCCGACCACAAGATGAACCTCCAGGCGGACTACGTAATACCATATCCACCGAAGCCGGTATCATTAGAGCCGCGGCGTTTTGACAGTTCCTTCTTCGCTCGAGAACGTGCAGATCCACAAGACATACTAATACCGAAGATGCCTGACAAGCACAAGCAGCTTAACAACGAGCAGTTCCTGTATACCAAACTTCGTTGGCTCACGCTAGGCGAACAATACGACTGGCCTACACGAAGTTATGCAAAGCATGCGACCCCATTTCCTGCGGATCTGTCAACGCTCGTCACTAGGCTTTTTCCACACATCCGCCCCGAGTCAGGCGTAGTCTTGATATACGGTGCTAAGGACTTCATGCCTGTACACAGAGATGTGAGCGAGCAATGCCAACGCGCGCTTGCTAGTTTTAGTATGGGATGTGATGGATTATTCATCATGGCGCGAGGAGAAGATGACGGCGAAGGCGAAAGGGCACCGAGAACCGTCGCAATCAGAGTCCGAAGTGGCGATTGCATTCATTTGACCGGGGAAGCTCGTTGGGCCTGGCATGCAATGAGCAGGACAATACCGAGTACATGCCCTTCATACCTGAGCGACTGGCCGGTTGGTACACCAGGTGCGACGCCGGAAGAGCAGAAGTGGTACAAGAAATGGAAAGGGTACATGGGAACGAAGCGCATCAACGTCAGTTGCCGCCAGGTCTGGGATTGAACCTAACTGGTTTCGACAAGGGCGAAGTTAGGAGCATTCAGTCCGCCGCGACGATGCTTGTAAACGCTACAGCTACATTAGTATACGAACCCCCCTCTCGGCACCTCTTTTCCAGACTATTACGTCTCCTTGATCAGTTTAACTCATGACTAGTATACGGGCGGGAATAACCAGCTGTCGCACGGCTACATGGAAGATGCCGAACAATCGGGTCTCGACAACTTCTAACAGGCAGATCGACTGACGGCGTGGAGCCCTCCGCATTTGAATCGTAGACCTGTGGAGAATTGAGAAGCGTAATTTAGGTGCATGGAGACACCGCCTCTCGACCTTCCTTGGACTTTACGGTTATCCATTCTCGAACTGTGACGTCATCTGGCACATCAATTCGACAGCTGCAGCCCCAACACCTACGCCCCATGCACGTCGCCCATCCCAAGTAAAGCCAGCCCGTGAAATGACAGAGCATATCGCCTACCCGTTGTTATATGCATGCTCGGCATTCTCGTCTAGGTAATGCGATCATCAGCCAATTCTCCACTCAAACACTAGCTTGCGCTAACCGAGTCATCGTAAGGGACAAATGTCGCGCTTGCAAGAGCCCTGCGCAAGTCTCGAACATGGTTCGCCAATTGTGGGTGTTCTCATTTTACCCGCTCTTGTGTCTTCCAGATTTGAATAGGATTGTCATCTGAAAGATATGGCCCCGGGTCCTCGTTGCGATCCTTGTTCGCCCCGGCCATCGCTTTCTATAATTCTCCACACTCTACACTCCACAGCACACGGCCCTGCTCTCAGTCGCCTATTTCGCGCTGCTTCGCAATCTTCTTATTTAACTCACTTCCCTTGAATGCGGCTACGATGGTGCTGACTATCTGGGGTCGCCAATATCGGTACCACTCGCCATGGGTACAAAATATCATCAGCGGAGTCGGCGTCGGAGCGTCCGCTGGCATCTATGTTGCCCTCAATCTACTGGGAGCTGGTGGCGGCAGACTAGATTCTGCGCACGTCGTGCAGGTCGTGAACGCAACGTTATGCTCCGTTTGGTTCTTCTCTTCGTCGTTTGGCGGATCCATCTTGAACAAGCTTGGCCCAGGGCTCACGATGTGTCTCGGTGTGCAGACATACGCTGTCTACGTCGGCTCACTGTGGTACTACGATGAGATAGGCAAGACTGGATATCCGTACGCGGCTGGACCCATCATTGGAATCGGAGCTGGAATGGTCTTTATCACGGCAGGCTACATTTCGACTGCGTATCCTGAAGAAAGTGAAAAGGGAGCATATGCGACCGTGTTGATGAACATGCAAGGACTTGGGTCGGTCATTGGAGGGATTATCCCTGTTATTATCAACAGGAACAAGGACACTGCGGCTGGTGTACCTCGACCGGTCTACATCGCTTTTATCGTCATTATGATTGTTGGAGGATTAATAACTCTGCTCCTCCGGCGACCGCAGAAGCTCAGACGAGACGATGGCTCGACAGTAGCCGTACATCCGCCTCGTGGCGCTTGGGAAGAGTTGAAGTCGAATTTGCTAGTTTTCAGCGATCCAATTCTTATCATGATGTTACCGGCATTCTTTCCAGCTGAGTGTTTCTTGGTTTACAGCGGTTCAGTCAATGGTAAAGTCTTTGGCCGCAACTCTAGTGCAATGATCTTAACACTGTGTAGCCTATCTTAACGGTTTACGAGCTCGTTCACTTCTGTCTTTCATCGCAGTCTGCCTTCAAATTCCCGCGGGATGGGCGTTGCAGTGGGTTCTCGACCGACCGACATGGGGAAGACGCAAGCGTGGTCTCATTGGGCTGACGATAGTTGCTGTTCCGCTAGTCGCAGCCTGGGTCTGGGAGATGGTGCGTTCTTCACCTGGTCGTATTCGCGCGTTGATGCTGATTACATCGCAGATCCGTGTGCGTAACTACGATCGCAACGTCACCGTCACTGATCCCACCGATTGGGACGAACCGAGATTCGGCTGGATATTTGTGCTTTTCATGTTGAACTGGGTCTTTTCTGTGAGCAAACCCACTTGTACAACAAAGCGTCAGATCACTGACTATCTGCCCAGCAATTATGGCACAACATCGTCTATTACTGGATCGGCGCCATCACCAATTCGCCCCAGAAGCTGACCCATTACGTCGGCATTTTCAGAGGTGTTCTTGGTGCGGGTGAAGCCGTCTGCTTCGGCCTCGATTCCATCAAGATCCCTTTTCTTGCTGAATCCGGTGGCATTCTTCTGTTCTATGTTATTGGTATTGCGAGCTTCTACTACCTTGGTATCTACCATATTAAAGATACCAATTACGACCACAGCGAAGCGGGCGTTGTTATTCCGAACCACATCCTGGAAGGCAAAGGGCTTACGGAGGGGCAGAAAATCGTGCACGTGCAGAGAGCAGACTCGATATCGGAAGAGAGGAGCTCTAGAGAGAAAGAAGATTATGGTTGGCGGCGATGTTGCTTGATGTCTCTAGACGTTCGCAAATACATTCAAGAGCACAACGGGAATTAAGAGTGGCGTTAGGATATTTTGAACAAGTACCAGAGACTTAGTACATTCATGACTGGGTGAAGTGTTAGCCTCGAGGCTCTGAAGTGGACACATCTCTATCGAAAATGGCTTCAGCCAATGCGTCATGGTCTGCTGGCTCCAGGTACTCACCCTTTCAAGTACCGCTCCACTGGATAACTCGAATCCCCACGCGCGATCGGAGATCCGGAGATCTCATCGTCGTATGTTCCGTTTATAGAGGGCGATGATGTCGTTGTGCTACCGTAAACATTCCTTCCCCAAAATCTCCCAATTCCACAATCTCCTGACTAAAACATCAGCCCATTCGATCTAGAACATAGTCGTCATAACCGCGCGGCAATGCAACCCGGGCGTCCCTATCATGAGCCGCAAGCCTCTTCGAGACCCTGTCGCGTTCCCACCTCCAGATTACTAATTACCTCTCCAAGTCATGACCATCTCATACCGGCCTTTCGTCTTGTCATTATGGGGCATATCTGGGATTGCTCGTAACAAGGACCGAGGCTGCCCAAATATGCGGTGACATCGGAACGCACAACTATACGGGGACGACATACTACATGGAAGACTTCTTTTTCAAGTCACCGTCAACATTTGCGCTGTGAGTTGAAGCTTTCGTCCGCTATCAGATGTAACGATATTAACCTATATAGGGTGCAGATTTTTGCAAGAACGATTATCCGCGGATGCATAATACTGCGAGTTCTTCCCGGACTGGCTGTAAGTTGATCAAATTCTGTTCTCAGTGCTACCAAGCTAACGTTTTGCAGTGAATCATTCTTCATAAACGACAACTCGCAGCCATACTACTACTACAACGTAGACTGTGTATTCCTCACCTACGCAGTCACCGAGACAGCGGTGCAGACTCTCACCACCACCGTCGCCGACACAACCATCACCTCCATATCCTTCAATCTGACAACGACGACCGAAACATCCACATCCATAACCACGACAACAGCCACCGACACATCCACAGCGACACTACAACAATTCATCACCTCCCTCTCAACTCTCCTCGTCCCATTCACCCAGGTCCTCACCACAACCGTCTTATCCCCAACAACCCAGCCAATAACTCAGATATCGTACCGAACACAGACCTCCACGACAACCGTTCTCCGCCCGACGACGCAAATATCGTACCAGACGCTCCGATCCACCATAACCACGACAGCAACGCGCACGATGACGACGACGCGGACTGCTACAGCTACAGCTACAACGACCGCGCGCCTGAGGATGCAAGAGGTCGAGCTTGCGGCGACCGTGTATGCGACGGCCTACGCAACTTCGACGGTACCCAGCACCGTCACGAGATACAGTACTTTGTATGCGACTAGGACGTCGATGAGTACGATTACGTTGAGAGCGACGTATACGAGTCGTACTACTGTTACTCGAACGACGACGCGGACGGTCCGGTCTTAGCAAGGGACCTTAAAAAGCGTAGAAGTGTTTGTATCTGATGCGACACCACATACATTGATGTATTTCTTGTGAGTCTTTGTTCTTGCATATGAGTGGGTGTTTGCTTTGGCACTGTATGCTTTAGACTGCGGTAAAGGGTGGAGGCTGGTACATAGGGATCAGACGGGAGCAATCGAAAAGCCTGCTGAGTTTGCGTGTTTGCGATGACGGCGTGTGTGAGATGATGGGATCACCGAGGAGAGCAGAAGAGACGCGACGAGAAATGAAGTGCTCAACAAGGGGTATACCATTCATCTAGTTTTGGACAACACCTGCATCAACCAACCAGCGTGGTCGTTGTCTTACCCAAGCACCTGCTGCCGTTCCCAAACGCCTTGCTTATGCAATAATACATCACACTCATGGGCGAGCTGCCTTTACCTCTTGCCCTTCTTCATGACGAGTCCCTTCCAGCCTTTGACGTCGCGGATGCGCTTGAGAGCTTTCGCTGCGGCGGGGTCCTTCATCATCTCTTCTGTGCATGCCTTCTTCGCTGCTTCATCCTCATGCTCATGCCATTCGCACCAGTCTTTCTCCGTCTTGGGCCGCTCACCCTGGGCAAGGGTGGTGGCAAGCTCGAAGAGGAATGCTTGCGGTAGCTGCGACCGCAGAGAGACCATGCGCTCGTTGTCTTTTTTCGGGTCCCAATAGACGCAGTACATGTCGAGGAAGTATTTGCATAGCGGCGAGTCTGTGGGAAGGCCTTCGTAAGCTTCGATGACGTTGCTGTGGTCGGGCATCGACTGAAGAATCTCGTCGTTCTTCTGCCAGGCGAGGATGACGGCGTGACGAAGTTTCGGGATCTCGTAACGATGGGCGAAGACGTAGAGAGAGATGAAGCGTCGCTCAAGGAAGCCTTCGAGACCTCGCCACTTGTATGGTCTGGAGCAGCAAGGGCACAAGGTCTCTTTGGGCACTTCGGGCTTCTCGGCGGCGGTCAAGCGGATTGGAGGCGCCGGTGTGCTCTTCTCGCTTTCTGCGTCGCCAGGCACTTTCTCAGCGCCATTGTCGGATGCTGGCGGGGCGTCTCCGTTCTGCGACTCTTCCGCTGGGGCGTCGTCGTTGTCAAGTGAGATGCCCCACGAGGCTGTATCAACGTCGTCCGATACTTCCTTGGCATCGGTTTCAGATGTGCCATGTACGCTGCCGTTCATGCTGCCATTCATGCTCCCAGTCAGATCGATGGAGTGCGAGGGTGCGTGAACTTCTTTTCCGCCTTCGATCAGATGGTGTGGTATGTATCCAGTATATAGCCACATCATGAACGCATCGAAAACATCTGGGTTCGTGTCGTCAAGCTCGAGTCCAGCCTCGCCGCCCTTGTACGGCGACGAGGTCTGCTGCTCAAGGGCGCGATCGAAGTATGTCGAGCATCTTCTCAGGAGCTCGCGATGGCAACTGAACGACTCTGGGAATTCGCCCTTTCCGACCTTGACGGTCAGAATAGTCTGATCGAAGTTCCTGTTAAAGATTAGCACGATCACGTAGCCTCCGAGAGCGATACTTACCTAAAAGTGTGGCCGAGAGTAGACATGCCTTTGGGGTTCATGAACGGCATCTTTAGCAAGAAGTCGGGAAAGGGAAATTCTTGGATATCCATTCACATCTTTATACTTGGGGGGTGTATTCATTTTGCTTTCAGCTGTGACAAACGCGGGGAAGGACTGAGCAGTTTCAAGGGTGGTGACAGTGTGTCAGGTCCCATAGTGAAAGCTTGAGATCAGCTCGGCAACAGTGGCCAAAATACTTGAACCTCGTCCCAAGGAGTCGAAACCCGCAGGCCGTCGCGGACGATCCTCAGCCTCGGGGGTTGTGTGTGGTCAATGTGGGTTTCAACGGAGCAACCTGGAGGTGTTTCGTCACCCAGCCAAGCACTTGGCGGGGGTTCAATGCCTCAGGTCAACGGGTACGGAATCGGCGTTTGCCTTCGGAGAGCATAGCAGGAGCCCTCATTGCTCTCAAGATGTTTCGCTGCGTGTTTCCGGGCAGTGGTTATCTTCGTTTTTGATGATAGTGCAACGAGGGGCAGCGACGAGGTGCGCCGCCGCCATCCTTCCAAGAAAGCGCGACGTGGCCCGTGCAACAGCGAACTCCACCCTTCCCGTCCAGAAGTCTCCACCACGCGTGACGCTTGTGCCGTCACAAGCATCGGACCAACTTCATCCAAGACAATTCGCCCGTCTCAGCGCAATGCGAAGCTTCAGTCAAATATTCTTGGGGTGCGCCGACTAGCCGGCGAAAACATCAGCCAATCACCCTACAACTCCGAGCCAGCTTTATCAATTGAGAATTTGAGAGTCGACCAGTTTAACTTTGGAGCTTCGAAAGCCGCGAACCGACTAGTTTCAAACTTTCAATTGTCTTGTATTAACTAAAGCGCTTCCGAACGAATACTCAAAAGCCAACTGTCTAAAAGGGTATGTCCCAAACACGCTGTTCGTCCCAAAAAGCACACCATGCCTGGGGCACATTTAGCCCATCTGAAGGGCGCAGGCATACCCTCCGCGCTTCTTCTTCTGCCTCAATGCACCCCATTACTCACCCCATTAGGGTGCTGCGGCATCAGCTCCGGTTCCGCATTCATGCCTTCCTTCAGACATTCAACCACGACTTCCATTATCGTCTCGTCCTTGACCGCCTCGTTTATCACGCTGATCCAGTGCCCAATGGTGCGTTTCATAGCTGGGTCTTCAACCCTTTCGAAAACATTGCTCGGATCGCCTGATGCCCGGTACATCGGATGATCCACGACACCCTTGTGCATCGGCACCTTCAGTTCTTTCCTGACGAAGTGATACAACCGCTTTGAAGCCCGTCCGAGAAGCTCGCTTGCATCGCCCGACTTGATGTACTCCTGCCTAGTCTCGTTGAAGAGCCGGAGACTCGTGATGATGTTCTTGGTCGTCCAAGTGCTCAGGTGCTGTAAGAGACCGTCCGAGCTGGCGTGAGATTCTTCAAGAACAGACAGTAGCGGCGCCTTTGCACCTTTCATTATCTGAGCGAAGCGGTCCTTGGAGTCTAACGTAGTCGTTTTGATCAACTGGTTGGCCACGAATTGCCAGACATCGTTTTGGGCTTTTCGATGCCAGTCCTCGCCGACGCCAATAATGAGAAGGAGGTCGAGGACGCTGTCATTGACCGCTATCTTCAGCTTCGATTCGAAGATGCGGTTCATGGCGCGGAGGTCCAAGGCTTGGCAAGTCCCGTACAGCGTACACGCGCACATGATCGACAGAATGTCCACTGTGGTATCTGTGTACCGCGCGCTTATCAACGCCAAGGAGTTCAGCGCCTGGTTGCCCATCTCCGCACTGACAACGTGATTATGTACCGGATTGGCCAGGAAGGAAAGCTCCGAGATGTATCCCGCCATGTTCGTGTCGACTCCTTTGAAAGTGAAGCTCGTGCTTGGTTCGTCCACGCACAGGTTCGGAGGTAGTCCGCGATTCTTGGTAGGGTCTGTCATCTCGGTGAATTGGTAAAAAAGCATTCTTCCGATCGCTTGCGCTGCTAGGCGACATTTTTCCATCGCGGAGGTCACTGACACGGCTTGAAAGTTGCCTCCGTGGTAAATGTCGCCCGTGCTGGCGTCGATGAGTGGATTGTCAGTGGTGCTATTCAGTTCCATCTTCAATTGCTCATTGGCAAGGAGTATGTCTTCAACAAACGGACCTAACCATTGAGGTACGGTGCGCAGCGAATATCGATCCTGAAAGAGGGTGTGAGTGTGGCTCTCAAGGAGACCCGTAGCCAGCTTTGAGCCTTCCAGAGCACCGAAGATGGTAGACGCGACCTGTGCTTGACCGGGGTGAGGTCGAATATCCGATATGAACGGTGCAAAGGAGGTAGCCGTGCCAAGAACAGCCTCCACGTTCATAGCAGTCAAGAGCTGACTAAGAGAAAGGATGTTATTCATCGAAGCCAGAGTCAAGCTCGCGGCTGCTGCTGAGATTGCGGTTCCATTGACGAGGCCCAAAGCCTCTTTCGGTTCAAAAACGGTAGGCTTGATGCCTATTGACGATAACGCCTGAGAAGCTGGAATGATTTGACGGTTGTTGGGCGGGCCCGACCAGCAGTAAATGGCGGGGTTGCCTTCCAGCATGCCCGCGACGTAGGATAGTGGTGACAGATCCCCTGATGCTGATATACTTCCGCGGGTAGGTATGACAGGAAGAATATCGTGACTCAAGAGTTCTAGAAGAGTCCTGATCGTAGAGGAGCGGACGCAAGAATGTCCGCGCGCAACCGTGTTGGCACGGATAAGCATCGCAGCGCGCACCCATTCTTGTTTCAACGAAGCCGAGTGTGCGAGCTGATCACTGGCTGGCACAGGCGAGATGGGAATAACCCCGCAATTGAGGTGCTGTATGAATGCTTGCTGTAGCTTGTACATTTCCCCAAAGCTACATCGGACGTCGGCAGAGCCTCCATATCCAGTGTTCACTCCTGATTGGTCATGAGCTTTGTTAGGAAACAGTTCAGTCGTATGGTATCATCTCACCGTATACGGTCTTGCCTTCCTGCAATTGGTGGTTGAGTACCGCAACGCACGCATCGATCCTGTCCAGGACGTTTCGAGCCTCTGATAGGCTGACATGACCTCCACGTCTACCTATTAGAGCTGTCGTCGCCAAGTACAACGTTTGGCCATCAATTATTACTGGCGAGGAATGCTGCTTTGTCGCCTCCCATTGCGCTAGCACGAGGTCAGCATGCTTTGGAGCCATGCTGCATCAATAGTGTGGTAGAGACCCGATTTCGACAGACGAATCTCCTGTGGTCGTGGTGCGAATGCGGCGATTGAATATTTGATTGGGTCTCTATATGTAAATCTCACTCGTTTACTAGAGTGTCGGAACCCGAGGGAGGGGATGGCCGAAGGAGCAGGTGCGAGTTGACAGGTAATTGGTGCTTAACGCAGCAGCGCACACTGTTGAAAAGGATCGAGGAGTCAATATCTTCACTAGTCGTAATGAGTATATGTGGGCGCACGTACCTCTGTCAAAAAGTAAAAGAAAACTATCTTGGCTCACGTGGCGTCAGCGCTTGCCCAGGCGCGGTGAGCTGGCAACAGTGCCTCCTATTTTATGCGCCCGCCATCAATAAAGACTAGCCTTCGTGCCACCATCGTGAAAGTATTAGCGGATGATCAAGTGTGGAGCTTTCCGCATAATATGCAAGATAGACCCGCACTTTAAATCAGGGACGCGAGATCACCTCAAGGGATGGGTCGATCCGAGAATTAAAAGGGTGAGGTTAGCTCTCCCCGTCGTGACGCGCAGGTGATTTAGTCAAGCTGGATCGCGACACGGGTTTGGTGCTCCTTGAGCCGCACAACCGAATTTGGAGGATTGGACACCAAGAAAATATGCTAGAGAGGCTCTCGCGTACAGCTAAAAGTTGGCTGTTGTATTACTCAGCCTGGGGTAACACACAAGCTATTTATTCTAGTCCTTATAGCCAACTCTTAGCTTTACGCGAGAGAGAAAGGGCAAAGCATCGGAATTGTTGATGATCGCGGGTTTCTATATTAAGCTTAGCGCGGGCTTAGGTCCGATGGTTCAGCCCCACCTACAGTGCCTATCGAACGTCATCGCCCGCATCTGCTGGAACACAACCTATCCGACCTCTCGTGTAAGGCCATAAAGGCTAGGATTTCTAGCAAAAAAACGTAGTAAGTAATCCTAGGATAGATAATGCAAGCGCTAAACTCCGATTGCTAACGTAGTAGTGCATAGCCAGCTATCCACTTCACGCGAGAGCCGATCTACTGCTCCGTATCCTTAAACCATGTCCGACCTAGTATCTGGTATCGCTAAGCTCAACCTCTTCTCTAAGCGATCGGATGTCGACGATGAAGATAAGGGCGAGGTCATTGATAAGCAGACGGTGGCCGGTGGTGGCCATGCATCCCGCCAGTCCGCCATCACCAAGAACCAGCTCAAAGTCAGCCGCGCATTGAAGTCCTTCCTAGCGAAGGAAGGGGTGCTATCCGAAGAGGAAGCTGGAATCGATCACGATGAACCAACTCCAGCTCTTCGGGAGTATCTCGACAGACCCCACATTCATGTGCCGGCCGAAGTTCTCCATCGAGGACATCCGTTGCCGGACTACTTCATCAGCTCAAGCCACAATACCTATCTAATGGCCCATCAGCTCTATGGAGAAAGTCATGCATCGGCGTACGAAATCGCTCTGTACACCGGTTCTCGCTGTGTCGAGATCGACGCATGGGATGGGGATGAAGACAAAAACGAACCCAAAGTCACGCATGGGTATACATTGGTGTCTAACATCCCATTCCGGAAGGTCTGCGAGGTCATTCGTGATGTTGTGGACAAGGAAGCTCGTGATGAGCGCAATGCGGCGCCCATTATCATCTCGCTCGAAAACCACTGCAGCGCTCAGGGCCAGGTCCGATTGGTACAGATTATGAAAGAAGTCCTCGAAGACCGTCTTCTGAGCAAAGATATCCGCGAAAAGGGCACTCGCGAACAAGAAGGTGGAGGCGAACACGTTACTCTTGCCGAGCTTGGAAACAAGGTCGTAGTAATCGTGGAATACCACCTGCCAAACGAAGAGAATAGTGACTCTAGCAGCGCATCATCCGAGGACGAGGAGCAGCGAATCGCACATCAGCAGTACCTGGAGAAAAAGAAAACAACCAACGCTGGAGGTATCATTCCAGAGCTCGCTGAGCTCGGTGTGTATGCGCAGTCCGTTAAGCCGGTGAACAACTCCTGGTACGAGAGTGTATTGGAGAATGCCCCTCATCATCATCTGATCAATGTATCCGAGACCGGTTTGAAGGCGCACATGCCAGTAAACAGTGCTAAAATCGCTGTGCATAATTCTCGGCACTTGATGCGTGTCTTCCCCAAAGGCACGCGCATATCGTCCAGGAACCTTGCACCTGTGCCATTTTGGGTAAGTAGTGAATATTTAAGGTTCTCGTCTACTATTCTGTATTGACTCTGCTTAGGGCATCGGGGCGCAAATCTGTGCTTTAAACTGGCAAACGTTCGGCGCGAGCGCGCAGCTGAACGAAGCCCTGTTTGCCGGATCGGGCGGTTACGTATTGAAGCCCGCACCTCTACGATTGGGAGGAGATGGAAATCTCAATACTGGTTTAAGGAAGAGGTTGAGACTGCATGTTGCTGGCGCAACAGATGTCCCTCTACCTGAAGGTCGCGACGATGAGATCAAACCGTATCTTACGTGTACACTTGTTCACCCAAGCGATCTAAACAACCAGCCCCAGAAGCGCAAGACTCAACCTTATAAGCCCCACAAGCTTACTGGATTTCTCCACAAGGAGAACCCACCACCAACGGATCCATTCTGGAAGGAAGTTCTGGAGTGGGAGTACGACGACAACGAACTCGTTTTCTTGCGTCTGCTGATCAAAAGCGACGACTCATTTTCGCGCAACCCGTTATTCTGTGTAGGGGCAGTGCGACTAATGTATATTACCCAGGGCTGGACCTTCATACGCATGGTACGTAGTCAGGACGTTTCGGACCCCTTCACATTGCCTTCATCTCAGAAGCTAATTTGTTTACACTGTTCTAGCTAGATCTCAAGGGTCACGAAACTATATGTACCTTGCTGGTCAAGTTCGAGTTCGAGAATCTATAGCAAAGGCTTGTTATGCGGTTGAGGAAGACATACGTGGGCGCGCTGGGCAAATTGATCGATGCTGGGAAGGATGTGAAGCACTGTTACGTGCAGTCCTGTGACGATTAAGCATCCAAACTTCCTTACTATGACGTCTTCGGATATGTTAATTATCCTATGGCCTGCTACAGTACGACATGTCCAGTGATTAAAAAGCGTTCTGCGGCGAACTGCCGACTGTGCCGCGAGAGCTTTAGCGGGGGGGCTGGGTTAACTTGGAGGCAAGCAAGGAACTTCAAAACTGTAGCGATCACACACCGTTCTTGCCAGGCTAGAGATCACCAATTCCACTCCATTAAGAATCTTTATTTTTGTACCATCGGTAGCCTCCCAAGGTCCGACGTAAGTTTCGCTGGCTTACAGGGGTTGCTATTTTTGTAAATCGATTGTTCACTGTTTCGAACAGCAGCCCGCGCGAATATATCATCATCGTCTGTTTCCCACTGCTGCGAGATGCCAATCAACACTGCATCAAAAAGCGCTGCTGGGTATTTGATCACCCCGAAGCAGATAGGGAGTCCTCCAGTGACTTCCTTTGTTGCCCGGGTAGCGGAGCTGCCGCCACCACACAACCGAAGTTTGCCATTCTCTTTGTCCAACATTACGCGCCCCCGCATACGAACATTCGATCTCGCTTTCACTGCCATTGATTCTGGATTCTACTACAGGTTGCGAAGACTTAAATGGCGCCCTTCGCGTCTTTGTCCGTCCCCTATTGACCTCGATAGTAGGGCCGTGCGTCTTAACGACGATGAACTCCAGTATAGATCTCAATACTGTACCATCAGGCCCACCTCCACCAGGAGTACAACCAAATTTCATGGATCCTCCTAGCCTTCTCAATGAAGTCGTCGTCGCAACAGCCATTGTCCAGATTGTCACACTTCTCTTCATCCTCATCCGATTTTACGAAAACCTCTATTCGCGCCAGCTCCGTGCCGAAGACTACTTCTCCTACGGCGCATGGGGTGCACTCATCGCACAAGCAATTCTACTATGCATCAACACCGTCGAAGGCATCGCGAGCCATATGTGGGACGTGCCTGTCTCCGTCCTCATCGAAGGCTCAAGGCGCTACAACTACATCTTCATGTGCTACACTATATCAGGTGGCTTCGCGAAAGCTACTGTGTTTATGCAGTTCAAGAGAATATTCACGTCCCCGAGAATCCAGGATGAGGTGTATTGGGTTATCACGGTTAGTGTGGTGCTGAACGCGGTAGCCTACACCATCTTCTTGTTCCTGTACGTGTTTACATGCTTGCCGCGAGAGAGGATATGGAATCCGACCGTGGAAGGAAGATGCATGGATAGCAATCGGCTGAACGTGGCGATTGGAGGTTTGAATGTACTGTCAGATGTTGAAGCGTTTCTGGTGCCGGTATGGGCTGTGTGGAAGCTCAAGATGGATGTCAAAAAGAAGATCTCGATATTGGCTGTCTTTGCGGCAGGAGCGTTGGCGGTGGCAGTTGGCTTGATTGGGCTATATTACCGGGTGCTTATTCTTGAGCGCCCGGATTCGACGTGGTTGCTAATGCAGACGGGGCTTATTTGGTGCGTACGCAGAGCGAGGTTTTGATGTTCTTGACTAATGCCGTTATAGCGAGGGCGAGCTGGGTATTGTCATTGTCGTTGGATGTTGCCCGTACATTCCGCGTATCATTCACCGGCACCGAAGGTCACAGAATTTGGCATCACACTACGGTTCGAACAACTCGAGAAAGCAAAATGGCAGAAACGTTCCAGGCAAGGTGCCAACGGGATGGAGCTTTCCCAAAATACCAGTTAGGACGAGTGCGTCGAGGCAAGAGATAAAACAGTCATGGTGGCCAAAACGAGATGTGTAACGTCCATCACTATTGGTCGAAAAACACCCTTCGTCGAGATGAACCGAGCTTCGAACAGCACATCTTTCTGCAACGTGACTATATTTGATTATCTTTAAGTAAAGTATCTTCTTTACCTATGCCTATCCCTAAATTCAATCTACAAAGTGAAAATTACAACACCTTTAAGTATACTGTTGAGCGTTCTGTTTGCAGTCTCGGACGCCATTCCCACTACTAACCCCTGCTCAGCTGTCGCCGCGAATTCTCCATGAAATTTCGGGAGTCTTATAGAATACGGCTCCTGATAAAGAAGCTATACTAAACTTATAGTAACATTTAGCGCGTGCAAACATGTTGTCCGAGTTTATCCGTAGGGGGTAATCTATGGGGTCTCTTGGCGTATACTTTAGCGAGCTCTTGTAAGGAAAGCGGTCGTGATTACTTAAGCGTAACGTTACTTAACTTATCGCTTTGCTTATGGTCCCGTGTAGTTACAGCCCTTTTCTAACGTTACCCTATTCTGTGTCCCACTATGCACTAATAATCTTCCTGAACTTCTTGCACACCTGCATCGAATGGCATCTTGAGCACCTGCCCGTGGCCTCCTTCTAAAGCTGCCTGGAGCGTGTTACCGTACATTCCACCCTGCGCGTTGACCTCGGCGCCTTTCTCGAGCAGCAGCTTCACAATCACCTCGTAGCCCCCTTCTGAAGCCGCCTGGAGTGCGTTGCCATATAATCCACCCTGCGCGTTGACCTCGGCGCCTTTTTCGAGCAGCAGCTTCACAATCGCCTCGTGGCCTCCTGATGAAGCCGCGTAGAGTGCGTTGCCGTAGTCTCCACCCTGCGCGTTGACCTCGGCGCCCTTCTCGAGCAGCAGCTTCACAATTACCTCGTAGCCTCCTTCTGAAGCCGTGTAGAGTGCGTTGCCGTAGATTTCAACCTGCGTGTTGACGTCGGCGCCTTTCTCGAGCAGCAGCTTCACAGTCGCCTCGTGGCCTCCATATGAAGCCGCCTGGAGTGCGTTGCCGTACCGTCCACCCTGCGCGTTGACCTCGGCGCCCTTCTCGAGCAGCAGCTTCACAATCACCTCGTGGCCCC
>ML976699.1:465037-550438 GCA_010015655.1 Bimuria novae-zelandiae CBS 107.79 | reverse complement strand
CCACCCTGCGCGTTGACCTCGGCGCCCTTCTCGAGCAGCAGCTTCACAATCACCTCGTGGCCCCCTTCTGAAGCCGCCTGGAGTGCGTTGCCGTAGTCTCCACCCTGCGCGTTGACCTCGGCGCCATTCTCAAGCAGCAGCTTCACAGTCGCCTCATGGCCTCCTTCTGAAGCCGCCTGGAGTGCGTTGCCGTAGATTTTAACCTGCGTGTTGACCTCGGCGCCTTTCTCGAGCAGCAGCTTCACAGTCGCCTCGTGGCCTCTATATGAAGCTGCCTGGAGTGCGTTGCCGTACCGTCCGCCCTGCGCGTTGACCTTAGCGCTTTTCTCAAGCAGCAGCTTCACAGTCGCCTTGTGGCCTCTATATGAAGCCGCCTGGAGTGCGTTGCCGTAGTCTCCACCCTGCGCGTTGACCTCGGCGCCCTTGTCAATTAGTAGTTCCGCTGTCAGATAATGTCCGTTCTCTGCTGCGAGGTAAAGTAAAGTCTGACCCTGACTATCCTTTTTTGCTAATTCGAATTTTCTCCCCTGCCCTTCAGGTAAGAGCATAGCGTTCAGGATAAGTGATAACCCAAACCGCGCTGCGAGATGTAATCCTGTGCTGTCTTTAGGATATATCTGACTATAATCTTTGTACTTGTACGTCGGAGCTAAGAGCACCTGCGTAGCGCTCGAAACTATCGGTGATTCTGGAAATACCTGCTCGACCCACTTAAGGCGTATTTCTCATCAGACTGCGCGTATTTTCTGTTCTGGTCTCCTTTTTTTCGCTTTTCTCTCCACCACACAAGGAACTTTGGATAATAATATACTAAAAGTAGATAAAGGGCTTCTATAGAGTTATAAGTACCCCCCTTAAATTTTTTAGAAGATTTAAGTTTTTTGCGTTCAAGAAAATACAAGAAAAGGAAGGATTGACGATGACTGGCTGGCTCTGTGGGTCGAGCAGGTATTTCCGAAACGATAATAAGCAGCTATCGGAAAGGAATGAACAGGCTAGCGTGCACGCATCGCTTTCCACCTTTACAACATGCTCTCCCCAATACTTAGCAGCATAATCTAGGAACTTGCTTTCTTCTAGTCTTTCTTTAAACTCCTTATCAGAGGAGCAGCTACCCGTTTTGAACAGATCGAACGACAGGTAGGTGAGGCATGCCGAGGCAATATGCAGTGGAGCACTGGAATACCATGTCTCTCTAATGCGCTCAAAGTACTCTTGCGTAGTGTAGTGCACAAGACGAACGATAGCGCTTTCTTGATCAACAATAATAAGGCCGGCGCACATGGATAGCAAGTCCTCGACGTCTGGCATATTTTCTGGATCGAGCTCCGCTTCGTCTGGCTCCACCGCTAGGGCACAGCACAACTCCGTTGTGGTGAGCGGCCTCCTTGCGTACGTGATCCACGATAGTACTTTCTTGGCCCGCTCTTTATCTCCGTCTAGTTGGCCGTCTATGCGTTGAATAGTCTCGTTATATGCATCGTTGAGCGCAGCCGAGCCTTTCGAGAGTCGGTCTAACGTCAACTTAACTTCTTTTACTGTTCGCTTGTCTAGGAGCGAGTCCGTGTGCAGGCGGGCAAGAAGAAACCTAGAAACCAGTAAGCTGACGCCATTTTCTAAGTGTAAACAGATCGCATACATGCCGTCTACCGCCTCCACAAGCTTGTCTTGTATCGTGGCCTGCAGCGCAGGGTCACGCTGAATGCACCTGGGCAGTCGGTGCGTCTGGCCGGCTATATATCGCCTCACGTCCTCGTCGCTAGCTTGTATTTCTAGCTTCATCGCTGTTTGAAACTCAGCTTCAATCTCTGGTATGAACCGCGCAGTGGCCATGATGCAAATATCTTGTCCCACTTGCAAGTCTTTAAGTCTGGCCAGAAGCTGACTACGAGTGCCGTCGCTGTCTCGACACTCGTCTAGAGCATCGATCACAACATAGACAGTGGAGTACTTTGCGACTACTTCTCGGAGGGCGCCAAAGATCTCCTCAAGAGATGGCTTCGTGCCTCGATCGGCATGCTGCTTGTGCAGTCGTGCTACAGGCTCCGCCATCGACGGTCGACCCTGCACCAGCTGCTTGACGATGGCTGCCAGCATACTGGAGGCATCCTGCTCTTCTTGTGCTTTATAGTTGCAATACACATACGCAACTCCCACTAAGCTGCTCTGCACAGACTTTAGGAGGTGGTCGATCGCGATCGCTGCCACCATCGTCTTGCCGGCGCCAGGAATCCCTGGGCAGAAGAGAGTTCCCTTCGGCTCACCGAGCCACCTTGTGAACTCGGGTGCGTCGAGAAACCACTTGCCCGTTCCCTTCTGTCTGCGACCTATGATGTCTGATTGCTGAGCGGGGTAGCCAGTAGGCGAGATCCATCCCATTATCTTGCTGTGCTTTGCATTAACTTGATCTTGCTGGATCTCGTCTACTCGAGAATGTATTGCGGGCACGTGTGTGCGGAGGACGTTGGTATCGTCTTTAATGGCTTGGGACAATTTGCTCCTAAAGGTAAGCGATATGACTTTATATTGCTACTATGAAGGCTTACAAATGGTCCATCTGTAATGCGATCCCCACGAGCGCTTTTAAACGCTCAATTCGGACCAATATACCAGCGATCTCTTCCTTCTTGAACTTCCATACCAGCGCTTTGCCTACCTGCTGTAATTGACCTCCATCTGTCATTGTAGTCTGTAGTGCTTCCAGCGCTTGCTTAAACTGGTCAAGCGGTCCATTCTCGACTCCAAGGGCTCGGACAGCGGTGTACCACGGTGCGCCGGCGGTTCCCTCCTCAAGACGGAATCTTAGATTAAGAAGAAGACTATGTACGTTTAAGGCCTCAACCGCGCACTTTGCACGATCTTTCGAAGCATCTTTAACGTCGTTAAGATATCCAAGGACTTTGGCCGAGAGCTGGAGAACTGCGATGATGCTGGCTGCGACGCTGAGCGGATCCATACTTAGACAAGATTGACGGACGAAGGAAGTGCGTATGGAGAGCTACTAGAGAAGAGAGCGGCATCGTATAGGCAGTCAAGTCGCAAGCGCCTGGCTTGTGGGGGTGCTGCAGCAAGGCTGAACAGCTGCATACGACGGGCGTTGTGCTGCGCCGCATCTTATCGATAAGACCCATTAGGTGCAACCACGCAGCAGGTTGACCATCGGAGGCCTCTTTCATCTCGCATTAAAGGGCACAAAAACAATCATTTTTGCGGGCAAGTTTTATGTCGTGTCGCATGGACGCGGAAGGCCTCGACCGGCGATGCCTTGTGGCAGGTGTTTCTTGGGTTGCTTTCGTCACGTGCGTCAAAGGCAGGTGCATAGCTAACCACTGGTTCTTGAGCGTTCCCTTGCGTCCATACCGTACCAAAGATCCTGCAGCATTGCAGCTGCGCAGGCGTTGCATGAGTTTAATCAATAACTCACGTTCCGATTACTCGCGTGCTACGCTTCTAGAAGCGTCTATGAAAGGTCACATGATGGATATTTTTAGCGACTTTGTTGCCAGGCGTCGCGCCAGCTGCCGTGCCAGCTGCCACTCCTGCTGTCCCATACCCGTCACACACCACCACACCACACAGTAGACATGGATCGAGCCAGCCAGGTGCTGGCGCAACCCCTCCCTCCAAATGTGCCCAGAACGTATGCTGTCCTATCAGAACGGGGCAACGTGCCTATCTCGACACTCTGCCATCGCAAGCACGGACGACGCTCGAAAGAGGAACTGGCAGAGAGCCGGCAATACCTCACCCCTGAAGAAGAAAAAGCCCTCGTAAAGTTTGTGTTACTAATGTCTAGTCTCGGGCACCCTGTGCGAATCAAATTCATGCGCTCGCTAGCGTTCCGAATCGCTCTCCGTCGATCCACGAACAGGCCCCTGAAGCCTCCGGGCCCTAATTGGCCGCGGGCGTTCGAAAAACGCCATGCAGAATTGACAGCGAGACTAGTGAAGGCTATGGATTGGAAGCGACACGATAGTCACATATATAATAAGGTCACGGAGTGGTTTGAAGTGATTAGTAAAGTACTTAAAGACCCAAGTATTGTGCCTGCCAATGTCTACAACATGGATGAGACTGGAGTCATGCTTAGTATGCTTGCATCTGTCAAAGTTCTTGTAGGTAAGGACGATATTCGAGACTATAGGGGTGCTGGTGGCAAGCGTCAAATGGTGTCTTCTATCGAATGTATTAGTGCGGATGGAAGGTCGCTATTACCACTTATCATCTGGCCAGCTTCGACACACCGAAGCAACTGGACCACGTACCCGACCCCTGGATGGCATTACGGGCATTCTGAAAATGGGTATAGCGACTTAAAGACAAGCTTAGAGTGGCTTACGCGTGTTTTCGATCCCCAAACTAAGGACATAGCTAACGGTAAGCCATGCGTCCTTGTGAACGATGGCTTTGGAACGCATGAAACCGTCGAGGTTCTGGAATTTTGCCTCGAGAACAACATTATCCTATGTCGTCTCCCCTCTCACACCTCTCACAAACTGCAGCCCTGTGACGTTGGGATCTTCGCACCCTTGAAGGCAGCCTACCGTGACGAGGTTGAACGACTTAATAGAGGCGGTATAGATCAGATTGGCAAGGAGCATTTCACTACTCTATACAAACCTGCACGAGACAAGGCGTTCACGAAGAGGAATACCCTGGCCGGGTGGGCTGCGACTGGTCTGTTCCCCTTCAACCCAGATAGAGTGCTCCGGGGAATTCAGAAGCCCTCTCCCAAGCTCACCATTCCGGACGTCTCTCAAGGACAGCCAGTACCTATATTGCGAGACGAAGTACCGCGGACCCCGCTAACCCCAGTAACGCCAAAGACAACAGAGGCTCTTGCATCATTGCAGAACCTGATAGAGAAGGATGCCCATACGCTTGACAAGATGAGCAAGCTGCGCCTACAGAAACACGTCCGGAAGATCACGACTGCGGCAAAGTTATCTTTTGCCGAGTGTGCCCTTTTACAGGATCAAAATCGATTCCTGTTCCAGTCAACAACGCCAAAGCACGTCGATCGACGAGATCAGTGGTCTTAGGGAAAGCGAAGGTAATGAGCTATAAGGATCTAGAGGAGACGCGTGCAAAGCGAGAGGCGAAGGACCAGGCTGCCACGACGAAGGGAAAACGAGGTTGTAAGCGGAAGACCCCGGCGACAGAACAGGCAGAGGCAGGTCCATCAGTGCCTAAGCGCAAAGCGGTGCGATCAAGTGCAGCCCAGCTAGCAGGTGCTACGGAAGTGTCTTGGAGGGCTCCGGTGGCGAAAATGTACTAGGGTCGAGGAGTATTTTGCTGGAATTCAATCTGTTATAAGTTGAAAATTGAGTCTGTCGTAGGTTCATTTGGTACCTGTCAGCGCAAGCTTGGCTTACTCGCTGACGTGTATAAATTACTCTGGGCTCAATTCCGTACAGCTTATACAGCGATCTTAGCTAGCCTGTTATGGAACTCGATTACTCCGACCAGGGTGGCGATCTTCCATGAACCTCCGCGTAGTAGAAGCCATATGGCTCCTGATGACTTACTGTTGTGATAGATAGATTCTTAGCGCTTAGGCACTTTTCCTCGTGCCCCTCGTACAGTAAAGATCCTACAGCTGATTCCATAGCAAGCATTCGTGAATTTGGCATGAAATGAGGCCTTGCGCGAGATCGGCAAGACAGCTGTAAGGCAGTGGTATTTTTCGGATTGACCCAGTCAATGGTATAGAGAGGGAGCCAGACAACGTGATCTACGAGCGCGCAAACATTATTAAGACTTGTAGACAGGTATCGAATTAATCGGAGATGCGTATCTCGCTTAATTTTCGACGAAGAGTGTTTTTCTACCTATAGTGAGGGACGTTATGGGTTCGACTTTATAACGAGGGCTGAAGTTGTGAATGAGGCATGATGGCTACTACATGCGAAAGCAATTCATTCAATTACAAAGAGAACAAGAGTACCACCGCTTGTGGCGAAGATAATCTTCATCGGATATGCATCTTATAAACGTGTGAAGCACGTCATTGTGCTCGAGGCCTTAAACATTGGGGTATCTGTGGTTCTCGCTATGTTGCCGACCTGTTTCTTCTGCGCGTTTTTAATGATTGTGTGAGAACGGGGAAAAGACACCATTAAATAACAGATTGTCTCTTCCTAGCTAGTCATGAACTTTACACGTTTAGTGAGTGTGAGTACATGGTACTCACTTTCACCGGCTACGGGAGCGACCAGGCTTGGCTCCGAGCTATGACTTCAACCTCGACCCACCCACGTCTGCGCCTGCACCTGCGCCTGCGCATGCTCTTATAAACACTATAACCCTGAAACCCACCTCCTCAAACCCCCACTGTAGCGTCAAAATTCCACAAACGTGGGCTCTCAACCTCACCCCGATACCGTTCTTGCCTGGCCGCATTTCTGGCAACCCAGGCCAAGAATATGCGCTTTGCAGAATCGACGGCCTCAATTTTTGACCCAGAACTTCCAAAATCCGCGATGGAATTCGCGGAAACGCTAAAGGAGTACAACGATGTCTTCGAATCGAACCCCGAACCGACCCGTGAAATGCTATCGAAGTTCTTCAATGCCGCTGGAAGCGAAGATACAGGCGACCTGAAGGACCTCATCATTCTCAAGCTGCTCCCAGCTATGCGACGCGTGGGCGAACTTGATAAGCAAAGTCGGGCGAACGCCCAAGATGTATGGCGTTGATGGTGGGACCGATTCCCGACCATCACCACTCAGACGACGGAGCCGCAGGACATAGACCGGCTGTTGGGTTCGGGTACAGGTACTGAGGGAGGCCTCGTCACGACGTTCAGCTCGGCGCTACCCCTGCTACCGAAAGACACCATCGCCAAGATCACCGTGTTATCACGTTCTGTTCACCTAGCTCTGGAGGCGCTTTTCGAATCTAACGGCCCATCTTCGGGAGCGAATAGATCTATACACAACGAAGAGTGGCTTACTATCCTCGGGGAATGGAAGGATGTCTTCGTGGGTATTCGACCTGATCCGAGCGACGTAGCAAATTTCTTGTGGTGTGCTAAGAGGGTTGGCTTTCAAGGCCTAGAGCGTGTGATAGTGGAGTGCATCTTACCAACGATGCGGCGCTTGTACACCAAGAGCTCAAAGAAAATAAGCTTACGTACCCGGCTGTGGTGGGAAATCTGGGGAGTACAAATGCGGGAGGTGAATGATATTGTCCGAACCGATGACTTGCTAGCTGTTACTGTTCGTGCGTGGACGCAGGTAACGCTAGAGTTCGGGGAATTACTCGAGAAAACGCTGGTCCCCAATACCACGTTAAAGGAAGTGGCCGAATTTTATGCGGCAAAATATAGTTGGAGCATCAAAGGTAAGGTTTAAATTGCTCAATGCGGCTCAGTTGTGCTAAGAAAGTACTAGATCTCGACCGAAGCTCGTTTATGTTCTTGAAGATTGTCTTTTCTAAGGTCGCCGAAGCGGAGTTGCGCTGTCTTGAGCGAGATGCGCGTTGGCATTTAATTGACTATTACGCCCCGCTATGGAAATACGATAGCATATTCGAGACGAATACCATCCCAACACGATCCGCAGCGGCGGAGCTCATGGAGATGGCAAAATTGACCCACAGCGCAAACTTCGAAAAAATGATATACGCCGGGATTCTACCAGCAATGGAGCGCGCGCATAGTAATCCAACGTTGCGACCACACGCCCGAAAGTGGTGGAAGAGCTGGGGTATGAATATTTCAAACCTTATGTTATCTACGGGTTACTTGAAGCCTCAACGTGCTTTGGAGCATGTAGAATGGGCGGTGGGCAAGATAATCCCGGTGACGATGGTGCTTCCAATGGCATTGCATTGCATGCTGGCATCCGAAGCATCGCTCGAAAATTTTGTGAACGGCTACATCAACGTGCCGGGTGGTAAGGCGCTACACCAGGGACTCGCTCAAATTGTTCTGTACTAACAATGGGACAGTATTCAGTGGTGAAAACAACGAGTATTTTCACATCGACAAGATTATGGACTGGGCGGCGGAACAAGACGCATTGTCCTGACGAGCCCTCATTCACCTTTGCGACTGACACTAGATTAGTATCTTGAAGATCTTCCCATCGCAGATGAAGTCGATCCATGCGATACGTCAAAGCCATCCCGTCATTAGAGGGACCGAGTTGTCGGTGCGAGGAAGAAGAGACGGTGGATTATGTTGTATATCGCGTTCTGGAAGCGAAATACCTGCAGATCCAAGCGGAATATGACGGCGTGGTCAAAAGTTTCGAAGAGAAGGACGCGCATATTGCGAAACAAGACGTGGATATTGCCCACCTCACGAGGAAGTTGAGGTGGGAAGCCAAAGACTGCAAAGCCAGTGAAGACAGCATCAAAGCGAAGATCTTAGAGCAACAGACAGTGCTTGTAGTAGCGATTGACCGCAAAAAGTCTAAGGATGCGCTCCTCACGAAAGCCAATACTGAGAATGAGAAGCTCCAGAAGCGGATTAGAGAGCTTGAATCCGCCAAGAAGATAGACGACGCTGCTTTACTTCGGTACAAAGAGGAAGCTGGAGAGCGAGGGATGTACAAGGAGGCCCTGGATCAAATGACGCTTGAACGTGACAAAGAGGTCCAAGAGCGCGAGCAAACACGCATCGCGCTCAGCGATTCTCAAACCGACGTTCAGAGCCTCCAAAATTCGCTCGAGAACATTCAGCCTGAGAAGGAGCAGCTTCGCACAGAGAACGAACGGCTTCGGGCAGACCTAGATCGCTCCCGACTCCAGAACGCTGAAGTCAATCGGCTCCGCGCGACGAATGCGGAGCTGAGCAAGCAACTTAGCACAAAAGCCACAGGTGCCTCACCAGCTACTACAGCACGCCCAACCCTTGTCACCCAAACTCCCGTCAGAGAGTCGCCGAATAAGATATCAGTCGCCCAGCAACAACCCTTCCTCACATCACCGCCACCCAAATTGATCAAAGACACCCACACCCTCGAAGAAGCCTACTCCCGCGCTGTCGCCGCATTCTACAACCCCACACCCGAACAAGAGCGCCCCGACACCTCCAAGCTCTTCACTTCGCGGAAACCGCACCACGGCCCAATGACACTGCCTCTTAACCGCGAAGACGACATCCAGCGCTCATTGAAATCATCCAAGATGTAACTGGCCGCGAAACAAGGATCATTAGCCACAAAGGTAAGCTACCCTGGACACAGAACAATCCCTTAGCGTAAAATTTTTTGCAATGCCCTAGGAGGGATTACGTAGAAGATGGAGATGTACAGTACTAATTGCATAACAGGCACCAACCGAGCCATATCCGCAACTCCGAGCCACAGCGCTGCCGTTCGTCCCGACGGAAACACAAGAGCGCCTGCCTTTCCGCCTTGTGGAGCCGAAGGGGAACATGAAAGGGAAGAGGGAGAAGGGTGGGAGGAAGTGACGAGTTGGAGGTGAACCTAGGTCTCGGGAAGAGATCGTGTGAGCAGCCTGTATTGCCGATGTCTACGGACAGGCCAAGGGAACATTATTTCTCCTACCAGCGTGATGGAAGAAAGGATTTTGAGAGGTTAGTGCGTTATGCAGGAATAGCATGGATCTCCGTTCCCGACCTTTTGTTCTCATTGATTGTGTAGAATCGCGACTTTGAAGACTGAGAAGAAGTGACGAGTTGAAGCTATGTGAGGTGTCGGGAAGAGATCGTGCATGCGATTCGTATTGCCGGATCCAATAGACAGGCCATGGAAACTGTGTCTTTCCCATTAGCGTGATGGTAAGAAGGCTCGCCAGCGCCTCAGTAGCGTAGTATAGGGATGGCCTGGATTTCCGTAAGAATTTTCGTTCCCATTGGTCATGTCGAATCGCGACATTAAGGGTTTCGTTGGTGAACACACGCGCAGAAAGCACGAACCGAGTTGTACACCTCATAATTCCATTGCATTGACAAGAATGCTAGACAAAACGAAGTTCCTAGGCCCCGAACTTGGGCTAAATCCCAACAAAACACCCCTCTTAACAAACTGTGTCGGAATATCCACCGTCTTCGCGGGCAAATACTCGCAGCAGTTCTCCCCAGCGTATCGTACGTCGAGCACGCATCATACCCCCGATCAAGGTGATCATGCAACAAAAAGTGCACTGCCCTTACATTCGGCATCTCAAAGCGATCGATCGGCTTCCCCTTGTACTCCTCGGACCCAAGGAGTTCTTTCACCTTTTCAACAGTCATTACGCTACGCAGCCACTCCCACTCGTCGTCGTAGCGCACGAAGAAGCCCACGTTGCAGTCGGAACACTTGTCGCCAGAGCGGCCGAGCACGATAGAGCCGAGCGGGAGGCGTACAGTCGGCCCGAAGGCGTCTCGCGGGACAGGGTTGGTGGTCTCGTAGGAGGGCTGCTGGCGGGCGTATTCGCGGAACTTGGGGGCGAGCGGCATGTCGATGGCCTTCTTGCCGTCATGGTATCCTTGGGCTTCTTCGCCGTCCCAGAGACAGTGTACGCACTGCTTGAGCGCGGACTGCGGGAGCAGTGAGGGGTGGTACTCGTAATAGGGCTTGCCTTCGGCTTGGCGCACGTCGTTGCCGAGGGAGGCGCCGGGGCAGGATTGCAGGAAGGTGACCATGGAGATGCGGAAGAAGCCTTTGGGGTTACGCATGTTGAGAAGCTCGCGGTCTTTGGACTGTGCGAAGACGCGAAAATCTACGGTGGCGACATCTTGGTTGCGGGCGTCGATGGGGGAGGCGCCGTTTTGCATGAATTTGAGCGTCGTGAACTTCTTCAAAGTTTCCTCGCCGAGCTCGTAGCGGATTTATTCTTCGGTCCATTTGCACTTCTCTTCGATGTGGAGGCCGCAGAGGTAGACGTGGTATTCAGCTTGCCAGCCAGCGAAGCCGGTCAGACCGACCTTGGTAGTGGGCGGTGGGGGAAGCCCTTTGACACCGGAGACCTTGACTTGGTCTTCGCCGACTTGCTCGATTTTGATGTTTTCTATTTGAGCAGTAACATCGCAGTTGTAGTACTGAGGACCCTGGATCTCGTATAGAAGTTGTGAGGTGACGGATGCGACCGTCATTTGACCGCCCGTGTTCTTCACTTTATACATGATTCCTTCACCCTTCTGGTCGATTGCGCATATTGGAAAGCCGAGGTTGATGTGCTTGCCCTTGGCGAGGAGTTGGAGGAAGTCAGAGCAGTAGCCACCGGAGACGTAGGCGGCGCATTCAAGGTGGCCGATAATGAGGGATCCAGAAAGCTCGTTGAACTGGTCGCTGGTCCACTCGTGCCACCAACTGAAAATTTTAGCTAGGACAAGGACGTCGCGCATGGAAGACCTTACGCAGCAGCTCCGATTATTTGGGAAGCATCCGAAACACGACCAGCAATGACGATATCAGCGCCCTCGGAGAGAGCCTTTGCGATACCCAAACCACCAAGGTAGCACTGAGCAACCGTGGACTCCAGTCCCCACTCCTCCACAGAGCGGTTGTGCATCAGGCTTGGAAAGCCCTCGCCCTTGTTTAACATGCTCTTAACAGTGCCTGTGACATCGTCACCCTCAATCCAAGCGATCTTCAGAGGGTGCCCCATTTCCCTGCACTTCTTATCGATTAGCTGAGCTAGTAGCTCAGTGTCAGATGCACCAGCGTTGACGGCAAGCTTGATCCCTTATCTGCGAGATATGGCACAGCGGGAAGGAAGCAGTCGAGGAAGTTCTCGGCGAACATGGCATAATTGATCTTCTCTTCGAAGGTAGCCGCCTGCGTCATTTGCTCCAAGTTTCTTATTTTCCCTGTGCCGTGGATAGTCATTGTCATCTCGGAGAGCCAATCTCCCACGATGACATCTACCTCCTCATTCATGGCGAGCGAAGCAATGGCTCGGACACGGTCCGAGAAGCCTCCCGAGGCGCCCGCAACACGGACGGGACGACGAGTAGCGGGTGCCATGATGGAGCCGGGGGTATCTTGGAACAGGAACGGGACGGGAAAGAAAAAGGGCAGCGGAAGTAGCTTACTGGTCCTGAAGTCCTCAGAATAGAGTGTTCACTCAAGATATAATACTCCATGTCGGCACCACTTCCGGTCACTGACAGACCCAGAACGCTTGCAGCTGCGCTGGCGATTGTCAATTTCCGTACTATGCCGGAACCTAAGGTCGAAAGCGCGCTGCGATGTGGAGGCTACTGCACCCCACAGTCCAGGATAAGATGAGACTAGCCACGTGTAGATGGCGTGGAGAGGCGCTGGGAGAAACTCGTGGTGTTGTTGCCGAGCACACCCGATGAGCGAGAGGGGCTGTGTCCCCGAGTAAACGCTCGGCTGCCTGTTGCCATCGCGGAGTACCGGCATGAAAGCTGTCAGCAGTTCGGAGCCACTCGTTGCACGGGTTCTCAAATCCGCGATATCCTCGCGTTCTGTGGCATTGTGGGGTTCGGCCGACGTTGACGGCATGGGCCGCCTAGGACGCAATCGTCCGTGACGATTAGAGAAGCATAGAGAGCCTCAATAATCTCTTTCGCGCCGCCTGTCGGATGCTTGACGATGGGAGGGCATGATAGTTCAATAGAACATTGGAACCTGAGGTCAAAGGTCTTGTGATCTCGCCAAGACCAGTTGACCCGAGCGCCCCCACGCGTTCCTCACCATCTGCGCTCAAACTCACCCGCAGCGACAGGAACATGCGCCCAACATGAGCCCCGGCTCGGGCAGTAAAGAATCTCCAGCCCCTGGTCCGAGTGAGGGCCTGCCGCCGTACCTTGCGCGCCATGTTGACTTTGGCTTCGATGACGACGATGTCCTCGCGCTACTGTTCTCGATTGATGCGAGCGAGAACGGCGAGGCCCCTCCGAGCCTGCCCCAGCTGCCGGCCGAGATCCTCTTCCGCATCGTTGAATACGTGCCGATCGACCACGTACTACGATGGCGACTGGTGTGTCGTGGCTTTCGGGACTACATCGGCGGGCCGGTTATGTACAGCTACCTCATGAGAACCGAAATCATCGGCTACCTGGGCTTACAGAAAACCTTCGAGTGGGCTGGCTTGGATCAAGAAGCCCATGAGGCTCTCTACCTGATGCGCTGCCAATTCGATCGCCTTGAAAATCCAACGAACGCTGCAAACGCCACCAAGAAAAGCGCAAAATGGGAAGGAAAGCGTGCGGTGTTCCGGATCGACGACGCATGGTACGAGAAGCTCACTTTGGTCGAGAGCATGCTCGACAACTTGGGAGAGTTGAGCAAGTGGCGTACTATCAGGCAAAAGCTGCAACCCCAACGCGGCGCAGAATCGTACGGCAAGCAGAGGTGGTTTATGCGATTGGACAATGCTGTCTTGGATCTTGAAATGCCCATGGATGCTCTGCAAGATAATCTTGTTGTGGATCTGCCCAGCCAAAAAGTGTCCGTGGAATGGAGAAATCTGATGTTCCATTTCCTCAAAACTGAGACACAGCTGCGAGTCTTAATGGAACAGGTCAGTGCGTTAAAGAAATCTTCCACCATGTTTAACTAAAAATGCATGGTTATATTCAGTGATGCTGATCAATATGGCCCAGAAACGCGAATCCATCTTTAGATACCACAACGAGGAAGACTGTCTGCGTGCGGTGCGTCGCCAGCGGCTTCGTTCCACGCTCAACCCGGAAGATGCTTCTGGTAGACTCAATCGGTGGGGAATCAGCATGCTGCCACCCCTGTTCAGTAAAAGGGAGTATGATAATCCTGCAGAGGAGTTTGGCCAATGGGGATTTACCGAACACCTTGCGATCGGGATCCTGATGCCCCTCCGAAGAGAGGTAGCAATGGCGGGGCAAGTGGCGGACCGTCTCCGACAGCTAGCTAAAGACCGCAATGATATGCTTAGCGACTTGCAACACGCGGAAAACACCCACACCGAATGGATGAAATCGCTTGGCGTGACAGATTTCCCGCTACGCAAAATATCCATTCCAAAGGTTCCGGCGAACCCGTTCGCATGGACAGATGAGGTTAGGCAGAGGGAGGAAGAGAGAGTGCGGAAATGGAAAGCCCAGCGGAACAACTTGCAGCAGGTCGCGCTCCTTACCCAAGCTTCCATGGAGGCTGTTTCCATTCCCGAGGACGCATTCGATGACTGCGGGAGTGATATTTGAACACCATCTTCTTTATTTTGTTTACTTTTAGCGTCATATACCCAGTGTCTTTTTGTACGCACATCCTCGTTTTTATCGCTTAGCTAAACCATTGGTGGATTACTCGCCCCACACGCCAACCGGAGGTTGGCGCTGCGCAGCCCAACGTAACTTTGCAGCCTAACGTAACTTTTCGTCGCGGATTTTTCTATTTTCTTAATAAACAACCTATAACTATGCCTAAATATTATAGTAAAAGCTATAAAATTAAGTAGCGTATCTCTAATTATCTCTCTAGTTTTTCTGGCTTAGAAATACCTAATTTTGCAGCTGCAGCACGCGAATAGAGCGTGCCTGTTTCGCGACTTCGAGCGCGCGCTAGAGGCCGGATCAGCCGCTATAACTGTAGCGGCACGAATCTACGACTCTCAGAGACCTAGGATAAAGCGCTAAAGTTATATATACGTTGCTACGACACTATTAGCATGCCATGCCTTATACTATAGTTAAAAAGTACTACTTAATATATCCTTAATTGCGCGCACCCTAATAGCAGAGCTCCCTTACTTAGTAAGGACTAGCTATTGCGATAGCTATTAAGAAATCTAGACTACTACCGTATAAAGTAGAAGTTGCAGCATATTAATTGTATAGTAATAGTAACGTTTAAAGCTTATAGCTATTATTTTATTAAGCTTAAAAAGGTGATATACACCTACGGCGTTACCCTATTAGACACCTATAATATAGACGAAACCGGCTTCCGCATAGGCGTTAGTAGCAATTAATAAATTATTACTATAAAGTTTAATTATCTTTATATCTCTACGTTAGAGACGTCACGCGATTATATTACGAGTATTAAATTAATCTCTAGTAATAAAGAGGTGCTCGAACCTATGCTTATTATATAAGCTATTAATTACCTTTATTACTAGTATATAAATACGGCGCTGCCTAATAGCTATATAATTACTATATTAATATTAGGATACACTAATAACTTTATCTTAATAGAGTAGCTAAAGTTCTTTAAAATATAAACGCGCGCGCGCTAGAAAGGCGTATAATAATTACTTATATTTAATAGATTTAGTAGCCACCTTACTATCGAGTTTATATAGTTCTGCGATAATTATAAGATACTCCCCTTTTTACTATTACTATATTTATTACATTATCTGCAGCCTCTAGACGTCGTCTATTTTTAGTTATTAAAGTAGAATTATAAAAAGGCTATAAAGATAGCTACCTAAACTAGCTACATAGACTTTAATAAAGTTAAATTTTTACATGCGATCTATAGGATTAGGATAGATATATTTAAGCGCAGCACAATCCTAAGCGCCTAAAAAAAAGCTAGAATCTTTCTATTTAATTTAGAGCTTATTTACATAAAGCTGCTAGCACCTATCCAGACGCTATCCCTATTAGTTCTATTTGCTATTAATTCGAGCCCTATCGCTAATACACCTATAGTATATTAGTGGCAGTATTAAAAAATGTCGCGCGCCCTAGAGAGAAGCAATATATTAAGCAGGAGGCTTACAAAATTCCTAAAAAGCTTATAATTACTAATTGATAGTCTCGCGCTGGCCTAGCGCGACCTTATAAATATTACCGCAGCAGCTTAACAACGCTAAAAAAGGCAGATTAAAAATAAAAGGCTAGTATAAAAAAGTAGCGTAGTAACTATTAAAGCAGCGTAATAAGTAATTAATTAATATATAGAGCTTAAGGCTTAAAAGGTTACTTAAAAGGCTATAAAAACGTATAAGGACGCCCACTTGCAGAGCCTATAAAATTAGCCCTAATAGGTCCTATCTCTTAGAGAGATGACTGTAAATCCTGCCCTACTTGCTACACTAACTCCACTGTATATTAGCCTATATAATTGAAGTCTACGCTGTCAAAAGACTGGATCAATTTCGATTCTCTATACAAAGTTACGTTAGGCTGCGAAGTTACGTTGGGCTGCGCAGGGCCAACCTCCGGTTGGCGTGTGGGGCGAGTAACGGGTAATTGCAAACAGCCGGACCTATGCATGCGCTTCTACTCGCTAGCCCAACTCCACTTCATAAAGAATGTACTCCTTCGATCAGCGGTATCCATGGACCGGTAACATGTACCCCGCCAATGGCATACATCGGACTTAGATCTTCCGCGCCGTTACGAAACTTGCTATGCAAAACATGTTTAACATTTATATAGCTAGCACAGTGAGCAACGAACGAGTATCTATGAATATCCTTCGGATCTCATACACTGTACCATGAGGTTGTCCACACTGTTAACTGCCACATGCACAGCGTTCAATATTGGGATAGACGCGTTAAAGAATCCTGTCATCCGAGGGTGCGTATCGTGCAATCACATGTTCATCCCCCCCTTAATAACGGTTACATCAGATGGAACCCTGATCCGCACGTTTTGCGCGTCGACGACACGTATTACATCGCCGTATCATCCTTCAACATTTACCCTGGCGTCCCCATCTACAAGTCTAAGAACCTTGCAGACTGGGAACTCGTCTCGCACGCCATCAACAGGCCCAACCAAGTTCCTTTGTACGGCAGTCGTGCAGACAATGGTACTACCCCTAATCGCATCTGCGACTTTCCAGCTTATAATCCCGTTTCCTGACTACTCACCCAGGTATTTGGGCACCTTCCCTCTCGTACATCGATGGCACCTTTTATATGACTTCTATGGCAATGTGGGGTTCCGACGCCACCGCTAGAACCTGGCCTCGCATCTTTTGGGTCACTTCCAAGGATCTGAAGGAGTGGAGCGATCCCACGTGGGCGGATCCTTATGGCATTGATCCGCACTTGTTCCGCGACCCGGCAAGCGGAAAGGACTACCTTACCCTCATGGGTCTGAACAACGTCTATGACAGGGTCTGGGGGATCTCGCAATGCCAAGTCAACGTCGACAACGGGCGATGTGTAGGACCGTATCGGAGGGTGTGGAACGGTACATTACCAGTGAGCGCAACCGAGAGGCCCGAGGGACCGAAGCTGTTTGCTAAAGACGGGTGGTATTATCTGCTGATTGCGGAGGGCGGAACTGGTGAGAGGCACCGCGCCACGATTGCGCGATCAAAGAGTCCGGAAGGACCGTGGGAGGGCGGGCCGACAAATCCACTCATATTCAATAATGGCGTGAATGCCAGCCTGACTATCCAAAACACTGGGCATGCGACGTTCGCAGAGGCGCCTGATGGACGATGGTTCGCTACCTTGCTCGCGAAACGTTACATTGGCAAGAACGCTCCCCTCGGACGCGAAACGTTCTTCTCACCTGTAACCTGGTCGGAAGACGGCTGGCCGCAGATGAACGGCGGAAAGCCTCTGCTGTTGTCGCAATCATTCGATAACGCGCCCGACCAAACGTGGCCACCACCACCGTTTGAAGACACCTTCGAGGGGCCCGAGCTCTCACCACACTGGTACCAACTGCGCACGCCCTACACGAAGAACTACCGCCTCTCAGACAGCGGCGGCGTAGTATTCTACCCAAATGTCTTCACCCTCAGCGATCGCGACACTCCCGCCGCCCTTCTAAGAAAGCAGAGGAGCGTAAACATGACCTTTACAGCGACGCTACTGCCGACGAGCAAGACCCTCGGCCCGTGGGAGTCCATCGGCATATCAGCGTACCAGAGCGAAGCCAATCATCAAGACATCGGGCTCCGCGGGTGCTCTGCTTCCCTCCCAACTCCAGATTCCTACTCCGGCGCTAACGCGACGTCCCTCTGCCTCTTCACCGCCTCCACGATCAACGGCCCGGGTCCTGGCGTGAGACCCAATACCACGGAGACGCCTCTGCCTTTCTCACACATTCCGGAAGATTTCCACCTGCACGTTAAGAGTCAGCCGAATGCGTATAAGCTGGGGTACTCGCACGGCAATGAGAGCGTGACGTGGGTGAAGGAGATCCCGCCGAGCGTGCTGCCTGCCGGGTTCGACGGTGCGATGTTTGCGCTGTACGCGAGTGGGAATAGTTTACCTTGGGCGTTTGACGGTGCGGAAGTGGGGTTTAGGAAGGCGCGGGAGGCATATGAGGAAGAGCGGTTGGGAGATTATGTTTAGGTGGTGTGAGGAAAGCGGAAGATGTAGGCTTTAAAGGTACGGAGGTTGGGTTGGCGAGGGCTTTCTGTGATTGGTCTTGTATGAGCACTGAGTGGAATCGAAATGTTTGGAATGAGGTGCGACTTGCTTCAGCGGATGTTATACGGCACTCAAGTCTTCTACACTTCAAAGGCGGAGCTTTTTATCACGTCCTAGTCTTTCAGGCATTAATCAGCGCCATAAGGGTGCTGTATCCAACCATCTTCGCACGCTTTGCTAACCAAGACAGTTCAAGCGCCGAAAGTTCCCGGACAAACTCCATGATGCAACCACACGCTAATATGCGCAGTGCAGTAAAATCCGCTCCTGCCTACACCAACGTGCCCTCAGGACAAACTCGCGATCATCTCGCTCCATCGCCTTACGTCTTCGTACCCTTCCTTTTATTCTTCCCCTTCGGTTCCATAATGCGGTACGGAAGGTTCTCAGCCGGCGGGACACTCGGGCGGAGCGAAGGGAAGTTTTCAGTGGGGACCTGTTCATGATATTAGTACATTGCATTGCGGCTATAAGAAAAGAGAGCTTTCTTACCTGAGACGCTCGTAGTCCAGCCTTCCACGCTAGGTTCTGCATTCCTGTACGCACGGTGCGCTGGATGTCGTCTTCATGATTGAAGGGTCCGGGCATGGGACTTTGCGCGGGATTTCGCTCGTGAAGAGGCGCGAAGTGTCGGGATGCTCGGGCTCGGAAGGCGCAGCTGGAGTGTCCTCCGGGGCCAACGTATCTGCGGATGTGGAGACTGTGGGGGTTTCCTGATGGCGCGAGGTACCTTGGGAGGCAGTGGCCTGATCATCAAGCTGTTTGCACAGAGCGGCGTTTTCGGCTTGCATGCGCTTCATGTCGACGTCAATATTGCAGAGGCGATGGGTCTCTGCGCGAGCATTTCGGGGCTCGATCTCCTTCTCGTGGGGGAAGGCTTGTGTGGCCTGAGGAATGGGTTGTTTCTTGTTCGTCGGCGTGTTCTTGAGCTCCTGGATCGTAGCCTGAGCTTCTTGCAGATCAGCTTTAGTGTCGCTCAGCTCGATGCGAGTCTTCCGATGCTCCTGGATTTCTTCATCGCGCTCGATCATCATTTGGTCGCCTGTGGAGAATAGTCAGTACAGACTCGCGGCGAGTGGCATGGTTGACTTACGTGCGTCCTTGTACATGTCGCGCTCGGCAGCCTCTTCCTTGTACCGCGAAAGTTCCGAACCCATCACCTTCATCGCGGTCTTGAGTTTAACTATGCCAGCTCGAAGCTTTTCTTTTTCAGACGTAGCTTGAGCCAGAAGCGCGGCCTGGGCCTTCTCTTTGTCGATGGCGGTCGAGAGACTCGCCTGCAACTCAGAGATCTTGTTCTTATGCGTTTCGTCGCTAACTTTCTCCTCCTTCAGTGAGCGCTCCTGTTTCTGGATTTGCTTTCGAAGCTTAGCAATCTCTGCTGCTTTCTCCTTCTCCAGTTTCGAAAGCTCTAATTCGAGCTTAGCCTTTTCCTGTGCGAGCTGCTGAGACTTAGAGCCTAGCTGAGCATTTATCAAAGAAAGCCCCCTGATGTATGTCTGATTACCCGCCTTTTGTGTGCAGTTGTGAGCTTGGTGTTGCCCCTATCCTTCGTCTAGTATCTCAAGGAGTGGGGTGAAATCACCGAGGGCCATCGCTGACGGTCACTTAGTACGGTTTATCAAAGCTATCAATAGTCCCTTTCTGACTCACCATTGAAAATTTTCCTGGCCGAGCATAGTACAGTGGCTCGCTTGTAGGTTACTCCAGGCTCTGTAGATTTCTCAAGTATGGCGGTTGCCACCCGCGTCGTCCGTTCAAAGTAGTCTCAGAAAAGTTTCTTGGCATAATCTTCATCCTTGCAGTCCGTAGGGGTCTCATTAGTGAGAATGACAACTCCCATTGCAACCCATTCGTGCCAGATCTTCAACAACATTGATTGTGTCCTTGTATCATCGAGATCGCGAATACAGTGGGAGGCGGGTAACAGTCTGTCGAGGACCAGGCTCTCAATATCTTTGTGCCCGACAGCTCGCGAAGAACAAAATACGGCCAGAACAGACAACCTACGAGAGGATCTTGATGCATAGTTCTTGAATAGATCGTCATGTGGTCGAAGTCGAGCGCCGAGTTCCACCCGATGGGGGCTGTTGCTGGTCAATTTCTTGAGACGCTGGACACAAAGATTCAGTTAGTTATAGAGGAACGTTTGCATCTTCGTTCCCTATATACTTAATTTCTAGATCGCACATACTTTGTAAGCCTCCGGCTCTAGCCAGTATTCCTCTGGAGGGAGCTTCAAACTATCCGCCAAGTTCCAGAACTGTGTTAATTTGATCTGTACGTCGTTCTCTTGCTTTTCTGCGTTGGTATAAGAGGTGCGCGGCTGGAGACCGTACTTCCGTAGATCTTCTGCGGATCTACTGAGTAGTATGTCGAATCGATCATGGAGGAGCCGGGCCAGACAATCCAAAAGCCGTGTACGGTGGGACCACAGTTTTGAATCCTTTCGCCCTTCAATCTCGTCCTCTTTACGCTGGTTACTTATCAAGCGAATTCTATAAGGCGTCTCAATAAAAGTGTCATCGCCGGTGCGGTAAAGTTCCGAAATGATCCTGCCCAGCGTTTCACCCCAACCTTTCCACAGTTCGAGACCCCTACTCCACCTCTTCTGATCCTCATGTGCGTTCAAGCGATATATATTTAGTAAAACATTGTTCAGAATGAGATCCTTGAGCACTTCTTGGCTGGTATCATCGACTGCATAGAGAATGCTCACGAGATCACTAGAGCTAGGAACTTCGCTCGCACTGAAGACTGCTCCAAACAGATGTACCACGATGTTACTCTTAAACTCTTCGCAGCGTAGGCGCATCTTTGGCAGAGAGATACCAGGCCGTAGCAGATCGTCGAGATATTCCACGACCTTTTCAATCATAGCCATAATGTACGCCGCGCCATCTCGCATTTTCTGTTCCTTTTCTGCGGAGAGCGGTGCTACATCGTGAATCTCCTGTATATCCGGTAGCTCAAACGCTTGTATCTCTGTGGCCAATTTCGTCCAGCTCGCATGGCCCAAAGCGCTCTTTTCTTGGGTTCCTGCTTCTTTCAAAGTCATCTTGGCGGGCAACATCTAATAGTACATCAATGCGCCCATGTTCGTCTCCTTGGCCGTCAGAATCCAGATAATTGTAAGATGGTTCTCGAGTATTTGGTAATCCAGGCTGGGGTTGCGCTCCGGCGGATCGATGCATTGGCGCATATTGCCCAGAAAGCTTTTCACAGGTCTATCCTTCGTCGGAAGAGCGAAGAATTTGGGTGTCGACGTCGGATCGGAAGGAGCTTCGCCTGATTGCGGACTCCGAATTGTTTGCGAAATGGGAACGTCGCGGAGGGATTCAAAGTGCAGTCCGGTCTGCATCATCTTCTCAAAAGCTTCGCTGACCCACTGGTCTCGTTCGATCACTTTACCCAGCTGCTGTGTCAGATCTTCTACGTCTCCCGATTCCTTATCAGAGCTGGTATATCGATATATCGCAGGCAAAGCTTCGCGTTCGAAGGCTGCACACCATTCGTCCCAATACTCTCGTGCTCGAGTGCCTACTTCTGGGTTCGCATGATTCTGTAAGCGGTGCATTTCGGGAAACAGCTTCACTACCAGTAGCTGGTCGAGTTGCTTTGCTCCTGTTTTGTATGCTTCGAGGAGAACGGAATGAGCCTCTACTATGCTCGCCTGCAGTCGGTCTGCTTTGCCATTGGCTTGGAACAGATCCCTGTACTGTAAGAATGTAGCGGCAAAAGCGCTGCTCTCCGTGGGAGAGGCCGCCATATTGTCGGTGGTGAACTGGTCGTTCGCGGGTGAATATTATATAAGTTTCGAACAAAGGAATCCAGGCACGTATATGTGGACGCAGGCACCGGCTTAATGGCGGAAAGGTCGGCGGTGGGTGCAAGGGACTGTGTGGGTGACTGTGGTGGGCGCAGTGGTCGCAGTGGTCTGTTTTTATGAGGTCGTGTGCAGGTAGATTTAAGGAAGGCGCGAACAGCTCGCCCCTGACTAATCGGCGGTGAAAGTGACGACCGTGACTTGCAACACCTGACTATCTTGGCAGTTGCTGGCTCCCACGAATTACACCACGAGCGCACTGCCAAAAAAATAAAAAATTATAAAAATTTTGAGGAGGATTTCCCAAGGAGCAAGCCCTGTAACGAACGCGACTGACCTCAGGGAACTCACATGACAGAGAATTATTGACAGATATCAGTAAGCTCTTCAAGGAGGTTTATGATCTCGTTAGCTCCTATGATCAACCAATTTTTGGCAATATTTGGATTGCTATGCTACAACACCCTTTGGATCTGTTTGTATGGGAAACAAATGCGTCTTGAAGAGTCTAAAACACATCTTCGATCGATCCGTCTGCTGTACCACGCACCGGAGCGGGAACCAGCTCAGGCGTCTACGTATACATCAGTCCATACAAGAGGTTCTGGAAGAACGCGATGGCGCAAGTGAAGCTAAACATGCTGGCGTTTTTCCTGGCCTGGGTACACAAGAGGAGGAATAAACCGTTGCAGATGCAAGCAAGGATGTCACCCCGTCGCGACCGACATGTTTCATCCCGGCCGTGAAGCCTCCGAAAGAATAAGCTCGAATACCTTATAGAGTTTCGATGGAATAGTTGCGGTACGTCACTGTAATAGAGGCTGTGCTAATCTGAACACGTTTGTCTCTAGATGTATGGGGATGAAAGAATTGTAGGGTGGGTTTGCCATTAACTTTGGAGCTTCGCAAGCTTTGTGAAGCCGCGGTAGAAAGCGCAAAAAAGAACTCGATTTGTTCCGAACATCTTGTTGATGTGTGTTTTCCATTCTAATCGAGAACCACAGGTAGGTGAGTAGTATGGTGTTGAGTACAAGCCCGGGTGTTGAACAGCTCTTCAATCTTGTGGAAAGAGACTGACAAAAAAACCGAAACTACCTTTTGCTGATCGAATGCAGACCGACTGAGCTGCAGTTTTCGCTGGGTTAACATCAATTAGGGCGCTGCCAGCTTTTCTCTTGTCGTCTTCAATGACCTGAACAAATCATGCGACACACAGCAACCAAAAAAACACGACGATTACAGCAACAGAAGGGTGCACCGGAACAAGCATAAAATAGGGCGGAGATGCGAGGGCGTAGACCAGCGATCGCTGGCCTCCCCTCGAACTCATGATACTTTCCTTACACTTTTAATCGTTTCTGTTAACATTGCGAGAATAATTTCAAGTATGTTTTTTCCACTTACTAATCAGCTGTTGCCTTCTTCCAATATTATACCAAGAATTATGTTGTGACGGATGGCAGCTTTAGGCTCTTGCGATACGGTACTTGTTTGATCGCTGATGTGCAATGTACGATTTGCATCTCGAACATGAAAATCGCAATAAGCCTCTATAAAGCCGTCAGCCTAAGCGCTTAGCGCTTTGTCGGCATTCGACTTAATTCGACTTCTATCGAATTATGCGATCGAATTGGGGCTAAATGGGAGCGATGGCATGGAGATATTGCCAAAGTAGTCAGAAGACCCAAACATTGATGTTGTGTAACCGTGAGATACTAACTGCATCACCACCTCGTACGAGATATGGCTCAATACTGCAGGTGTTTACAATTGCTAAACTGGACTAATATTACTCTCGACGCGCTTACGGCGTTCCACTCACGAACATACCATATACAATCTTCCGAATCATGAACAAGCATCGTCCTCTAGCCCACTCTGATACTACCTCTCAAGACAGACAAGCACCCACCTGAATAACTCCGTCTTTAACAACTCCAGATTTTACTCTCTCAACGGCACACGATGGGCGTTTTCAAAGTATTCAACCTGTTTGCAACCTTGTTCATCACTCGAATCCTCGCAGAGACGAACCTGACATGGACCGGCTATTGTCCGTTCGAGATCAAAATTGCTCCATTTGATAACCCCGAATCTCTAGATCTCACCTATACTCCGACAGACAAGCCTATCAATACCTTCATGCTGGATGGCAAGGCCTGTCTAGTCGAGATCGAGTTCAAAACACCCGAACTCAGAGGCGACGTCTATCTAGAAGAAATCGAATGCACAAGCAACAAAAACATGGAAGTTGAAACAAAAGCAGTGTGGAACTCAGTCTATGTGAGGTTTGATGTTTGCCACTGAGCTGATGGCTTGTTTTCCTTTTGTTTGTTTTTGATGTTTGCCACCGAGCTGATGGCTTATTTTCCTTTTGTTTGCTGTTTGCCAGTTATCTAGGATGTTTGCGCCTGGGTATATAGGAGATAGCTTACCTCTAGTGGCAGAGGGGGATATACATGAGTTATTTGGTTCACAGTCTACGCACCGGTAAGAGCCCCTCCGGCATCACTCCCACGTTGCAGCGGATCCTTCTTCAAGACAAGAAGAATTATTTAACGATCGGCTTACAGACTTTGTACGATCGCGTCTCGGTCGCTGGACAGAACTCTGCTACCGCCCGCAACGCTACATGGAACACATTTCCGTAGTGCCATAAGACGCCACACTCGAGATCCCAGTGGAAAGTGCATTTGCAGACCAGGTTCAGCGACGTCAGCGTAGGGACGGACTTCCGTTTGGAACAGAAAGCGCGGCTCAGATGGGGAAAGGAGAATTGGTGCGAAGTCATGCCCGAATGTGATCAGCCCGACATTGATATGAAATTCCCTTCTTGCCATGGTGTACCGGGTGGGTATTTGGGGCAGGGAGAGACTTGAAGCATCTTGGATGAGGGCTGATGAATACTTCCATATTTCAGGGAGGTGCTTAGGTACACTAGTCATGAGCTGGTTTGCTTTCGCTTTCTTCAAGGTAGCACCGAGGGCTTCTAGCTCTATTGTTGCTGAGTCTTATGTGTAATTGGCTGCGTTGTGACTTTGGGGATTTCTATAAGTTTTTATTCGTCTCTGGACACTCGTTATACGACAATATATTGTTAAACATGAAAACAGCCTTTCTGTATCAAGAGTGCAGAGCCCGCGCGGAGAGGACTTCTGTCATGTTCTTCCCTGCGCAAGAGATTGCTTGAGTCGGTTGGTCTTCATGCCACAACAACTTTCCACATCAAACGACCTTGCCCGGTCAGTTGCTCATGGATTCAGTTGAGGGTGCGCAGTTACTTGCAAATGAGGCACGGTTCATTTGAGCTGATATTGCCTGATGTCGCTCATATGGAAGATTGTGCTACGGTACGCAACCTGCTGCGGGGCGAAGAGCTTGCATGCATGTGTGTCCCTGCTTATTGTAATGGATATTGTCCGAGAAACAACTCCACAACCACATGCATCGCATTCCTTCCCACTTATTTAGCCCAGCTATACTTACCAAAGCCTGGAGGAGCGTTTCTTGTTCCTTGATAGCTTCTCGATCAAATTACTGGATTTCTGTTACAACGCAGCGGCCAGACTTCCATTTCGCCTAGCATGAAGTTAGCAGCTCTCCTTGTCGCTCTTACGACCATACTGCCGGCTTTCGAAGCTCATTGTACGATGTCTCGCTCTCAAAAAATTACATGTGCTTACCGTGAAACAGGGATCTTCTCTGTTATTTCTGTTAACAGCGGCGCTCGCAGCAACGCTTGGCAATACGTCCGTAAACTCGGACCTGGACCGCCTCCTTACTCCGACCCAGACCCCCTGGTTAGAGGCTGGCCGCATCAAGACGTGTTCTCCGACGAGATTCGCTGTGGAAGAGGAGCGTTTGCAAGCGCAAAGACGACAGAAATCTTGCTACTTCAAGCGGGTGATGAAGTCTCGTTCTTCCCTCAGCCGAATTATGAAGGCGACTTCGATGGCCGCGAAAATGTGAGTGCGCACGTGCTTGAGCCGTTGAGGACCCGAGGCAAAGCTAGAGTCGTTGCTACCAATGAGGTTCTCGGTCATTGACACTAGGGAGTAGTATACCCAGACGATGTACCATCCCGGTGGAGCACAAATTTACCTGTCCCGAGCTCCCAATGACGATCTCGTAAATTACGCCGGAGACGGCGATTGGTTCAAGATCAAACATATTGGAACGACGGATGGGAAAACTTGGGACCTATATGAGAAGAGCGAGATATGTTATGCTCTGTCAATGTTAGAGCAATAAAGAGAGTACCTTAGGATGCTGATACTCCTCCACAGCTCAACGCTACCATTCCAAAGACCACACCATCCGGAAAATACTTGCTCAAGGTGGAATACATTGCCTATCATAACGCCCTTCGTGTTCAAGGGGCCGAGTTTTTTCTCGGGTGCGTACAAGTGGATGTTAAAGGTCCTGGCGGAGGCGGGTCAGCTTTCCAAGTAGCGTCGCTTCGTGGCTAACGATGATAAGGCAATCCTGGGCCGATGATCAAGTTTCCCGGAGCGTACGATTGGTTCGACAGATGTATGTCAAGTGCCAGCTATCTCTTCATACTAAAGTGAGGTACTGACGCAACCAGCGATATGGCGCCCTCATTCAATGAGATACTGGGGCGATCGCCCTAGAGATGATTACAAGAACCCAGGACCCGAAGTTTGGACGGGGTAAACTGAAGCGGCACTGGAGATAGCCATTAGGACATGGTCACTGGAGAGAATATGGTCTACGAAGTCAACGAAGGTTTCGTCAAGTAGTTGTTACGTGTATCAATCACATTCTTGAACCGTGTGCAAATCCGTACTGGATAATCTGTTAGGCCGAGGCGCGGTGTTAACATCCGGCGGCGGTATATGAAGATGTAAAAGTTATGTACGCCTAAAATAATCGATTCTACGTGTTAACGTTACGTTCCAGCACACAGCATCACTGACCCTGTAGGAATTCCTTAATGAGTTATTTGTCGTGAATCGAGATCCATCTCGTAGTAATGTAGCTTATCCGTGGTAGGAAAATGGTATGATGTAACCGTTACAGATAACATTGAGACCTGGCTGGGGTGGCTGTGCTCAAGCGTTGTTTCAGGTTACGCGGATGATCGAAACCACTACATCTTTCTCCATCTTCTGCTACCAATGGATGGTAATAACGATGGGCACTACTTCAGTTTTTATGGGGACTATCTCGTTGTTTCTGAATGCTTGTAATAATACATGTAGCTCTACAGTAGCTGTCCGATCTCAGATGGTATGCTAGGAAACTTTTCCAGACAATTGAATATGGGCCCCTAGTTTGTGTTCTACAGAAAAAACCAGCAATACTCTCTTGACACATCGTGAGCAGGCACGTAGTCTTGGAATGCTGAATATAAACTACAGACAGATTCATTGGTGACAGGACTTTCGCAAATGATCGGCACGGAGAACAGTAACTTCAGCTTGAACGCGCCACGTTCAAGTCCATGCACGACTTAAACTCCACTACTTAGTCATCTCTTATGTCATTGATAACCATATAATTTCCTGATTAGGATCGCAGGAATTTGATCCAGGCCGGAGTCACGTTGCCGACGTAACGTACTACGGCCGTACTTAGCTTCCGCCCCCATGGGGATGGTTTACGCTACCCGTGCACAGTAAGATACCTGAGAGCTAACTACTCCGGGAACTATAGGTCGGGAACGCTATACTGGAGTTACGTACATAAGAACCACGTGGATAAAAAAGGTGCAAGGAGTATCCCAAAGAGGAATGCATAGAAACGGCGATGATCTTCATAATGAGTGATGGAGGTAATTTGAGTCCGGGAGATTGAACAGATTCAGAGACATATAAATATCACCTCGTTTGCCCTCCAGTCAACCATCAAACCACTCCAAGCAACATCTAATCCTCTCTCAGTTCAAGACTCCTGAAAGTCACTACTACTACCACTACTACCATTACCATCTCGAACACACTTCTACTATCGCAATCATGCGCTTCAAAATTCTCATCGCTATGGCCCTCGCCACTGCTACCGCAGCCATGCCTGGTACGCACATGCAGTCCCACCAGTGTGCTCCTCCTTGTGCGAGCACACTGTGCCCATGCGCTGAATTCTACTGAGTCAATATACCAACTAAATCCCACAGGCACTCTCCAGCAGCGTGCTTGCGACTGCAACTGCCAGTCCGACTGCGGGACCAACTGCGCAAACGGCTTTCCGACCAACCCAATCGGCTATTCAGCTTGCATTCTCGCCTGCGGCGATACCTGTGGATGTGGATCAAACACTATTTGCTGCACTGATGGGAGCTCGTGTGAGGGCAGAGGCTGCTGTGCTTGAGAGCTAGAGCCGGCATTTCGACTGTGGAGAAGTCTCTAGTATGGGCTGAGACAGCTACCTAGATGTTTGGAGGACTGAGATTCTGGAAATGACCGTGCAGATGATGACAGGCGTCTGTTCGTCTAGCTGTGGGCTTTTTAACCTCTGTCTACTTCCGCTCGTTTTGCTATAGGCACCCAATCAAATAAAGAAAATTACCAAAGGAATTCGCACTGTACCTGGTGCAATTGACTCTAAATGTCTCATGTGACGACTCACAGAATCTCCTGCTTTAACTAGGCTTATAAGAAGCCGCGATAGATTTGCTCTTTGCGGATGAGATATGTATGAAAGAGTCTATGCAATCTCCAGTTAGTCATTTCACACACACTTTGGCCCACTCGACTAGATATGCCCAGAGCACACTTTGAGCTCGTGGCCGTCCGATCTGCGCGATCAACCATCTACCGCGCATATCTAACCTTGGCTTGAAGCAGTCGTTCCTGTAATGTGAGACCCGGTAGACTCTACAGGCAGCCCTGCGCGAAGCGCACCGCCTGCCAATTGCTCGCCTAGCTGTGCTAGATGGAACGCAATCATCCTGCCGCTGGGCCGTGGGTGCGGTCGTAATTGAGCATCGATACAAAGTCTCAGGGAAAATATCTTATTATAGTGGCAGAGACTGTGATGATTCTTGCTGTGAATATTTTGGAGTTTGGTGGTTCAAAGGCAGGAGGACCAGAGGTGGTGAGCCATTGGGTTGTTTAGCGAGTCGAACCAGCCCACACTGGAATGATGCAATTGCAAAAGTCTGTTCAGCTAGCTTGTTATCGGGGCTTATCGCTCTCCTTTATGAAGCTGCCCTCCTGGTCCACAAGCTTTCGTCTCTAGATATATTTTTATTTGAGCAAAATTTTCATCAACAAGCTTGAATTAAACATCTACCCGAGTAATCTCGAGTCATGGACCGCGCCAATGGTCCAGCGGTAGGATAATTGCCTTCCAAGCAATTGGCAGGGGTTCGACTCCCCTTTGGCGCAAGCAAAACAGGACGAAAGCAAGCGTAACTTTTTCTTTCGTCACGTCACGGCAAGGAGTGATAGAGTTCTCTAAGCTTCTTTGTTGTGTAATGGGACGATGTGCCTTTTTTGCGCCTCCAACAGCAACTCCGCATCCACGCAGAATAGCATTTTCGCACAGATGCAGATAATACTCTACTCTAATTCTCTGATACTCCACGAGCAAAAGATCTGCAGGTGATCGACTGTCTCTGCACAAGGTCGGCACAGCCGAGAACACAAGCAAAGGACACGCATCTTTTCCCGGAGGACTCACAAACCACTGAACCACAACAGGTCATGCCACACGCCTATCTGTCTACAAGTCCGACCCCACACCGCACGCATGTCTCGTTTCAAAAACAATGAATATCTTCCATCCGCGGCACGGACCAGTTTCAGTCTGGAACAGAGGCATAGTTGGTCGTCTTAGTGACGGAGTTGACACGCGATGTCGTCCACAAACCTTGGTTCCAAGGCAGCAGCCTCGCTTACGCAGTCCCGATTGGTGTTGGAGACATCAGCCCTGTATCTGACTTCGGGGTCCGTCGGGTTCTGGGTTGCTCTTCTCGGCAGCGTGCGCTGTCTTTGCAGGCGGAGGGTCCGCTAAGGCAGCGCCCGCGAGCGAGGAGTCGGTGTACTGGGCTCGCGCACACCAGTCCTGTGGAGCGTTCGCGTGGGCTAGACGCCCTGCGGCGCGGATGATTGGCCGGCGACGGTTCGTGCTCACCGACATCCAATCCAGGTGTGATATGCGAGGGTATGCGCCAAGCGTGGGACTGTGTTCTTTGTGACCTGTTCCCGTGGAGGAATAACTGATACATAAGTTGAGAGGAGGCGGCACATGTGGACGTGAGCCGCATATCTGTCCTGAAAACTGCCCTTTGTCCTTTTGCGAAGCTATTTCAACACGCGCTGGCCCGGTTCTTCAACGCCCGGATAATATACTGGAGCTTGATACCCCGCAAACACAGTTCCACACGCATTGCCAATAATGCCGTCCTACGATAACGAGCGCTTTCAGCCCCCGCCGCCCATTCGCACTGGGACGAGCGGGTCCTCCAGCACAGCGTCCCCAGACATGCTGTCGCCCACATCGACATATTCTCGTGGACCTCGCTCGCCGACGAGCCCAGCTGAAGAATCCTTCTTCGGCGCCATTAGCGCAAAGATTCGTGGTCGGTCGCGCAGTCGGTCTCGGGTCGCAGCGTCGCGCAAACGCTCCAATTCGCTGATGGTGATGCCTCCTCAAAACATGCCACCAACCCGCACGGCGCATCCCGCCAGCCCAACACATGCGACGCAGCGACCCCAGCAGCCCCGACACGTCTCCTCCGCCAGCCAAAGCTCCATCGCGTCCAAACCCGCGCCGTCGCGACGTAGCACAAGCAGCAGTGACATGTGGCGCGGGCGTCATTCCAACTCGTGGCTCTTCAACGACTTCTCCTTCACCGAGACCGCGAATAAGGCGTTCGGACGCAAGTCCTGAAGCGATCAGATGCACATGCAGGGTGGTCTGCGACTGTTCCTGCACCCTTGGCCAGACAGCTGCTGGCAAGCGTCACACCCGTTGGGTGTCCGGTGGCATTTTACGACTCGTTACGGTATCGAATGAATACGGCGGGGTAATCAAAGTGGATAGTCTGTCGCTGGCTCGCATGATGCCCGCTGCTATGCAGAGCAATTGTTCCTTTCACTCATCTCTATTGAAGCAGGTGTACCCCGAGCCTTCTTTCCCTATACCATGTATATTAGTGCCAAATGAAGATGCTTCGTTCAATGAGATCGCGGTTTATTTCGTAAAAATTCTTGCTCCCGGTCGAGTGTCTCGTCCTTTGGTCCGGGAAGGAGTTCGCTGCGCACGTCACGACCGCATTTCGCGGTGCGCGATTCCTCGTCGCTGGTTCAAGCATAGTCCTCGAGGAAGAGGAGGAACGAGGTGGAACGTTGGGAGTGCGCGGTGTCCCTTGTCCACCTTTGCACTGCCCCCTTACTAATCTGGCGCGACCCACAGAAAATGTCGCAGTGCGTGGGCGCATTCGCATGCCTGCAACTCAAAGTCACCCGTGCCGACGTGAACAGCAAAGTGAATGCAGTGTGTTATTCTAGCTTAAGCTATACAGCGGCCGAATCAAGATCCCTTCTCCTTACCACTGTAAGGCGGACCCTCAGCCTTGAGAGGGAGCACGGGGATAAAGAGGATGCGGAGAGTTGCAATGGCTTCCGAGGTTGTAGGATGTAACCGCTATCAACGTCTGAATTTGAATACATCGCGTGTTTTAACACGCACTACCCCACGTTCTAATTCACATGTATTCACGTACCTCCGCGTATCCATGGCCAGTAGTTCCAACTACCCCATGCCACTGATACCATCCTCCGTGGCGCGACAGCTCGTGTATTGAGAAGCATTTCCGCCTGCTCATCGTTGAAATTTTTCGATATGATATTCTCCACGGTATCATTGAGCGACGTCGTTCAATATCTTGCCGCTCCGTTCTCCAAGAGGATCTGTGTGGTTATGAAAACTCTTTCATCCTTAGTCTTGATATCACCGCGAGCAATGGTAGCGAGGAAATGCTCCCAAGGGGTTGTGTCATGACCGTCGGCTTTGCAAAAGAGAACATTCGGGTTAGCGCCGCTCTCTAGGAGATAGCTGATAATGCGAGGGTGAATGGCCCAGCGCTGTGAAGAACTAGACGTCTCGCATTGGGCAGGCGGCTGGAGTGCATGGTCTAAAAGTGGGCTCCTCAGGTTAGGGCCTTGAACATTTGGAACGGTTCCCATCGCCTTCAAAAAGGAAAGAACATTTGCATGGCATGCCAATGTTGAATATAAACCCTTTTCTTCACGTCTCCCAGAGTAGTCACGGGCCGTCACGAAGCACTCCTCGGCGTCCTGCAACAGACGTATGAGCGTTGCGTGGTCGTCGAGATTCGATTCCGCTTCGTGGGCAAAATAGAACAAATCTTCTAGCAATCGTCGCATATTCTTCCAGTTGCTTGCACAGGACGAGGCGCATCTAATAGTTGCCAAAGTAGCCGCACAGAGCAACAACCAGCCATTTGTTCGGATGTCTACAAAACGATGATGCTCAGTCATACTTCGAATTTGTGGAGAATCGAAACGAAAGTCGCGTACTGTCCGATGGAGGAAATCCACCTTGTATTCGAAGAAGGGATGGCTGCAAGGCTCTTCATCATGGATTATCTCAAGCAGGCCCCGACAACGACCATCGAGGCGTCGCCGCATTTGATCGGCCCGTGAACGAACTTCTGTCCCATATATTATTGAGAACTTCTTTCGTCGAAGGAAACGCGGCAGGTCGTCTGCTACATCATCTAGAAGAGAGTAGACCATGAGCAGCTGTGGTTGGGTCACTGACGTCGCTAACCAGACTGATCGTGCAGTCTCTAGCAGGTAAATATCTGGAATAGAGTCTATCATATGTTGAAAGTAACTTTCAAGGTCCGCCGGAAAGCGACGTAGACGCTTCTGAAGGATTTTGACCGTGTCACTGTGCGAAAATCCTTCGAGAAGATCCCTGACAACAAGAAAGACCCACAGAAAGACTCCATGGGCTTGGTGCGTTATCTCCTCGATGAATTCGTTGTATATTGTACTTGTGCGACTCATAATTCTAAACTGCGAGTTCTCGTTGAATTTGTCGGTAACGTAACGGCGAATGTCATCCTTGGTAAGATCCTCAACTTTGAGTAGTTGTTCTGGATTCTCTCCGAACGCGTCTGAGAACATAACCCATGGTCGGCTAGAAACACAGAGCTTGATCTTATTGGATGATACAAGCATTTGTAGAGTTTTGATGAGGTCGGAATGTGTTTGTCGGTCTTCCTCAAACTCATCAAGCCGGTCGATGAAGAAACAAAACTTGACCCCAGTGTTGTGGCAGTGTTCCATTAGAGATGAGTAAGCCTGCGAAAGCTCGTCCATGCTCCAAACGTCATCCTCGTCTTGCGGTCTTGCGGCTCTCGCCAACGACGCCGAGCGATTTTCATTCGCCACATAACGTATCATGTCGGGACACTTACGCAGTATTTCGAAGAGGAGAGAGCGCAGCAAACCTTTCCTGGATTTTTGAAGTCGTGTACTGGAGTTCCAGAAGAAAAATTTGGCCGTCACGAGCCTGTGGCAGCCCGTCCATTCACGAAGCATCTCCTTGGTTGTTGGATGATCAGATATAAACTTCATGAGTGTAGATTTACTGATCCGGTCTTTCCTTGGATCCAATAAGTTCCCGTGCCTTTCTGTAACCACGTCGTGAAATTTGGAAATATGGCCTTAGTCGAGCTCTGAAAAATCCAGTTGACGGTTTTCGCGTGCGCATTATCGACTCTTCGCTATCTAGCTTCTATTTTACTGAAATGCAGACTTCCCAGGGACTCGTTGTTGAGCTTAGTAGTGATCCGTCCCTCCCTGAGAGCTCTGACAGAATCGAGCAAGAACAAGGTGTCTGAGCCAGTCATGCCGATTTGCACAAATGTTTCGTGGTCGTCAACTCGAAGGAAAAGTTCTAAGACTTTCAACATGCCCTTCTGTGTTTCGCGCGTCTCTTCCCGCATCTGATCAAGCTTGGCACTGATTTTGTCCGCTACCTGGTGGAGCTCGTTCCATCCGGTGACACCGAGGTTTTTCGATGTTTGCTCCAGGCTAACAATCATGTCGGACTGTTCGCGTAGATGCTGGCTAATAACGAATTAGTATGTATTGCATTGAGAAAGGTGGAAGTTGTCCAGAGACGCAATAATTCGCTCGACCTTTCAGCAAGCTTGAATCACTCACAAGATCAAGAAATCGATGTGGACAGAGACTTGTTCCTGTAACTTGCCAAGTCTGTCGATGAATCCTTTTATTTTGTCCTTGGTCCATATGCCTTTTAAAGCTGCCCGAAAACAATCCCAGCGTCTCTTTGTCATGGGTACTTTTCTGTTGCCGCTGTCTTTCACGCCAAAAGCCTGGATCACAACTGAGCGAAGTCCTGCCTTCGCAGACTTTTCTTCCATTGTTGTTTGCTTGCGTATCTCTTCTAGAGCAGCAACCAGGTCGCGGGCAACTTTGCTGCTCTCTAATATAAGCGCGTGGAGAGTACGTGAGGCTGGACCGAGTTTGAGAGTCGTAGAGGCAGTAATGGCATTGTTGAGCATGATTGCATCTTGGGCAATTGTATCCAAAACCAAGTGATCTTCACAGAGGCCTTCTCCAGATTGGTAAATTTCGCGCGTGTCACTGATAAGCCTCCACGCAATGTCAACGAGCTGGATGATGTTTGATGCCGCCCCTAAGGCCGTGAGAGGGTCGGCCATATCTGAGTAGCACAGACCTCCCGGAGTGATGTTCAATAGTGCGGGTATGCACGGGACGAACCCTTAATCTCACCGCTTTTGCTGATTTCGGTAATTGAATCGGTGCTGCAATATGCTTTGGGCCATCCTACGAATCCAGGGATCAAGGACCACTTCCTGTAGGCTACTTCAAGGTGTTTGGTGTGTGGCTCTTGCCTTGCGGATGAGAAGTTTTCAATGTGGTGCTCAAGGTATCTCTGGCGTTGTCAACGTTCATGAGGGTTATCTTGCGCCTTCAGCTGTTGACGGATCAGGCTGAATCGCTGCGCCTGTGTGCTTAGTCGTTGCGCTCATACTTGTCAAAAATCAAGTATACTTGCAAATCTGACTTTTTAAGTTAATAAATTTATAAGTCTCTCAAATTAAGTCTTCCTATTTAGATTTAGTAGCAATTTAAGTCTTAATAGATAGCTTAATTTATAGATTTATTAAATTTAATTAGCTTTAAATACTAAGTTAGTAGCTAAATTAGTATTATAATTAGCTATTATTGCGTTAGCACTAGCTTAAGGGGCTTTAAACGCCTTACTTAACTATTTTATATCTACTTAACGCGTCTCTATTACTTACTATTATATACTTTTTATATTATTAAAGCTATCTAGAGCACTTCTAGCGTACTTTTTAATATTATTAGACCTGATAATAGCCTAGTATACTACCTAAACGCGAAATTTAAGCTACTAGTAGTACTCTTTTACTAAACGCGCGTGCGCCCCCACGCTTAAAGCTATTAAGAGTAATAGCCTACCTTATAGCATGGCTAGCTAGCCTATTAAGCTTACTAATACCTAAGAAGAGCCGCTAAAAACGTAAACTAAAATATTAAAAACCTTTTTTAAGGTATTAAAAAGCTCCTAAATAGACACTAACCTACTAAATAAGTAACTATAAAAGCTTTAAGTACTTAAGTAGGTAGTAAAGGCGTCTATTATTATGCTAGCTAAAGCTTTAATTATAATAATAGTAGCTTTAATTAATAAAAAAAGGCGAGGATAGTAAAAATAGCTTTAATAGCTATTTTAAAGATATATTTAAAGGCCTTAATTAGTGTTATCTAAGTTAGTATAAGAAGCCTACGCGCACGCTAATAAGTAAAAAGAACTAGGTATTTAAGTATAGCTATTATGTTACTTTATAGGGTCTACTATTAGTTAAGCGTGGTAAGGAGAGAGAGCGCACTTACTTTATATATAGGTACTACTATATAAAGATAATCTCTAGCGGCATTATTAAAGTTACCTACGCTATAACTGTGACGGTTTAGGACATGAAGCTTGGGCCACCCGCGTACGTGCGACCCGTGCACGTGATCCACAGTATATAGCTCTATAGCGTAGCTTCTCAATCACAACAACGATTGCCTCAACACTCTTTTTCGACGTCACAGGTTCGACACAGTGTGACATCCATGGTCAGCTGGAAGTATCTCGAGCGTCGAAGATTTTGCTCGGTATACGCCAGCCCCAGTACTGTCAAGTCACGAACGATGCAATTTGGCCGGGGTTTAAAGACCTTTAGAAGAACTCTACCGGTAACTTCGTCTTCGCGATGGTGTTAGGATGGTGTTATGTCCTATCAGCTCGGCATATCGAGCTACGAGGAGTGTCTGGCACTGTCGCGGTGAGGCAGAGCGCTGAGCGGACAGTACGCAGTGGAAAAGATTGCAGGATTGAACTGAGGTTGTACTATCTAGGAACTACAGAAGGTATAGGTGCACAGGCACAAACAACGCTAGTCCCAGATAGGTGTCATGCTATCAGAAAGGTAAGCTGCAGTCGAGTAAGGGTAGCTGCAACTATCGCACAGAGAAAGAGCTATAAACCGTGACAGGCACCGATGGCATGTTCTACACTGAAAATCAGGCGCTGTGTGTTGCCGAAGAAGTTACCCCGGCGACAATAGCCACGCAATCCCGATTGGCTGTACGGACCCAGCTGAATGCCGATAGTGGAGAGCAGTTCTTGCTCCGGGATGCGGATGGCGAGCTGTCACGCTCAGGTCGGGTAATGTAATCAATACCGAGCGATATAGTGTTGATGCCTGTATCCAAGGACAACCACATCGCTACAACGGCTTTCCCCTCGTGCTTGCTGATACTAGTACGGAAGTCCTCGGGGAAAACAGAAAAAAGGCGATCGCTAGAGGGTTGACTGTGCATTGTGTCATGAGGACTGTGCATTGTGTCATGAGGTGCACGAGGCACGCTTAATTCGAAAGATGGATGCGTATGTTGATTGCTAGCGCCTGTTGTTGACGTTCCAGGAGCGGAGGAACAGGCTTCAAGCTCGGCAAAGGGTACATTTGTTGGTGGGCCAGGGGCGGATCTGGTGTGCTGTTAATCACCGAGGGTGACATCGCAGTCGTCGCAGCTGGAGCCGCCCAAGATTGCCGCCCCGTACTTCAGGTATTTGGAGATTTTCAAACGTGTCCTGGAGGAAGAGGAGGCCAAAATGCCGGGGCACGAAGAGAAAGAGCTCTCCAGTCTCGTTAGTGGTCGTAGGACTCGGGGGCCATGTGGCTGTACATGCTCCTCTTAGTTGGCTTCAACGACCAGCACAGCTTCCCCTTTACACAGCTATGTCAACACTTGGGTCCTGCGGAGTGAAAGAACCGTGAGAAGGAATTTGACAACGCAGAAGAGCTCGACGCGTTCGCGGCACGGAAGGTGCGCGAGTTGGAGCAGTACGATGATGCCTTAGAGAAAGCAGAAGAGGTCGAGCCTTCGTGGACAGCGGGAAAATGACGAAGGAGGAGTTCATTGCCACACTTAGATAGAGCTTGGCTGTCCACCTGTTCCTCGTTTGTAGTCAACGATTAGATCATGATGCGGCGCGTTCGTGTAAATGAATGAATAATATCTTAAAGCCGCTGGCGTGTGATTCCTCCAAGGCCTCCTCCCATATATGTTGTATATGTTCGTCAGGTTCGACGCATAGCCTTCATCAGTCAAGACACCTTGTAACTCTTTCCAGAATTCCTGGCTCTTGTTGAAAGACTCCGCCTCTTCGTAGTGTTGCCGTATCTCCTCTGCTGAGAAATGGTACGGACATGGTTCGCTAGTATCAAAGTGGCCCCACTCACTGCAACAATGGTCAGCCAGGGAACTTAATAGCAAACAGATCAACACACCTCTCAACGCGGATCAAACATTCTTCAAAGGGAAAGAGACAGTTGTCCCAGGTAGAGCCAACAAAAGCTTCTAATTGCTTGAGGGTCTGACCATGGGGATGTCGCATAACCTTGTACATCAGAGGGTTCGTCTCCGCCGTGGATGTTTCGTACGTGCGAATTAAGACAGACTGAGACACTTGGTATCTGAGCTCATCTTTTGTAGCATCGTCGAGTGCTTTGAAGTTTTCAGGGAGCTTCATCAACATGTCAATCCCATAGTCCAGAAGCAATGGGGGGTTGGCTCCGATGAACACCGGGGCAGTCCAGGCTCCCTGCCAGTCAATGATGCATGATATCCGGGCTTGGTCGTCGATATAGATGTTACCAGCATGGAAGTCTGGGTGCCAAAGTCTGTGAGAGGCGATCTCTGGGTCTTCGGGAGTGATATACGGAATTGTAGCTAGAAATTTCTCTAACAGAGCTGTGTGAGCCTCTGGGGACTTCTGCTGTGGACTCATGTACTGCCATGGAGTTTTATTTGGCTCCTGTGGGTTCGCATGGGCGTTGATCCAGTCGATCTCACGGCGAGCGACAGACTTTAGGTATTCTGCAGAAGATGTCCCTACAATTATCGTGAGTCTATATCCGAGTTTCATAGACATCCAGAAACTTACAGGGACCATGATATTGCATGTCACTGCGCTGTTTCTCCCAGAACTCCCTTCGAGTGATGGGTCCAATGCAATAAGTTGATTCGACGTGACCGACGACATCTTGCGGACCAGTTGTAACGATAGCCGGCCCGCATCCTGCGATACCACTATCTTTAAAATACAATGATCCCAATCTGCCAGTTTGTGTAAGTTAAACCGGCCGCAAATTCTCTGTTGGAGCAAGTTGGATCCTACTTTTCAAAGGAGACTGAGAGTAGTTTCCTTTCAACGTCTACAAACTCACGAATGATGTCAGACTTCCTCCGCAGTGAAAGATCTTGCCAGACTTCGTGGAGTTGGGAGCCTCTCGCTTCTTCCATGATAATATATTCTGCTTGGACAGGGTTTTGGTCGGTAGCACTCCAAACAAGAACTCGTGGGACGGGTATATTCAAAATGGTCTGGGCAAACTCTATAGTTGCTACTTCCGATGCAGTGGTAAGTACTTGTGGGCTAGCATTAGGGTGTGGGACTTTTGCGATGACTTTTTGGCCGTCTTCCATCTCAAGGCGATATGCCTTGTTGTAGTTGCCTTCGCCGATCTTCTTGAAAGATATACACTTGTTTGCACCGACGGCTTGGCAAGCCGCTTGCTGAAGACTGGGCACGTCAAAACGTCGATATCGACCTCTTTCCTTAGTTCTAAACCGTACTACTTTCGTTAATAAATTTATATTTTAGATCTTTTGTCTTAACGCATGTCCGCTTAGTTAGTCTAGCTCTCCCTTTGCCTGCTAACCTAGACCTTTTAAGAGTACTCCTAAAATTAACATAATAGACGTCTTTAAGGTAAAACTAGAGCTCCCGCAATAACGTAAATAACTCTTTATAATAAAGCTTACTTAGAAGGTATACTAGCAACTTAGAATTTTTAGAATATTAATTATAAATATAGTTTTTCTATTTAGCTATCTTAAGGAACTACCGCATTTGCATTTTAAGAGATAGGGACTTTTCGCCTAAATAGTTAGGATAAAAGCCTGGAGTAGTAAGTATTGCTTTATAGGTTAGTGGGTTATACTGCGTGGGGATCGTTTTAGGCTTATCTAAATAGGCTTGGCAATAAGCGCTTTATTCTTTTTAGTTAATAAACTATCTACTATAGAGAAAGTAAAACTCTACAAACTTATAACTTTTTTTAAGCTACTTTTAATAGTAACTATATATGTGTTTCTACTATATAGTAGTCTGTTAACTATTAGAAATTCTCTAATTAGACGCTATAATTTAAATAATAAGTAAAGTTATATACCTGTTAATCTTTTGCGTAAAGTCTATTTTTAGATAGTAGTATTTATCTAGCTTAAGACCTAATTAGAATGCTACTTCCTCTTCTTATAAATAGAGCTTAATTAGATCTTAGAGAATAGTCTTGCCTACATCGCTACGTATAGTGGCCTTAATAAAGATGCTAGACGCCAGACGGTCGCGCACTAGCATAAGTTTACGCGATTATTAAAATATAGTTCCATAGTAGCTAGTTTATTCTTTTATATAGGCGTCGCCTTTACTTATAAGCTAAGTAGGCTATTTTCCTTAATACTTATAAAGCGCTTTTAAAATTAGTTTTTATTTTTAGGTCTATAACTTTTTACGTTTATTCTTTAATAGTGCGTTATGTAAAGAAAGATCTTTAAATTTTACTTTAATATTTTTAAACTTAGTATTTTACTTAAGCTCATGCTGCTTTTTTACTAGTAGTAACTACTATAGCTTTAGATTCTAAGTAATAAGTAAGGAATAGAAAAGGTCCGTAATACCTATATAATAGTCTCTATTATAGAAGAAGGTTGCCTAACTATCTACTCTAGCATTATTTACTACGTAATAATTACGATATACCGCTAGGTTACGCTATTTGCCCTATTTTATTCTAGTGTCCTACGAATAGTTTCTGTCTGCACACAGTATAAGTTAGGTATATAGAGTGCTAAGAATAGTATACGTACTAGTAAGGATCAGACCCTCCGCTCTAAAATTATGCACTATTAGGGGCTTATTATAGCTAACACGAAAGTCCTATTTTTAAAGATATTAATTAAATATACTTATAGTTTTTATCTTTCTATTACTTTTCTTAAAAAATAGCAGGTTTTAGACGCTTAAATTCTAGTAAAGTTAAAATTATTTACTTATTTTCTAAAGGTTCTAGTTCTAGAATCTTATCTATTAACTTATAATCTCTAGATACATTTCTTATAATATGTATAGTAATTATTATAAGTATTAAATTATAAAATAGTAAATAAGTTTTAATACTTTTATATAACGCATACTTTAGTCTATTCCGAAATTAGTATTAAGTAAGTACGTAATAAGAATTAATTTTACCTTTTATTTAAAGTAAATATTATGTACTTTGCGACTTGCTAGAGTTATATAGTAAATTTTATATTACTATACTTGTTGCGAAAGATAGTAAAGATTATATCCTAACTTGTTACTATTAGTTTATATAGGCTACTTTAAGACGGACTTACCTAAAAACTTAAGCCCCTACTAGATCTAAGACAACATGTGGATTCTACGTATTCGCTAATTCTCGAAGTGCTAAAAACACAGGCTATAATAAGAGCCTATATTTTAACTTTATGCTATAGCTTTAGAAGCACGAACTAATTATTCTTCTACTACTACGTTTTTAGGTAAAGAAAAAAAATTTATAAGTTATACTATTATAGTTTCATTTTAAAGAGTAGCTTAAGGATATTATATAGCTTGTACTTAATAAAATATCCTATATAATTAGTACTAATACTATAAAACGCCTAGCTAGCTATAGTAGACTTATATTTAAAGTAGACAGCGTTACGTTTAGGTTTATTACCTTTACTAGCTTATTCTTCTCCCCCTTTTTATTCTTTTTCTTATTTTCCTATTCCTTCTTTATTCTAGCTCATCTCTAGCCAGCGGTGAAGTCTTAATAGTACTAGACTATAGTCTATAAGCCTAGCTTTGTATTACTATACCTACCCATAATTCTAAGCGTAATAGATATAACGTAGTCTTTAAATATTTTAATATTATTTAGACTTACTCTTAGATTTAACTTCCTATATCTAGTATTAAAAATTTAAGTTAGTAAGGTGTACTAGGCTTAAAAATACTATTATAAATTTATTAATTTTATAGCGCTAACGCGCGTACGTAGTTTTTCTTTATTTTTAGTTAAAGTTTTTTTAAAACCTATATTATTACTAGCACGCTTAAAGAAGGTCTCTAATAAATTTTTTTTATAATATTTTAATAATAGGAGAAGCTATAGTATAAAAAATAAAATAAGAAATAGCATAAAGTTTTAAAACTAATAGTAATACTACTAAGAAGATAATAGTGTTGTAGTGATAGCTAAAGTAGTTAGGTAGGTTTAACCTAGCAGTACGACTGTGCCTTTATAGTGCAAAGGCATAGCACAAGCCACCTTGCTAAGGAGAGGCGGCGCTGGCATCGTGGAACACTAGGGGGCACATGGCGAGGGGGCCTATTTTGTCCTTAGTCCTTAGGGACAATTCCAGTCCCCCTTCCAAAACGCGCCCTAGAGCCTAAAACCTGTCTCTAAGTATTATACTTATCTAGACTTAATAAAATCGTAAGGGTATGCCTAACTTATAAGTATAATTAGCCATTAGGGAGAGCGTAGGGGAACCTAACTGGGTAGGGAGTAAGTAGCCTGACGTGTGGGCGAGCAGCCTAAGGGGTGGGTGAAGTAGCCTAAGGGGTGGGTAAGCCGAGAGTGATTAACACCTGAGTAAAGCAGCATCGCTTACTAGTCATAGGAGGAAAGAGAGTGCTAGAGAAATTTAACTGTCTATCTAGATAATAGATTAAGCCTTTAGAACTAATAGTAATTAACATAAAACTAATATACTATATTAAAAGATTATTAATCTCCGCTTTCATTAATATAGAAAGAGACATAAATGTAATGAGGTAAGCGCCCCGCTTACTAAGCCAATACTATGTGACTTCCTCACCTGCACCAAAAGGTACGCATGAGAATACTTAAGCCAAGTATTACTCGTATAGTATAATATATATATGATATGCTAGGGTCAGCCACTAGCGCTAGTGTTTAATCCTAGCCTAGCCGGAACCTCTATAAGCGAGAGAAGGCCACGTGTTCGACCGTGCCTACCTCGTTACAATAAATATCTAGTTAAATAAACTAGATATAATAACCCTACTTAGAAACTAGTAACTAAGTTTGCTAACTTCACTATAATAGCGGAGTACTATTAAAACTACTTAAAAATAATGGACCTAAGGGGACCTAAAGAGACTATTTATAATAACTAGAAACTAAAAATACTTATAAATCTTTGCTAACTTATATTATAAAAAGGGAGGGACCTACTATTATAATAATTTTTAAGTTACCTTAATAGCATAAATGTACTGTCAACGACAGTACACCTCCAGACACCACACGATAGACTTAGACATGGCATAATAGAGTGCTGAGGTATGACGCTAGCCAAGAAGGGCTAGCCTCTAGTCAAGCGAGATAGATAGACCCACGCTGGATACAGGCAAAAGACTTTTTCTCCTTATCCAACGTCTTGTACCTACACGTAGATACCGAACGAAGCATAATCAACCTAGCTCTCTGAGCCAGACTCTCTCTACTCGTTGCTCTCGTGACAAATAGTAATAAACTAGGTAGTAATTACTAAGTATATAAATATATTAAAGCTACTAAAGCACGCCTGTAAGCACTTAGAAGGTCGTAATAAGAAAATACGTATACTTAATAACTAATATAGTACTATATATAAGGTTATCCTAACTTTTAAATAGCTTATAACTACCTTTTAATAGCGCCTCTAGCTATATAACTTTATTAACTTTATATAGGATAAAAGTCTAAGAAATTATTTTATTATTAACCTACGCACTACCTTAAGTAAGCTTCGTAACTACTATAATAGACTTAGTAATTCCTTAGTATATTACGCGGCTATTACACTCTACTTACACTATTGTGATTATTATAGAGCTGCCTGGGCGCACAGCTAGCACGATTAGCGATAGTAAAAGCAAAGTTTGTATAACTCTAGTGCCTCTATAGGCACGATACAGTAATCCTAGCGCCTCTATAACCTTAGTTAGCACGCACTAACGCTATTAATAATACTATTAACACTATTTTAAATACTAATAGTAATAGTAAATATAAGTATATTAATAAGTATAAGTGCTAGCGTACTAATAAGCTATATTAAAACGCTAAAAAGTTAAAAAAAAAATAAAATAACTTAGTACGCTATTAACTTACTTTTTATAATAAGTACTTTTTATTAGTATATCTAGCGCTTAATATAATAATAATACTTACCTTTAGCTATAACTATAAGTAAATATTTAATAAGCTAAGTAATGTACTTAAGCCTAAAAGACGTAATATTGAACTATAATTACTAAAAGCTTTATAGTATGTGTAGTAATAAGTAGCGAGTAGATTTATAAATATAAAAACTAAGCTAATAGATACGTTAAGTAATAAGGATCTTAATATGTTATATAATATTTATAAATAGGAGGAAAATTCTAAGTAATTACTATACAGTCTCCCCCCCAGATTTGACCCAACCCCAGATTTAACCCAGCAAAATCAACTCTGCGCACGCGATCGCATTGCGCGTCGCGTGCGCTTTGCCAGCCCCTCTAATAAACTATCTACTAAACAATCCGAACCTTCCGCTTCCTCCTAACTATCTTCTTCTAGTACTATAACCTTTTATAGGCGCCCCCTTACTTATTTTATTATTAGCTTTACCTCCTCCTCGCGGGCGATCTGCAACACTTCCGTTATTACCGTGCCTCGGCAGTCAGTGCAACACGTCAGTCAATGCAACACCCCACCATGCAACGTACCAACTTTCACGCGCCGCATCCCCACCAATATGGATCCAATTAAGGCAGCAATTACAGCAATCGAATCGCAAGAGCCAGGAGCATCTTTTTCATATAGAAAAATTGCAAAAGAATATGGTGTTGCACTTTCTACATTGACGCGCTGGCACCAAGGCGTCACGCAGGCGCGTGCAGATACCGACTCTACACGTCGAAATCTCAGCCCACAGCAAGAATCAGAGCTCCTACGATATATTAGAGGCCTTACTGAACGTGGCCTTCCTCCTACACGGCAAATGATACAAAGCTTTGCCTCTACTATAGCCAAAAAGGAGGTTAGCTTATCATGGGTTGATCGCTTTGTGAGGCGCCACCCTGAATCCTTGATATCACGATGGACGACCGGCATCGACAGCAATCGCCATAAAGCTGATTCCCTAGGCAAATATGAGGACTACTTTCAGCTTCTACAGCAAAAGATTGGCCAGTATCAGATCGAGACTCAGCATATATACAATATGGACGAAAAAGGCTGCCTGCTCTGCATCACCTCCCGCTCAAAGAGGATCTTTGATAGACCTCTGTACGAGAGCAAGGCAGTAAGGCAAGCTATTCAGGATGGTAGCCGTGAATGGATATCGATCATCGCTTGCATATGCGCCGACGGATCTGCCCTAGATCCAGCTCTAATCTATCAGGCCACCTCTACAGATATACAATCAAGTTGGATAGAGGACCTCAACCCTCAACATCATTAAGTCTTTATCACTATATTAGAATCTAGCTAGATAAACAATCAGATAGGCCTTGCATGGCTTTAACAGGTGTTTAATCGCCTCACAAAGTCAAAAGCTAGACGATTATATCGACTATTAATCCTTGATGGCCATGGATCTTACGTTACTATGGATTTTATCGACTTTTGCGATCGTAATAAGATCCTGTTAGCTATCTATCTACCACATTTGACCTATACGCTGCAGCCTCTAGATGTCTGCATGTTCAAGCCTCTATTAATAGCATATTTAAACGAGCTATCAGCCTTCTTATAAGATAGCCTAGAAATAGCCTCTATTGCTAAAAGGGACTTCTTTAGCTTATTCTAAAAGGCCTGGGTTAGTACTATAAGGCAGCTATTAATACTCCGGGCCTTTAAAGCTACTAGCCTATTACCTCTATATTTAAAAGTTATCCTTAAGCGGTTTAACAACGATCACGTACCTAAGTAAGAATTATAAGAAAGTTTAATCTTAGTATTTAGCGCATTAGATTAGAGGAAAATCGATAGGCTTCTAAAAGCTTATATTAATGTAGGGGCTAGTAATGTGGCTAAAAAGCTAAGTTAAACTATACACTTAATCTCTGCACGAGCACAGCTTGCAGAGCATAAAAATTAGGGCCTACGGAAGGCCCTAACTATTTAAAAGAAACACTTAAAGCAAGGCAGGCCTTTACCTTTTAATTAGCCTTATAAGGATTAAGGGGGATCTATTTTCGTGTTACCCTATCGCGTTTAGCGGGCACGTAATCGTCTACACGAAAAAGATACTAAAGCGTAGCAACTATAGCTTTAAAAACGTAAGCAAGTAGAGGCACGTTAGGCTAGCTAGTAGCTTAAAATAAGGCTACTCTAAGAGAGGCGTGTTGCTTAAGCAGTTACTAGAGATGCACGCGCAAAGCAGAGGGCTAATAAGGCTATAAAGTAATGCTTTAAGTAATAGGCCCGTAAGGCATAAAGTTAACTTTAAAAATAGATTAAAATATCTAAATTAGTAAACAAGAAGGTTTTAAAGCCTCCTAGTAAGCTTACTAAGAAAAAATAGCCTTAGCGTAAGGCTATAGATGTTAATAAGGCCTTATCTATTGCATCCGCCTCACAGTCGCGCAGAGGCCGAATCATTAGAACACTAAGTAGATATTAATAATCTAAGTAGCTAGTAATTATCTACAGGCCTTAGAGACCCCAAATCCAGAAAATCTCGTGATAATATTGATTGTGGGTGGCTCAGCAGCTTCATGTTGCTGGCCGAGCGATCTTGTTAGGGTGTTGCATTAACTGACGTGTTGCACTAACTGCCGAGGCACAGTATATAAATTAATTAACTTTTTAGTTAAACTCTTTTTCCTTTTTTAGCCTTCTTTCGCTTCTAAAGAAGCTTAGACTAATCTGCAATCTACTTAGCTTAAATAGCTATTATAGTATTCTATATTTTGTAGAGGCGTGTTATCCGCTCTACGTAGCGTTTTACTAGTAAAAGGACTGCGGGATCCTCGCGAAGCAACTCTATAAATTGCTTATTTAATTTTAGTAGTTCTACTAGCTCTAGAAGAGAGCTCTATAGTAGAGAGAGATCTAGATTAGTTGCTTATTATAGTGTAGCTAGGACAGGTAATAGCGGGGGCGACTTGCAAGACAGGTTACTAAGAACGCGTATAGGTAACGCAGGCTATAAGCTAGTAGCACGCTATCTACTAAGTATATTTTTCTTTAATATTACCTTCTCTCGTGCGCAGGATAGCAATTCTATCCACTCTAATCGCGGGATATGCTATAAGCTAAGCTAGGATATCGCATGCGTTTTACAGGAGTAATACTATTTAAACGCTAAAAAGATGCTAAGATTAAGAGGTTAGAGTATATACAAGCAATAAGCAGGTATAATTAGAAGATTAATCTAATTTCTTATATAGTAGGCGATAAAATCTGCGCGTATATAACTTCTATATCTATCTGTAATAAGTAAACGCTAGCGCCCCGCAGCCTTATCACGGGTTAATAGATTAAATACTCTCTTTAGCTATTCTAGACCCAGGTTATTTAATGTCTAGCTATTCTTACTAGTAGTAAAATACCACCCTAGAGGCGATTACTTATTAATCTATCATGTATTAATATTATTTCTTTTAAAAATTAAGAGGGGAGCTAGCGCTTCGCCTGTAGTATTAATATACTTAATATCTATAACCTATTCTTGCTTCCTAGCAATTACTTTGTCCTTTTAAGCAGCATTAAGGTACACTAATACCTTTATAATCTGCTCCTTACTAACACCAAATCCTAACTTATCCATATTTTATATATCCGAAGGGAGGTACGCATGCTCCTCTATTTTTAAAGCTATTACGTTAAACTAGCGCTCTACACGCGCGTAGGATGCTCCTTCCTTTTATAAATACTTAAGATGCCTAGTAAATACCCCTTCTATTTTAAGGTTCCTCTTTTAGAAACGTATAATCTATTTATTATTAATATAGAAAAGTAATTATAAAAGAGGGGCTAGTTATAACGCGTGCGTGACGCGTGCGGCCCGCATAAAAAGGGTAAGCTCCTTTAGCATTAAGTAGGTAATTTAGGTTCTAGTAATAGTATAGTTTTTAATTTATTATATAAGAGTCTTTTCTTCCGTGTTTAATAGGATCTAAGCTATTTCGTGGCTTACAGACTACGTTAAGCTATCGTAATGCCTACGGTGTAAGGTACGTCGCGAAACTTTAAAGAAGTCTGTAGTAGAATTTAAAGAAGAAAAATCTTTATTTTAAAAGGTATATAAAGCCTTCTATATTTAAATTTCGCGATTTGATTATCTTTTTGGTGTTTGGGGAGGCATTAGTGGGGATAACGCGTGATGCATGCGCGTCGCGTGCTTTTGCTGGGTCAAATCTGGGGTTGGGTCAAATCTGGGGGGGGGACTCTATATAATACTTCCTCTAAATTAAATATACTTATAAATCTAAGTTAAGTACTAGGCAATAACACTAAAGTTAAGTCTAATCTAAGTATATACACGCCTGGTGGCAAATCCAGTTAAACATTAGAGCAGACTTGGCTGGATTTGATTTTTGACAAGTGTGGTTGTGCTTGGCAATAGCTGCGCATTGGTCTGTCCAGAAGTTGCGCGGGACGAACGAATTGGCGCATGCATTTGTTTTGAACGTCGCATATTCCAATTTGGCAACACCGTGAATACTCGGCCATCGATGATACTAGTGGCGGCTGTTACATGGTTTAGTGTGAAGCATCGTAACATCGTCGTGGTGAAGCTGGAGAGCGGAGTGTGCCTTCCGAGTTCTATTGATAAGCTGCGTCACGCGTCACGTAAAGGCAAGTGCACCTCGTCATCTTTTCCTGAGCTATAACAACTTTGGACCCATCAGCTACGCAATCCTCGTTGTTCGCGAGCTCCAAAGCCATCTCCGCTCTTCCCAGGCCCATTTTCGATCGGAACAGTTAGCTATCAAGCATGCCGACGCTCGGAATTACGAGGCTCAGGTAGTGGGGCTCGTGACTTCCGGCCGCCCACTATCACTCCGATGCCTATCACGATACGTGATTGCAAGGGCAGCAATTCCATGTTACGCGCACATCAACCAGGGTAGATAAACTCAAGGTAGTAACACCGAGCCCTTCAGCTGGTGTATAAGAACACACCTGCACCCCGCCTCAGAAATCGACTACCACAGCACATCACTCACAATCTTCCACGATGGCTCACACAGAAGACATGCGCGCTACACTGCCGACGCCCACATCCACCGATTCTTTTTGGCACAGCGAGCCCAACGAATTCCTGATAGGCCACCACACGACCGAGGACTTGCCAGCAGAGGCGGATATAGTCATTGTAGGCAGCGGTATCACAGGTACATCAGCAGCGCGATACCTTGCGGAAGATGAGAGGGCGAACGGCAAGAGAACTGTCATGTTAGAGGCGCGAGAGGCATGCTGGGGTGCTACAGGCAGGGTGAGTCTATATCCTTTCTTCAGCCACCTTCATACACCTTCAGACGACCCAAGGCTCTGCGCGATGAAGATGATGCTGACATATCGCATAGAACGGTGGCCACTGTCAACCCCTTTTGTTCGACCGCGGCTACGAGGTAGCCAAGTTCGAGCTCAAAAATGTCGACGCCGTACGTTCCTACATCCAGGAGCACAACGTTCCCTGCGAATGGCGCTCTGTCTCTGGCTGCCGTCAGTTTTGGACGGAGGAAGTCATGGCCGAGGCCGAGAAGGAGATCGCCCACCTTCAAAAGATCGCGCCGGATGTCGCCGCCCGTATCACGGTGATCAAGGACAAGGCAGAGCTGGAGGGGCAACGCGTGAACCTTGAATGCATCGGCGCAACCCTGACAGCGGGGGCGGGAAGCCTGTGGCCATATAAGTTGGTCACGTTTATACTGGAGAAGTTAGTCAAGGAGGGAAGTTTGAACTTGCAGACGAAGACGCCCGTTACAGAGATTACATTTGGGGAGAAGCATACGCTGCACACCCCTCGTGGCAAGATCACTGCTCCAACGGTCATCCTCGCAACGAATGCTTACACGGCAGCGCTCCTCCCCAATTTCGCGGATCTCATCGTTCCCTGCCGCGGCCAAATGAGTGCCCTCTTCCCGCCGAAGAACTCCACCTTACTTCCCCACTCTTACGGCATGGTTGCAGCCCTAGGGCAGCCAGCCAATAACGACGATTACCTCATTCAACGCCCGTACAGCGGTGTGCCGAACCCTGCAGCGCACTACATGTTTGGCGGCGGCCGCGGAATGGGACACCTAGCCACCATCGGCGCGTCAGACGATAGTGTTAGCGACCCAGACTCGGCCGCGTACTTGCGCCGCGCGCTGCTGCAAGTCATGAAACTCGACGGCGACACAGAAGGACTGACTGAGCTCAAAGCTGCGAAGGAGTGGACTGGTATCATGGGTTTCTCGAGGGACGACCACCCTTGGGTCGGGCAGTTGCCTGGAATCAAGGGGCTGTGGTTGAGCGCCGGGTACACCGGGCACGGTATGCCGAATGCGACGTTGTGCGGGAAGGCGGTGGTGGACATGCTGCTCGGTGAAGCCGCTGGCACACCCCTCTCCACGCTGCAACAAAGCATGGTTGAGAAGGGGGATATTCCAAAGGCGTATTTGCTCACCGAGGAGCGGCTCAAGATGGCTGGGAGCCTCCCGACGGTGAAAGAGCAGGACGAGGTTGGTGTGCATATGAACGGTGTCGTCTAGTTCAGACGTGCATACAAGATCAATCGTACCGTCCATACAAACTCCATATGAGCTCATCAAACCACCATAATCTCTAAGCTTCCCACCTCGCTGTCTCGTGAAGACTTCCATGGAAGATTATTTTCATTCAAACCCTTCAAATCGTCGCCCACCTCTCCGCAAACCGATCCCCCTTACTATCCCTATTTCTCTCATACTCAGTGCTATCCGCTAACTCCTCAGCCACCTCTCTTCCCCAAACACTCTCCACCCACGCATACGTCATGTCCATGCCCGCAGCTACCCCCGAGCTCGTCCAGATATTTCCGTCGACCACCCAGCGCGCTTTGGCGACCCAGTTCACGTTCTCGTTCTGCGCTTTCACCTACACGCTTTGTTAGTTGACATGGCCATAGAATAGTGGGTACAATGTAGACGGAGGAAGGAGAGGAAGGGAGAGGGTTTGGGACGTACCCACTCAAAAGCTTTCTTGTTCGAAGTAGCGCTGCGGCCGTCGAGCACGGAGGTTTTCGCCACAATAGCGCTGCCCGTACACACCGTCAACAACCACCGCAACTTCGGATACACACTTTGCACAAACTCCACAACGCCTTGCACGCCCTCTTCCGCGCGCGATCCAAAGCCCCCGGGTACAATAAGAACCTCGATCCCGTCTGGCGCGTTGTCAAAAGTATGCGTCGGGATGATAGCCTGTGCAAAACTGCTTTCCACGATCCCCGGGGGAGTAAGGGAGGATAGAGCAGGCGTAGGAACAGGGATCTGTGTAGAAACGGGCTCGAGGGTAGCCGCGAGGATGGAGAGTCGCAGGGGTGTGGAGCGCGAGAGTGTGTTTAGGATGTCGAGCGGGCCGGTGGCGTCGAGGAGTTGGAAGCCGGGGAAGAGCAACACCGCGATGTGCTTCGGTGGGGGCATTTCTATTCTCCTTTACAGGTGGTGGTGCCTATCTTTTTGAGGTTTTTCTTTTCAAAGTTTTGTGGGAACTTTGGAGAAAGGTTTGTGCGGGGGTTGGATTCGTAGGGAGAGCTCTGCTCTTATAGACTTGTTCAAGCTGATAGATCTCACGTATACCCTTCCTTCTAGATGAGCATGTTAGCTTTACGCCCTGTGTACGTTGTCTTGGATATCGTGCTCATCACAATCCTTTCAGCTGGGGTACTCTACGTTAATCATCCTACTTCCCCAACCCCATTGGCCGCTAACCCATACTCCCACTGGCAGCCAACGTGTGGATCGGCACCAGTGACGCCCCCGCTCCGGAAGCTGACCCTGCAGGACGTGAATTCCCCACCTCCGCCCCGCTAGCACGCGGAGTTGCGCTGGGCGAGCTCCACGGCCGGGAGACTACGAGGTGTTTGTGAGTGTGGGAAATGGATGGATGGCGAAGATGTAGAGGGACGCACGCACGTCAGACATACATGCCTACGTAGTGTATTTGGGTAGTCTAGGAGAGTGGATTAGAGGGAAGCTTGGTAACATGAATAGAACGCGGATCTCCACGGATGAGGTATGAGGAAACATTCGCCGTACAAGCTACACTGGAAAAAAAAAAGCAAAGCCTTCAAAAAGAATACCTCGCTTCTATAAATTACTCCAAGTCATAACCGTCGGATGCAAATTTTAGTACAGTACAGTAGTGGAAACCCGCTCCATCGTCACTCCGTGGCGCATCGATCGATAGCGCCTACAACGGCGTCGCATAGTCCAAAACATCGTGCTGCAAATGCAGGTTCGTAAAGTCCGTCAGATACTCCGGCAGCCTGTCCGCAGGCTTCGCCGCCACGCCAATCATGAAGATCTCCTCAAACGACTGGATCTCCAACCGCACATCGGCCAGCCGCTTGCGCTTGAGCCAGGCCTCGCTGTCGCAGACGCGCTCCCCCCATGTGCCGTAGACGGCGCATCGTGCAGGCGAACCCTGCCGCGGTGCTCGCACGTTCTTGAACTCCAGCTCTTTGATCCACTTGGCGAGCAGCGCCTCGCCGTCCAGTTTGATGTAGGCCTCCTTGAAGCACCAGTATACGTAGAACTTGCGGAGCTTGGCATCGATCAGGAGGTCGCTGCTGAACTTGCGCTTCTCGCCCGAGGGCAGTGTCGCGACGAGGGACATGCCGCGCTTGCACACCCGGTCATACCGTCCCAGCATCTCAGCCGTGACCTCTGTGCCGTCAAGCAGCGGGAAGGGGTCGACGTTGTACTTGATGTCCCACATCTCCTCCTCGCTGAAGATGTCCTCGTAGATGTCGACCCAGCCGTCGAGCCCCTCGCGGTCGATGAGCTTGTACGTGTACTCGGTGCGCTCGTCGGTGCACACAATGTCTACGCCCAGCTCCGCAACGGGGTCATTGCACCCGACGAGCGCGACGAGGCCGTTCTGGTGCGACACGTTGAACTCGATGGGCGCCTGCGAGCCGTCCGGGAGCAGCGCGCAGGGCTTCCCGTGCTGCGGGTCGCGCTTTCGTCCATAGCGCACCTGGTTCCAGGGGATGCCAAGCGTCTTGGACACGAACAACCGCTTCAGCAGCGCCGAGGCCAGACTCATGCGCGCATCGGCGATGTGGTACTTGCGCGTTATGGCCTCGCGCTCGGCGGCGCTGATGAATTGTAGCTCGTGGGCGGCCTGTGCGGGGCTGTCATGAAAGCACCGCCTGTCAGGAAATAAAAAAAACATACCGCATCGGCAATCTTCTCGCCAGGCCACAGCGTGCGTGTGTCGAGCAGCCAGTAGGTGATGTCCAGCTCCCGTTCGGGGCGTGTCATGGCGTTGAAGGCCAGCAGTCGTGCGTGGGCGCTGCTACTGCGAGTAGCTGCGGGTGTTGAAGGGCAGATGCGGCGGTGGGGGGCGCGTCACTCAAGCTGCTTTTATCGATAACAGGCGCGCAACTTTTATATCACCATCAGCCGTGAGCCATCGACCAACGGCATCCGGACTTCGACGCCGATTCTGACTTCGTTCCGCACGGATAACCCCACCCACAGCTTGCAAATCGAGGGAGCTGTACTCTTGCGCCATGACCGTGATAATCCCGGACGTTACCGTAGGCGTCCTGGCCCTGCAGGGCGCCTTCAGCGAGCATGTGCAGCTGCTGCGATCTGCCGCACACTCGCTCAAGCTCAAGGGTGCACCTGCGCAGAGCGTCAAGTGGAACTTCATCGAGGTCAGGACGCCGGACGAGCTAGCTCGCTGCGACGGACTCATCCTCCCCGGCGGCGAAAGCACCACCATCTCGATGGTCGCTGCTCGATCGGGCCTTCTGGAGCCGTTGAGGGACTTCGTCAAGTAAATCCGCTTTCCTCGTACCACGTACGCTTGTGCCACCCACGAGACTGACAGTGCGTAGAGTGCTCCGGAAACCCACGTGGGGGACGTGCGCCGGACTCATTCTGCTTGCCGAGTCTGCGAATAGGACCAAGAAGGGCGGCCAGGATCTCATCGGGGGGCTCGACGTCAGAGTCAACCGCAACCACTTTGGAAGACAGGTTGAGAGTTTCCAGGCAAGTCTCCAACTTTCTTTCCTTGGCGACTCGACCGATAAGACCGCCAACGACCCCTACCGATGCGTCTTCATCCGGGCGCCTGTTGTTGAGAAGATCCTCCCGCACAAGGACGGTGTTCAGACCGAGGAAGAGTCGCGGGAGGCCACCATCGTCGCACCATCCAAAATTCCGGCGAATGAAGTTGCAGAGAAAGAAATAAAATCGGAGGTGGAGGTCATGGCGACACTGCCAACACAGACCCCCACCTTGCAGGAGAACCAAGAACACAAGCATCCTGGAACCGAAGACATCATCGCTGTACGACAAGGCAATGTCTTTGGCATAAGCTTCCACCCAGAATTAACAGCAGACGCGCGCATTCATGTGTGGTGGTTGCAAGAGGTGCTAGAGGCGGTCCAGCGCAGGCGTCAGTTCGAGGTTGTGGATCGGCCAGCTCCCTAGGTGTTTCTCTTCAGGACATCCTACCCGCGCGAAGATCTGGGATTGAATTGTAGACGGTGTATACCCAGGGTACCAGTTCTGGAGCGGCGAACACTGGAGCTGTCATGTAAGCATCAACGGCGTATCGGTCTGGGAGCGATTGGCGTTCGCGAGGCATCTGCATATAGACGACTGGATTGTTAGACTACTGCCCATTCCCAGGTCGTTCAGACGGTCTGAAATCAGCGTTCTTCACTCAAACCTAGACCGACCTCCAACGCTGTGACGTGCACCCGATATCAGAACCCATTAACGCCGTGCGCCTGCCATGCTGGTATATGAGATGGTCGCTACCCGCAGACGCGGCTACTATCGGTACTCCTCTGCGTAGTCCTCCTCCTCTTGTATGGCGCGGCCGTATCCACCACGGCCAGGGTCGTACTCGGCACGGTACTCGTCGCGCACTTGGCCGCCAGACTTTCCTCGCCTGCACACACGTTAGTCTCTGCGCGCTGTTGTGGTTCGAACTGTCATACCCGTATTGCCTGCCCTCTGCGAAGCCCTCGTCAAGATCGGTACGGATGATGCGCTCGTCCAGCTTGGTCCCTCCGATGTACTTCATGCAGTCTAGTGCATCCTGGTGGGTGTAGTACTCAACGAAGCAGAAGCCGCAAGGTGTCTTTTGGAAGCGATCGAGGCCCATGACAAGGCGCTTGATCTCGCCGCACTTGGAGAACAGTTCGTGTATCTGCTCTTCGGTGGTGTAGAAGGACAGATTGCCGACGTAAAGAGTGGTCGCGTCCTTCAGCTTGTCGTCTTCAGGCGTAGGCTCGCGCCCACCGTCGCGGCGATTCTGGTTGCGCCGCCGGTTCTGCAAGCATGTTAGCCGCGGAAAAGGAAGTGCGGGGCACTGAGTCTACCTTTGAGGAAGCATACGAGCTCGGCTTGTCCAAGCGCTCGACAGTGCTCTTCCTGGTGGCAGGCATTGCGGCGAGCTGCGCAAGGGATGTGTCCTCAACGAGCAGTGTTTCTTGTTTCTGGATTTGATATTCGACTCCAGCGTGGTATACGATCACCGAAGCGTGCACAGAGCAGAAGTGATAGGCACAAGTAAAGGCGGGGAGTGATGGGGGAAGGCGGAGCTCTGTCGTAGCTTCCCAAAAAGTCTCGCGAGCTCCCAGGAAGGAACGCGTCTGGTCTGTGCGTACGTCTTTGGCAATGCGCGATTGCTTCCCTCGAGCTCAAGCTTGACGCTTCACGGGCGCAATTGCGCATCTCGCACCACCAACCTCGACCTCTCGTACACACACATCGAAATGCCGAAAATCCTCAGCCTCACGCCGCGGTGGCTGCAACGACCAACGCCCGGCCACCAACTGTTTGCCCCCAAGCCTTCGACGGGTCGCGCGTTCAGCACGAAAGACAGTGTGCCGGGGTTAAGAAAGACTATTGCCACCAAAGGCACCGAAATATTTGTCGCAGTGGAACATGAGATTCGATGGGCCGACTTGACGCGGTTCAAGGACGAGCAAACACCCGCTTTCCGCACCTTCAAGATCTCGATACCACTACCAATCGAACGCCTTACCATATCCCCGACTGGCGAATACTTGGCCGTTTCTACCTCACACACCGTGCACATTGTTGTCCTTCCCGAACCCTCGCTACTATCGACTGCAGACAGCACGCCCATTAAACCGAAGACTTTCCAGGTCGGCCCTACGGCCCATGTGCGGGAGGAATCGCCTATCGCTTCCGTGCTCTGGCACCCACTCGGTTACCACGGCCGTTGTTTGGTCACGCTCACACATGCAGGCGTAGTGCGGTTATGGGAAATCAACCGGGCGGATCGGTCGAGCTTCTGCGAGACGACCTTGTCCATCGACTTGCAGAAACTCGCAAACGCGCGGAATGACCAGGAAGACCTGGGCGCGTCACACTATGGAGCCACGAAAGGCTTCTCTCCCGACTATGCGGACCTCGAAGTGGCTTCCGCATGTTTTGGAGACTCCCCAGACCAGGAAGGCGTCCACGGCTGGGCGCCAATGACACTGTGGATAGCCACCGTTTCTGGCGATGTTTACGCACTGTGCCCCCTCCTCCCGGCGAAGTGGCAGCTGGCGGAGTCACCCGGAGCAGCCACCTTCAAACAGACGCTCATCTCAAGCATCAACGTGAATCATGCGGATGCTACTGAGAACGACAATGCTCCGCCAGAGGAAAAGATTCTTGCAGACAAGCAGATCAAGTGGCTAAGCGACATAATATATCAGGAGCCTTTCACCGAGCAGCTTTCCGCATCAGAAACTATCACCGTCTTCGGCCGACCCACCAGCGTACCAGCTGTACCCTTGTTGCAGGGTCCATTTTCTATTTCACCTGATGTCGAGGACTTCGAACTAAGCGATATGATTGTGTACTCGCTCAAGACTTTTACAGAAGGGGAAGAAGAGGAAATTGCTGAGGGGTTGCCTTCAGCCGTGGTCTGTCTACTTACGGATACGTGTGAGGTGCATGTTTGCCTCGACCTGGAGGGTGTCGTGGGGCGATGGCTTCCCTCTGCCGAGGTAAGATGCTTCCGTGTTCGTGAGGGCTCACAAGCTGACATGTTCCAGGACGGCTACGTACCCAACCCACCTGAGCATGTCCTTGCAGTGGTTGAGACGATTACACTGGCGGGCGACGGTGTATCGTCGCCCTTCCAAAGCATCACTCAGGACACACATACCGATTTTAGCTTCTTTGTCTCGCACGCCAGCGGCGTGTTTTATGTGTCGTTAGAGCAGTGGGTTCGAAAGCTGGAGCAGGAGTTGTACTCCCCACAAAGCGGAGGGGTGGATTTCCGGCTGCAGCGTCTATTGGAATCTACAAACACCGTTGCAGAGATGTGCATCCGCCGCAATCCAAGGGACAAGACTAAGGATGTCACGGCTTGCGTGGTTGTTGAGAATACTGACATTGGCGGCTATATGGTGCTGACCACGTTCGACAACGAGCCACAAGCTGTCTTCCTTGACGCACCTGATGATGATATACCCACAAAGGAGCAGCTGGAACAATATATGGCGCGGACAACTCCAGACAGTGAGAAGCGGGAACCGTGGCATCCGCCAAAAGAATTCTGGGAGCGGCTCGACCTCCACGGATCGCTCCAGGCCGTCCGTCGCTCTAAAGCGTCTTGGAATGACGAAATCAAGCTGTCTCCTGCGAATCTTGAGATACTCATGACGGCGCATCGCCTCCTCGCCGAGCACACCGAGCAACTCCAAATCCAGGTCTCTGACCTGTTCAATCGGTGTCAACGTTTGCAAGACGAATATCGGGTTCAAATACACACAGTTGCCAAGACCATGGTCAATATCGACAAGGTCACTGGTAAAGACGATGCACGGAACGGTGCTGAGCTTTATGGCAGCAAACAGATGGAAGCTCGACTACTGAACGTGCAAGAGAAGCAAAAGGCGCAGGCAAAGCGATACCTGACTCTGCGCCGCAAGTTGGCGTCCATAAACACCACAAAACTCAGCGACAAAGAGATAAAATTTGTAGACGAGCTCCAGACCATGGAAGGCAGCCTGGACAAAAACGCCCAAAGGTTGACAGATGATATGGACGGTAGCGAAGTCCCCGTCTGGGAGCGCATGAACAAGGTCCAGGCCATGAAGGAGACACTATCCAAGGAAGTCGAAGAAGGAGCAGCGAAGGCGGACAACGAACAGCGACCGCAGTCCAGTATGAAAGTGCCATCGCACTCGCGAAGACAGGAGCACGACCACATCCACGCGATGCTGCAACGCCAGACGGACCTCATGGAGGCGACGATAGCTCGGTTGAAGAACCAAGGCATTCAGGTATCAGTAGTTTCGGTAGATGATAGTTGAGGAAAGGAATTGTGGGGTGGATCGTGACACAGGCTCCAGGTATCGGGATGCCGTTTTGCTAAGCATTTACAGCCCATGGTGTTGGAGAGGGTCAAGCATTGGATCGTACGATTTTGAACCTGCCTACCAGCACGACAAGGTTTGAGTATCTACCCTACCGCTTGGACTTAATGTCATTTCATATCGAAATTCGATATCGTGCAAATTCCAAGCACTTTTATACCTTGTAATGCGCAAAGCGCAAACTTATCCAACGATGTTTATAGGAGGTTTCAACGGTGCTCGCATCGCGCTTCGGATGCTTCCCACATGCAGCATGTCTACACCTTCAGCCCATGTTCATTGCGCATACACACAACTGAGTTCCATCACTGCGTCAACACTCCTGGAAGGAAATCCAGGCGTGGGTCTTATTTCTGAACGTCTACACCAGGCGTGTACCTCTCACCCACCCATCCACCCACCCACCAAGTCCCAGTCCCAGTGCCTCTCACCAACAAAGGCCCGAGACTGCGCATCCATAGGGCAGGTTCAACGACCTGGCGAATTACATCGCGCATCACACACCGCGCCGCACTACGGCACTTTCCTTTCATGTGCATACAACATTATAGCCAAGCGGCCCCAATCGAGCCGGGCTGAGAAGAGGCGCACGTTCGCGGCCAAACAAGCTGCCAATCAGACGCGAGGTCAAAAACAGGTAAGCAATCAGAGCGGCCGATGTAGCGACCGCAAATAGCCACCTGCTGTGTAATGCATCTATATTGCGAACGGTGAAGCTTGGAGAAGGGGAATACGAAGGGAGAAGGCAGATGGCGTTGGATATAGGTAGAGATGTGTGCACTGTGCAGAGATCCGCGGTTTTGCGGCTAAGGAAGGTGTGGTTGTACAGGACTCTACGGTTGACCTTGATGTGGGGATGTATCTGCGAGCGTTCTGGGGGCGGTATGTCGCCTTGTGGTGTAGTCCCAGGCTTGCACCCACTCTGCCGATGTCTCCCTATTGACGGAATATCCCCCCTCCCAACAGCAAAAAACGATGGCGGTTATACTTTATCACACTACCATCACACTACGTCCGCGGCAGAGTCTTTCTCCCCTTCCCTTTGCACCCTTTGCTGCGCCAGAAGAACCATTTTCCTGGTTCGTGAGAGGAGCGGGCGCGGGCGCTTAAACTCACGCGATACGAGGGCTGCAAGGTCCATCACACCAACCGCGCCCCCGGCGAGTCCCGGCGCAGCCCGTTCCGCCCGCTCGTTGGCTGCGCGGATGCAGGCTAGTGCGCATCTACGTGGAGGCGCTGACGAGCCCCCGTGCTGGGAGAGCTCTTGGTCGAGGGCGGTGGAGGGTCGCACAGGAAAGGCGACGATCGAGCAGGGGAGGAACTGGCTTGGGCTGACGGAGGAGCACTTAAGTGCTGAGGCGCCCCGCCACCCGTGCGCTTGTGCTCCCCCGAGTCTTGACAGCTGAGGTTAAAGGTCTGCGAGACAGTCGACTTTGGGCGTCGCGACGTGCTTCGGACGAAAGGACCCCTCCACTATACACCACTTCGCATCGCATCGCCTTACCCAGAAGGCTATTGAGAAAGAGTTTGGATAGCATTGGATTATTGTTAAGGAGTGAGGCTGTAAGAGCTGAGGGAAGGACTGTGCTGCATCGCCATCATGTTTCGTTTCGTTTCGCTGCTTGCATGCGCGTCGCTCGCGGCCGCCCACACGGTCATCGTCTACCCGGGCTGGCGAGGCAACAATATCCACACCAACGGCACCGTCTCAGACACCGACCATACCGTGAAGCCGGGGAGCTTAGGTATTAACTACGAGGGGAATGATACGTATGGGTTTCCGTATGGCATGCAGTGGATGTATCCATGTACGTTCCTCCACCCCATCCCCCCTCAAAGCGCACTCCCGCTATGTGTAAATAGAGACAGGATGTAGGCTGTGCTTACAGAGACATAGGCGGCGGCATGCCCACCTCGACCAACCGCACAAAGTGGCCCATCTCCGGCGGCGCCGTATCGATCCAGCCAGGCTGGTTTCCGGGCCACTCGATGGCGCAGATCTACATCAACATGGGGTACGGCACGGAACCCCAAAATATGTCGCACGCCATGGTGTCCGGCCTCAGCATCGTGGGGCCGTCGAACTTCGAGTACAACGGCACGTTTTGTCTGCCGCAGGTGCCGCTGCCGGCGAATTTTACACCGAAGGTTGGCGATAATGCGACGATTCAGGTTATTGAGCTCGCGCAGCATGGGGCTGCGTTGTATAATGTGAGTTTGAACTTTTCCCTGGGGAGGGAAGGGAAGGGATTGATGGGGGTGAGAGTAGGAGTGCTAATGATTGGGATACAGTGCGCGGATATCACTTTCGCGGAGAACACAGACCCCGAGATCCCGCAGGTCAACCAGTCGAATTGCTTCAACTCGAGTAATCCAGGGGAGAACATCGGCTTCCAGCTCGTGTACACCACCACCTCGCCTGCGCCTTTGGCCATCGCACTAAACCCATATTTCTCCGTCCTTGCGCCGCTGATGCTGGTCGCCGCGAGTTGGATAACGTGGCTGTAATTGTCGCGCTTCTTTATCGGTTAAACGAGGTCGGCTTGTTTGTATCATGTGAGGGCTTTTCCGGAATTTAAGCGGGCGTTTGGGGGCACGATATCCAGGTGGGAAAGGCGTGATTGTGGTTTTAGGTTACGGTCGCTTGTGTATAGCTTCTCTGCTTCTGACCAAAGAGTTGTGTGGAGTCGATCTGGTGGGGTGCAGCAGCAGTCATCAAAGAGGTGGACGCAGAAACGAGCACACGACGGCTGCCAACGTGTATATTCCTCGGCGCTGGGATTTTGTGCCGTTATTCTTAAACCCTACCCAGAGAGTCTGGTTTGGTTTATCTTAATACAAACAAGAAGTTCAAGTAAACTGACCAACCTGACGAATCCCATGGGTTTTTGATCTCAAAGGTGGAGTCAAACGCGTAGCTCTACCCATGCCGCCCTCCCACGCAGCGCTGCTGTACTAGCATCCTACGTGCCTGTGCCTAGAGGATCTGACGCCTTATGCCTTTCCAGTGAAATGCGCATCGTCCCTGCTTCCACACTCGCTCGAGAAGTTAGACATTGGCATGTACTGCGTAGGGCTGCAGCATCCTCCTCCAGATGGTGGGAATGTACCTGCGTCACTGGACGCCTAATACTTTTTCCCGCAGCCTGTGGGCGCTTGTGTAGACGCGGAAGCGCGGGTGTTGTACGGAGTGCGGGAGTGCTGTGCCGCAATCTACCTCTTGTAAGATGAGCGCAGCGCTAAGGTATAGCCTATCATCCACGTACTCACATTGTTGCAGTGGGTGTTGTTGGTGGTGCGGTGGTGGTAGCGCTTCGAGAGTGTTTTGTTTAATTTGTTGTTGGGTTGAGAGGTCGAGTACCGTAGGGTGTATGTTGAGTGGTGATGGGTTGGAAGACGTGGGTGGGAGCCTTGGAGATCTGGCTAAGTAGTGGTGGGTTGACGGCGGCATAGCCCGTTGAGGCGCCAGGAGGTTGACATGAACACAGTGCATGTAGGTAGATGCGTGGGGTTCGCTCAGGTACAAATATCAAGGCACACAAAGGAGCCGCACGAGAGCTCAGCCAAAACACTGTTGCTCTCATTGGTCATCTTGTCCGATCAGATGCCCGATACAGCAACGTACCTTCCTCTCCGGCTTTTGGCGAAGGAAATGTTGGCATATATATTGATTAGCGGATATTGCGTCCTCAAGGAGACTCATCGAGTTCGCCCACGCAAGGTGTTTTACAAGAGACTGCCAAAAAGCTGACACGCAGTAGTCGAGCTCTACCACGGCTTCTTATCGTCCTAGGATTCCTGAATCAAAGCATTGAAAAATGCGCTCGGCAATACTTTTTTCGTCGTGGGTTTTACTTAGTGTTGTTCTCGGAGAGAGAAGACACTGGCGTGCCCCCAGCAAGGACGACAGTAAGTCCTGCGTACTCATCCAGACGCTTCCACAACGAGAGATTAAATCAATTACTATATAGGTCGAGGCCCTTGTCCATTGTTAAACAGCCTTGCGAACCATGGGTTTCTCCCGCATAATGGTAAACATATCAGTGTACCCGCTCTGGTCAACGCCCTGGATGACGCACTGAACTTGAACGACCCCGGCAAAGCTTTTTTCCAAGCGCAGGAGGAGAAAGCGCTGACTATCTCCACTAATAAAGATTACTCGACTTTCAATCTACTGGATCTGATGGCGCATAACGTGATTGAACATGATGGTTCACTAAGTCGCGCCGATGGCGCACGAACGATGGCGATAATTGGAGGTTCAACCAGACCATTTTCGACGAGACGAAGATGTATTGGCCCAGCAAGACGATCAGTGTGCACGACGGCGCGAATGCGCTGTTCTGGAGACAGCGAAGCGCGAAGTTGATCAACCCGAGTTATGACCTGCCATATGAGCAATTCGTCAACGCTATTGGACAGAAAGTAACTTACGAAAAGAACTTCTCACGATTGGTGAGAGATTTATACTTGCAACGCGGATCGACGGCGCTGGGAGCATCAGTACCATGGATAAATGTTCTCTCTTCCCTACACTCGCATGGCCGTTTCGAATCGAAGCACACGGGTGGGCATCGTCAGACTCGCACCATAAAGGCAGATAAAGTTTTCCTAAAGGTCTATCGATCCTTGCAAAGCAAGTTGATATGTTCCTGGCTGGACAAGACAACCCTCAGACGCACCTGTTGCTCGTATTAGGAACGCAGATAGGGTTTTCGGAATGCCTCCGAACGTACAGGGTTGGAGGCGCACGCTGGTACGTTGGTCCATGACTCGTTGCACGTTCGCTTATGCAGAAGTTCACTCAGGCGATGAGACCCAAGTCCAGAACCGGTTTGACAATGCACTCAATCCTTGTGCTGAAAATCTCATAGATACGCATTGCAAGATTCATCTTCGTACCATTTCTAAATCCCTTGGCCGCGTAAGTGTGTTGTTACTTTGTCTAATTGATGTGCATAGGAAGACTCCCAAAAGTTTAAGTAGCGCCCTCGCTACTACCTAACGTGTGGGTTGTGTTCGGGTGGCGTACCTATGCGCTACACGAGAGTATATCAAGCCCTCAAAATTTCAGTTGTCAAAGAATGGCGAAGGGTTGCGGAACTATGCCTCCTTGTTCTGCAGCGGTTTCGCTATTCCTTCTCGTCTCGCAGCACTACTTCCTATTGCGCCCAAGAACCACTGGAGCAACATTATCGCCGTACCTTCGACTGCTCGATCATAACCCCGAGTTGTCTGTGTTTGATTAATCTGTCGGAACTCACCCATGTCTGTTCTGTGGGCACAAGATGGCTATCCGTCAAAGCAGATACAACCTTAGTACACTACTATAACATTGGAGCCATCGCGGTCCGCCTACATGGCTCCAGGGTCCCTATTGGACTAGATCACTGTCTGTTCATCGACTACTGCAGGGCTGGGCTCTAGCCCAAGCCTAGCTGCCGCCGTCCAGGTCGGCTACTCCGCCCACATGGAGTCACCTAAGGAGAGTTCCTATTAGATACCATACCGTACGTAAGCTGCAGGTAGCTGAGAAATCCACACAGTTATCTATCCCTCCGTCAGGGTGTCTTGGATCAACATTATGGAACGTGGCCTCGGTCCGCTTTGGGAGAGCGCTGGTGAGCATCAGACACAAGATCACATAGCCTGGCTGTGTGTGGCATGATGTGTTCAGGTCGCTGAAGACAATTAAAGAGAAGCATGGGACCTCGGGATGAACCGAGTTTCCCTATGCACGTCATCTCTTGCAGTACGCTAATCTAGCGATCGTCACGGAGAGGAGATCAAACAGTGATGATCATAACCATCCAGAGCGTGGTCCACAAATAGGGCTAGCGCCCGCTTCCACGCGCATGCCTTGATGTGGGCAGGCAGGCATATGAGGACAATAAGCTGTATTGCTATCTGCAGAAAAGAGTGTGTGGAGTGAGGGAGTCTGTTGAGCGGAGAGAGAGCGGGCGAGAGTCTGTTGAGTCAGTAGTCCGTGCACTTAGGTGGTGCCTTCCACACACACCACTCTGACCTCAGTCACGTGGCTACACTTGAAGTACTCCTCCACAGGACGACCTGGCCATCGTCCACGATGGGACTACCATTAATTTTGCGGCTTTCGATAGGGCTGCTGGGGCTTTCTTGGGCTACCATTGCTCAATCTCAGCTCCCTGAGTGCGCTGTAAGGACTTCGCAAATATATATACACGGCCGACGGTTTCGCTAATCTGGTCAGCAACCATGTCACCTTGCCGCCTTCAGCACAAATATCTGCATTCCGACGAATCTTACGTGCATCTGCACGAATGAAGTCTTCCAGACAAACGTTACACTTTGCGTAGCCGCCAGCTGCACAGTACCGGATCAACTAAGTGGGTGAAGAGTTGAAAAGGGAGAAAGAGGATAACACGTTGATCGCTCGTAGCAACGAAGGACAGCAGTTTAACCCGTTGTGGATCTCCTGTCCAAACCCAGACCCATGGCCCTAATTACTTCGTCATATCTAATGCTCTCCTTCTCGATCGCCGGAGGTTTCGTCATTGTCCGCATTGCCTTCGAATTGCTCGTCGCCAGGGTGGAGATCGGTGCTGATGCCTGGACCGTACTTGCCGCCGCTACCCTCTCCTTACCCAGTGCGATCATCACCATCTATGGCATCGTTAAGCATGGACTAGGGCAACACATCTGGACGCTGCGGCCCGAGCAAATCACCACAATGCTAAAGTACTTCTACGTTATGGCGGCGTTGTATTATGCGCAGACGGCGCTTCTAAAGCTGAGTCTGCTATTCTTCTACATTAGCATGTTTCCTAGTATAGGCTTGCAGCGCTTGCTGTGGGGTACCGTCATCTTTGTGGTATTGTGGGGGATTGCCTTTGTCTTTGCCTCGATTTTCCAGTGCCAGCCTGTCAGTTACTTCTGGAAACATTGGGACGGAGTTCACCAAAGGCATTGCGTTGACAATAACGCAATAAAGAATATTCACGCCGCTATTAGCATTGCACTAGACTTTTGGATCCTTGGGATTCCTCTTTCGCAGCTATGGGGCATAAGGATGCATTGGAAGAAAAAGCTGTGCGTCGCGCTGGTGTTTAGTGTGGGCACCTTCGTGACGGTGGTTAGTATCCTGCGGTTACAGGTCTTGATAGATTTATCGTTTGCATTAGATGCGAGCTGGGAGTTCTACAACATTTGGGTATGGAGTACCATTGAGATATGTGTTGGTGTCATATGGTAAGTGCAGCTCGAACTTAATATGCCAGATTTCAGCTGACAGGTTCGTAGTGTCTGTCTTCCGGCGATACGACAGCTTCTCGCTAGATTCTTGCCGTTCATTAATGGTTCCTCGGCTCGTAGTCGACAAAGGTACTATTACTTTGATCGTAGCAACGGACTCCATAAGATAGTTCGGCGTAACACTGCCCAGGATGTTCGCGTTGCGACGTTAGAATAGTCACCTGGAACTGGAGATGGACCAACAGAGCTTGAAGAACCAGACGGCATAATGGTTGAGATCTCGTACATGATAACGCTGGACGAAGTTAGTTTGATCTCATCGGGGAATGGGCGAAGACCATGACATATGATTGGTAATAATCGAGTCTGCCATCATCGCTATTCGTGAGAAAATTCGAACCGTGTTGTGTGAAGAACAACCTGCCTCGTCGTGTTGGTGTTTCGTGGGTTTGGTTTATAACTCTGGTTCTGTCTCGGTGGGGGCCCCCACAACGAATACTCACACTTCCTTAAGACTCATGTGAAGAAAACCCTGGACTGGCTGCCACTTCGTACGCGCAGGCTAAGAAATATAGAAGGTCAAGTGGGCTTGCGCTAAGTTACCCTGCCATGTGCTATAGAATGACTTTGTGCTCCGAGCTTATTTTTGAAGAAGGCGAGAATAAAGGCAGCAAAGCACTGAACTCATACCCTGGTACAGGTTATGAGAATAATGGTATACCAATAATACCCCGCCAAGTTTGTTATATTCTGTGTTTCCGTCTTTCAACCTTTCATGGCATTGATGACCCCGAACCAAAACCGAGAGACGGTAACTACTCTTTCCAAGGTTGTCAACTTGTGTACCAAATTCAAATAATAACAAATTGATCCGATAGAAAGGGAGTAGAATCTTCATTTCTCTCCATTGCATTATAAATGTATGCAGGAGCCACAAGTTTCCACTTATCCGATCTCGCTCGGCGAATAATCATTGGCAGGTTCACACCTTGGAAGAAAGCAATGCTATCGCCAGCTTGTAGGGCTTGGGATGCAATGCCAAGAGAACCGTTTTCAGTGATGAACATTCTTTTGCGATCGAGCAGCGTTCGAATAAGGTTGTTGAAGGGCGCAATGTCGCCTCGGATATGTCTCCCCTTGATTCCGCTCTTTTTAGCGAGATAAACCATGTAATCTTGAAGATTTTTGCCGTCAGGCGAATGAGCGTACCCGGATGTGGGAATTATCAAGGTCTTGCAGGCTTTCACCCAATACCTTGAGAGTATCTGGGAGGAGTTGTTCAATGGAGATTTCATCCGATCCCATGGTTTGGCAGTCAACTCAGCAAAAAAATCAACCAGGTTGACATAACCCGGATTTTCTGCGAACGTAACGAGCCACTCCTGTAACACCTTCAGCTCATCCCTAGAAGCTGAGTTAGAAGGAAGGCCAGAGCGAGATGGGAAAGCGAGCAAAGGTTTTTTAACTTTGTCGACCATGACTCCCCAAAGAATCAGGCGATTTTGGCCGAGCGACACTTTATATGCTGGCTTGACACCTCTCTGCACTTGGTAATCATCCCATGACGCGATCTCGGTGATAGGTCGGCTACAAGACCAGTCGGGTACCCATGATGGGAGCCCCTGGAGTTGACGTTCGCCAGTTATCGAAGCTAGTATGTGTAGGCGGTGGTCGTGGAGAATCACAGTGGCTGCAGCTTGACGGTAGACTTCCTGGATAGGCCTTGAGTAATCTGGATCTGGAATTGCGGCCCCTAACTCTTTGAGCAAACCGTGGAAGGCGAAAATCTTGTCCCTCGGATCTGTAGCTTCAAGAGGTTGAGTTCGGAGGAGCATTGCAGTGCTATTGGTGAGCTGCGGCGCTACATGAGATCGTACGTGGCGGATGTACCTATAGCTCGTTAGCTAAGAGAATGTGTCCTAGCCGTTCACTGGCCCATATACGACAAGGCTTCAAGCAATTGCAAACTAACCTCCACATTTGCCTATGCACGTGGGCCCTGTGCAGATTGTCATTTACTAATGTGTAATCTTTCACCAATGTGAGGAATCTCATAAGCTCATCTGCACTCATAGCGGAATTGCCACAGAGGATTTTGCACTCTAATGAGAATGCGATCTCTTGCACTGGCCAAGCGCGTGAAAACCAGGACATTCCAAATAACTCGCTCAGAGCCGGTGTTTTGCTTTCATATAAGCCTGAGAGAGAAGTTATACATCTGATCAATACGATACACGAGTGACTCAAACCTTTCTCGGGTATCAATCCCTGCTTTGCAATATGTCGGATATAGAGAATGGCGGTATCTGTTCTAATTTGACTCCTCCCAAGCCAAACGACAACACGCCAAGCTTTGCTATACACCTGGCCCATCATACTGACTTGATGATTGCGCTCATTTGGTGAGTTTTGGTCGATGCTGTTCCCAATCACGTTTACGTTAGCCGGACGTATACTTTTACTGGCCTACGGCATTGCAGGGGCATACCATATAGAATCAACCCATAGAAATCTCGACTCTTTCTGTCTCCGTAGGTGATGTAAGGCTATCGAGCAATTCCTCGTAATGCGAATAATTTCCGTGCCAAAAGTGATCGTTTTGACGAGATCTGAATTTCCCCAAACGTATGACAACGCCTCATAGTTGGTATAAGAACTTAGCGGTCTTTCGCTCAATTTGCATCGTAAAGGAGATCCACTCGGTGCAGGAAGCAATTCCAAGATGCGGATCGAGTCCATCTGACTCAGTGGTTGGTACTGGAACTCCCTGCTGGATGATTGGTCATCTTGTTTGCCTCTCATTTTTTGTGTGATCCTAGCAGGCAGAGTCGATTGACGTCTCGTAGGCACGTTCACCTTCAATATAGCAATCTGTATCTAGGCAGCCAGCAGGCAGAGAGACACGTGTGAATGTGGGTTGACCGGATTGTGGCTCAGCTCGCATGCAGAAATCGCTATGCAACTGCGGGTACATTGCGCTACCGTGCCCGACGGGCTCGTGCACCGCGCGGGCTCGTGCACCACCCCACCAAACAACGCGTCCATCTCGACTTTTTCAACACGCGATAACTACACCACTATGGCACTAATTGACGAGGCGATTGTAGATTTGGAATCGCGTGAAGCTGGCGATAATTTTAGTATCTAGGGTATCGCGAAAAAATATGGTGTATCGCATTCAACACTTAGCCAAAGGTGGAACCACCAGACAGGCCCTCGGGCAGCCGGGTACGCCGCGCAACAACTACTCAGCCTATAATAAGAGGAGGGACTCGTGGAGTATATTAGAGGGCTTATGGCTCGTGGGCTACCTCCTACAAGAGCTATAATACAAAATTTCGCGTCTAATATATCGAAAAAGCATGTTAGAGAGGGCTAGGTTTCGCGTTTTATTAACCGCAACCACGACTATCTTATCTCTAAATAGAGCGCTAGCATAGACGTTATACGCCACTAGGCTAACTTATAACGCAAGTACAAGTTATACTTTAACCTCCTATATTATAAGATTATTTAGTATAAGGTAGAGCCTTATAATACCTATAATATAGATAAAAAGGGCTTTATAATTAGTATTACAGGACGCTCAAAACAGGTGTTTAGTTAGCTTTAATAAGAGGAAAAGAAGGTCTGAATAGCGCTTTAAGATAGCTCTTAAGAGTAGGTAATAGTTGTAGCAACTATTAGAGTAGATAGGAGTATTTTATTACTAGCCCTTATATACTCGTTAGCTAACTGCACACTTCAAGCCTTATAGGTAGCTTAAATTAAAGCAGGAAAGCATAGTGTGTTTATAAGCTCCTTACTAATAGGATAGACAAATAATAATATTAGATTGGCCTGGTTAGAGCAGGTTTTTGACCGCGAAATAAAGTAAAAAGCACGCCTTATCTAAGCTTAGCGCCTCCTTATACTTAATAGCTATAATAGCCACCTCTTAATAGACTTTATCGAATACTGCGAGGCTTATAAAATACTACTAGTCGTGTTTCCCCCTTACTTAACCTATATACTATAGCCTCTTAATATAGTTTGCTTTAAACCTCTTAGCAGCAACTACTCTGCTAAGCTTACTAATTACCTCTTTAAAACGTAGGGGTTACTAGCTATCTAGAAGGGAGACTTCTTCCCGCTGTTCTAGGGTGCTTAGAAGTCTACGTTTACAACAAAACTCGTCCTTAAGGCGTTTAAAGCCACTGGTATAGCCCCTATAAAGGCTAACGTCGTACTTGAGCGTTTCCGCAAACAGGACAACAATGAGAGTAAGGCACGGCTCTCAGCCCTTTTGCCTAAGGACTGGAGGCAGATGGAGCGTCTCATACGTGCTGTAGTGAAGGATACCTCGGCAGAGACCTCGCAGAAGCTCTCCCAAACGCTACACTAACTTCAGGTTTAAAACGAGCTACTACACCATGAAAACAGCGGCCTAAGGGATGCTCTTACTACTAAGAAGCAGCGTAAGAACACTAGCAAGCCTCTTAATTTGCAGCGCGAGGAGGAGTACCACGGTGGTGCTACTTTCTAGTCGCCCTCTAAGTTCGAGCGAGCACGTGAGCGTAAGGCAGAAAAGCAACACCAAGAGGAGCAGGAGAGACTAGCAAAGTTAAATAGAAAGGAGCTTCAAGCTGCTGCCAAGCTCCTCAAGGAGCAAGAGAAGGAGGAGCGTCGTATGGCGAGAGAGAGAGCCAAGGAGGTGCGAGATCAGATGAAGGCCGAACAGGTAGCTACCCGGGATGCCAGAAAAGCTGCTCAAAACACTAGGCAGGCCTCTACAATTACCCAAAGAGGCAAGCGCAAAGCTTCAAAAGCACCTCTAGCAAAGCGCAAGCCAAAACGAGCCAAGGGCGGTGCTGCAGCTCATCTATCGTCCCCAGAAGCTGCACTAGCACCTCCACCTAAAGTCAGCTCTCGTAGTCGCGCAATCACTCTCTTATAAAAACTTAAATAGTATAACTTATTCGTACGCCTCTACGGAGTAATTATAATAAAAAATCTCGCGATAATCGCTTTTATAGCGCTCACAATAACCTCATCTTTATAGTGGTGAGCATGTTAGTGTTGGTGCACGAGCCCGCGCGGTGCACGAGCCCGTCGGGCACGGTATAGGGCTCGCTCCATACACATAGTGTTTTGCAACACGATAGAGGCCTTGATAACTATTAACAGAATGCTCGCTCCTCCGCACACGCACCTTCCTTGTAATATGCCTAAGGCTATTAAAGTTATTAATCTAACACTAGAAGTCTTTTCTTTCTTGATATTAAATGCGCTAGGTAAAGAGTATTAGCCTCTACACCTAGCCCTTAACTTAGACTATTACCTTATTACTATTAACAAATCGTTCCAGGGCGCAGTTTAGTAATGCCTTTATAAAAGCGTCTATAGGGTTGTCTTTGCTATTAATTTATTAAATCTCTATAATCTCGCGGCGTTTGTATAACTAGCGCAGTGCTATAATGTTAATTATAAGGCGCTTTTCCTTAGTTATCCTAAGCTTTATAAGGCACTCGTATAGGGAGTACGAGTCTATACAAATAACTAAGGGAACTGCGGGCAGACTAAGGCGCTTTATAATTATTTATAGAGTAGTAGTAATAGTAATGCCTATGTCAAACCCGTTAACCATGCTATAGATCTTAGAGGCTAGTACGCTCCGTGTAACACGCTTACACTTTATTAAGCTATAGTGTATTATGTTGCTGTAGATTATAAAGGTATTATTACTATCTGTAGACTTATTAACAAGCATAAGTATAAAGCCTAGCTATAAGCTAAGGTCCTTATTATTAGCAAAGGAGCTGTCCACGAATACTATTAGCTTAGCGTTAATAAGGGTGATAGGTATATAGCGTAGTCTACGATTAAGATTCTTTATCTACTATTTAAGGCGCTTATTAAGCGCCTTAATGTCCTTATTAGAAGGTTACTGCGCTTAAGCTACTATAGATAAGTTAAAAGACGCTTCTAGTTAATATATTAATGCAATGTATGCCCCGCGGGCGCGCTATTTAGTGTACTATTACGCGCGATTAGGAGCATTAATGTCTATAAGCTTAATCTTTCCTCTTTATCTCTTCTACTTAAGGTTCAGGGTTGCTTTATAGTTGTCTATATTACTAGCATCTATTATAAGTGTGTAGCTATTAAAGTCTAGTTACGCGTCTAGTGTTAGTATAGTCTTTAGCTTTAATCTAAACTATACCTTCTTAAGCATTTTCTCTTTATGCGCTAAGAATATGACTATTCTAAGCATAAGGGTATTATTAGTCTATATACTAACTATGCTAAAGTTATCTGCGTTACTATTTATTACTAATAAGCATAGGTTATATGTTAACGTAGACATGTCTAGTTCCTTACAGTAATGTCTATAGTACGTTGTCCACTAATGGACTCCTGCTTCCGCGATTCTATATAGCGGCTTAATTACATGGAGCAGCGTGCCCTCTGGATATCTAGGTGCTAGCTTAGTAGGGAGGTGTGCCAGTATTATTCTCTTAAAATTTATCTACGCCTGTAGATATGCCTGCGTTATGTTATAGAGCTTAAAATTTATCTTATATTATATAAGCATAGGTGCCAGGGCTATAATTACATGCTAGCTATAGCGTTAAATAGTTAGAAATTACGTTAAGATAGCCTCCTTACTATAGTCCTGGTATCCTTAGATAATAAGACAGGATTTTTTATATAGGGCTTAGTTATCTTTCCTTTAACTTCTCGCACTAGACGCGACTTAAATATATAAATTCTACTATACACTTCCTAATTATATTATTTAAACTTAAACACTCTATAGCCTACTAGGTTACTAATCTCTTAATTATTAGATACCTTAAAAAGTGCGCTAGGTGTTATAATAACTCTATTATTACGTAGCTTTATAGCGAGCTTAAGGTTAGCCTCTTTTTTTTTAGTAATATAAACGTTTGCCTTCCTCTTGTTCCTTAATCCTGGTGGGCGGCCTCTTTTACGTAGTTACTTTACTAGTAGTACTATTATATCTATAAGTAACGCGTGCTGCTGCTGCGGCGCATTAAGGTTACTTTAAAGGTAGTCTAGTCTATAGTACGGCTTAATAATTATCGACCGAAATGTTGTCGGGCCATTGACTATGTCGATAGTGACGTTATGGCCGTCTATAGCAGCGATTTTGTACGGGCTATTCCATCCATCCTTTTCTCTCCATACCAAAACCTCGCTTTGTAGCGGGAGCGCAAGCATGTCTACGGTATTAGGTCTATTACGGGTGTTTAACGCATTTGTAACTTAGCGTTTAGTAGTAAGCTTACGCAGTTCTTTTATTGCTTTTTAAATAGCCTTGCTACGCTTAACTATTAATGGTAATAGCGGTGACTCTATAGTCATACGTGGGTATGCGCTAAAGACAAGTAAAGTCGGGACTAGACTATTAGGGCCTGCTGTGTTATTAATAGCTTTTATAGCTATCTAAAGAATTGCTTTATTAGATATAGTGCTAGCAAGCTTAGCGTAGAGTATATCCTATGCGCGGTGCAGGGGCGCGTGATACCTCTCTATCTTACCAATAGACCAATGTGCCTCTGTAGGTACTTGTTTGCATGTGACTCCTATAATCTTTGCTTTTACGCGAAATTCTGCACTTGCGAAGTTCGTGCCTGCGTTATATGTAAGAATGTCTAGTAGTCCTTAGTAGGTATTAATCTATAATATCCGCAGTGCCTGCTATATCTCCTTAGCTAAAATAGCGTTAAGAAACTTTACGCCTTAAAACGAAGTTACTAAATCTACTACATATAATGTAGGCTTGCTTCTTAAGTACATTACATCCACAAGAATCTTATAGTTAAAGTAATAGTCGTCTTTAAGGGTGAACTTAAAGCGGCGCGGCGCAGAGCTATTAAGTTAATAATAATAGTAAAACTTTATAATTTACTTAAGAGTTCTTTCTTTAAAGTTATTATAACCAGTATCTTTTAAGAGCCTAGCTAGTCTTATAACAGCTAGGTGTCCAAAACGGCGATAGAGCCGTCTTAACTCTATCTTTATAAGAAATGCAGTTGCACGCTCTCTCTTGTTAAGATAGAACTATAAATATCCCTATTTACGGATCACGGGGATGCGTATATTGCCCTAGACGAGCTCATCTGTAGTGTTGTTAAAGTAGACCTTCAGCCTGTCCATGTCCGCAAGGCATAGCAAGAACGGTGTGGGCGCATCTAGCACCTCAAAGTCGATTTTTCCAATCTCTGTCGGAATCTGTGCGGTGCCAATAGACACCGTAACACTGCCTTTTCCGAATTTGATAGACGTTTTTCCTGCCGTAGATGTGTCCATCGTGACCGTTGGGTCTTCCTGTATGAGTGCGAGGTACTGTTCCTTACTGACTGTAGATACATTGGCGGCGCCTATATTAGGGAGGATTCCTTAGTACACAGATTGCGTGTATCGGTCCTTAATAAGGAATTGCGACGCCGGTGATAACGGTACGTCTCTGCTATATATGTCTTTACTAAAGATATAGTGTATAAACGCTTAATCTACAAGTTATTACTTTTTAAAAAATTAATATTCCGCGTACGCAGTTGTAAATTACTTATTATTAATATTATACTACTAATTGCTATTATTATTATTATTCTTGTAGTTCTTACTACCTTTATACTCTACAAGGTGCACAGAGAAGTCTGCAGGCAGTAGTGTGCCTATAAAGTGACATGCGGAGAAGAACTATGTGCGGGCAGCTTTACGTTCCTTATTAGTATGGTTGGTTAACTAGCAGCCCTCTTTCTAGCAGACAAAGCACTTCTTCTTTTAGCGTGGCGTTGTGAATTCACGTCTACTATTATTGCTATTAAAGCGCTAATTACCTTTGTTATTTTAGCCTCTTTAGAATCCGTCTGCGAATCCGCCTTCGCCTCTAAATCCTCTTCGAGTTTTTCTATTCCTATTATTATAGCGGCGGTCGAAGTAGTACTAGTTTATAGCGATTATCTTACTTCTTATAAGTATTTATCTTGTTTGCTAACGTGCAAGGTGCATCTTAACTATAGACTATAGGTCTGTAAAGAGTCCTTCGCAGATTATAGCTAGCTTAAAAAGTGCTATTTTAAGTTTTAGAACTCCCTAGCACGCGTTAATAATAGTTATATATAAGATATTCTTACCTTTAAAGTTCTTACTAAGCGCGCGTTAGCATAATTATAGCTTGTTAAGTAATATTTACAGCACCTTATATAAGCTTTTATTAGGGTTCTCCATGCGCGTACAGGCGAAGGTTGTAGTTATCTAGTCTATGTAGTAGTGTTAATAGTAGACGTCGTAATTAAAGTGGTTCTTGATCACTGTGTACGCATTAGAAAAGCTATTACCTCTATTTATAACTTGTATATAGAATATCTCTACTCGCCTAGTAAGAATATGGGGAAACACAGCGTGGAACTGCTCTTTATAAATGTCCACCTACTAATAGATGCTAAAGAAGATCTTAATTTTATTATTAATTAGATTATATACATCTCTTATGTATTTCTTATTATTATCCTAAAGCTTAGAGAACTGCGTGATTATGTTAGCGTTAAGTTAGTTATTACGGGACTAGCGCGGCGACAGTGTCTTATACGGGTTATGTAGTAGCTCTGGTGGTCTGCCCGGTACACCGTTCACAGGTTGTTATAGAAACGGCGTGATTTCGCGATATGTAATCGCTGGCGGCCGTGCCTGTGTTTATAGTCGCTATTACTGTGATTGCGTATCTTGTTCCTACTATTGCTAAGACTGAGGTTCTCTAAGCGCACCACTCATAAAGTATAGTTATTAACTATTATTACTCTGTCTTAGTAGTTAGATTTTATCTATCTAGTGCATTAATTATAGCTCTTGTGTTTTAGATTAGTTTCGAGCGTTATATCCTACTCCGTGCTATTTGCTTCGCTATAATTACTCTTGCTGCTGCCCGTCTTGCTATAAGTGCTCTAGCTACTGTAACTGCGGTGCATGTGTACTAGCTAGTAGACTATCCTGCTATAGTTATTATTACTTAGCTATTAGAGGTGTCCGTTTTGCGTTCTGCTGGCGCTTGTATGCCCTTAATTGTTGGTCAAATATCATAGCTTTAAATTCCACAGGGTCCTATTCGGGAGTATTCTCTAGAGTAGATAAATTATAGAGGGAATTAGCAAGCCTCGCGCGGTTATTGCCTGTGTAGACTCCTCTATGCTATAGGACTATCTTTAGAGATTTTAGTGTATTACGGTTAATCTTGTAGAATAGCTCCTTTATCTATCCTTTAAAATCGTAGTAGTAGTCTACATATAAATCGTTGTCCTAGGCTATTAATACGTTATAATTGCGGATAATTTTAGCAACCTAGGTTGTTGCGTGTATCTCGTCTACGTCTGTTAGTATAGGTACGTCCTAAAGAGATGTGTTGACAGATTCTAGCGCTACTAGATATAGGCAGTCTCCTATAAGGTACTTTATAGTATATTTAGCCTAGCGCGAAGCAGCTTCTTAGCGTTTACTTAAGCTATATTCTAACTAATTATCGCGTAGTTAAGCTTAAGCTTAAGTATTAGTATTATCTACTACGCTATCGCTGCTCTAGTTATCTACTATTATACTAGTGGTGTTAACTTATTATTAATATAGTTATCTTGTTAGTTAGTTGTTTCCGACGTGTGTTAGTGTACGTAACTAGGTCGTCTAGAGACGTTTGTACGGTGAATTATAATACGTTACTAACGCGCTCTATGTCCGCGGATTAGCCTAAACTAGTAGTTTTAGAGGTTAGTTAAAAGTGCTTCGTGTTATCTCTGCCCCGCTTTATTCTTAGCACAGTCTGCATCAACCCGAGATTTCTTACGTTAGGTTATTAATAGCCTGTCTCTTCTTCCTTACTATCTGTGATAGCTTCTCGCGATTACTAATTAGTGTTAGGAGGACTTATTACACTAGTGCTAAAAGGAAATACTTAATAACAAGTTACATTAGGTTGATTGATGCTTGTTTTTTCTCGTTCTATCTATTGAGTTGAAGTACATCGCGGGGTATGGAAGCTAGTCCCATATGGGGCTCGCTCCATACACATAGTGTTTTGCAACACGATAGAGGCCTTGATAACTATTGACAGAATGCTCGCTCCTCCGCACACGCACCTTCCTTGTAACATGCCTAAGGCCGTTGAAGTTGTTAATCCGACATATTATTATATACTAGTTATGCTATAGGTAGTAAGGAGATCTAGTTATTCTTCTAGTTATTATAATAGATACGTAGGTACGTCTTAATTATTTAGTTTATACGTTCTATTTATCCGTTAGTTTGCAGATAGTATGCTATTAATAATTTTTATTTTATTCTAATAAGTGCTATAAGTATTATCTAGTAGTTTAAGGTAAAGAGCTTGTCTTTATTGCTAATAATTATCTTTTAAATACCGTGGTGTTATATAAGTTAGTTTAGGATAAGAAATGCGAGTTCCTTAGCCGTAGTTATCTTTTAATATAGTAGTAATTCCACGTATTTAGTAAATTAATAGATAATATTTAGTATTACGTCGTAAGTAATTCTAGTTGTAGGGTCTTTTAACTTTAATAATCTTGTAACAAAGTCTATAACGATGTCTTTCTATAGTGTAACAGGTATTTATATAGCTTATATTTCTCTATACTTAGGATGTGTTGCGTGTTTATTATGCTAGCATTCTACGTATTTATAAATATATATAATTACTACTTCTTTAATTCCCTTAAAGCTATAATTCTGTTAGATAAGTTCTATTATTTTTCTAATCCCTAGGTGTCCGCACACTAGGTTATCGTAGTATTATTATATAATTTCTATTTATAGTTCCTTGGGTACTTCTCTTATAAGTATAAGAAGTTAATTAAGTTCGGCTATTAGTTCTAAGGAACTATTAGAGTTTTTCTTTAGTATTATAGAATATATCTTAACCTTTTCTTCTTTATTATTTATTTTATTAAAAGCGTCTGCTCGTCTATTTTCCTTACTTAGGGTATATATAATCTTAAATTTATATTATTTTAGTATTTTTAACTATCTTACTTATTATTAGATTAGTTCTTTTATAGTTATAAAGCGTGTAAGATTCTTATAGTCTATAAAAATCGTAAGTTCTAAGTAACTATATATATAGATCTTTTAATATTTAATAGCTTTTACTATCGCAAGTAGTTCTTTATTATGTACTTTATACTATAATTTTTTTAATATAAACTTATGTGCGTAGTATATAACTAGGTACTATTTACTATTCTTTTCTTACTTTGCGCATGCTCCTACTGCCAGGTCGCTTACGTCTATTTTAATACGCAATAGTTTGTCGTCTTAGAAGTATATAAGGACTAGTGGCGTAATGTATACTTCTTATAGTGTTTAGAATGCTTATTTACATTCTTTTATCTAATTTAAAGGTCTATCTTTCTTTATAAGGTTAGTAAGTGGTAGCGTGATCCTAAAGTAGTCCGTAATAAACTATTTATTAAATCTAATAAATTTAAGGAAGGCTTGTACTTCTTTAAGGTTAATAAGTAATTTCTACTTTCTTACTTTCTTAATTTTTAAAGGGCTTACTTAAATACCTTTAGTGTTAATAATATATCCTAAGAACTCTAGTTCTATAATATAAAATTTGTATTTTTTTTGTTTTAGTTATAAATTAGCGCTATTTAGCGCTTATAGTACTATTTATATATATTACACGTGATCCTTCTCTTGCTTAGAGAATACTAGGATGTCGTTAAGGTAGGGAACTATAAATATATTAAGGTAGTTTTATAGTATATTATTAATTATTACTTAAAATGTTGCTAGTGTATTAGTAAGTCTAAAAGGCATAACTTAGTACTTAAATAGTTTATATCTAGTTTAAAAGGCTATCTTCTACTCGTCACTTGCTACTATTTATATAAGGTAGTATTTATCTTATAAGTTAAATTGTGTAAATATCTTAGCTCGTCCTAGCCTGTCTCGAGACTTTTATATATTTAGTAGTAAGTATTTATTTTTAATTATTATGTTGTTTAGCCTCCTGTAATTAATATATAGACGTTATATTCTATCCTTCTTTATAATAAATATTAGGGGTAATACTACTAGTAATTCTAACTTATGTATTTATTACTTACTAAGGGCTTTCTTTAGGAATTCGCGTGTCTATTAGAGTTCCTCTTTACTCTAGCTATATAGTAGTCTAAAAGGCGGCGTTTTTCCTTCTTCAAGAATAATGCGGTGATCTTAGTATATATACTTAGGAAGGGCGTTTACTCCTTTTTCTTCTTAAAATAAATAACTCTATTCCTTATATTTATTAGGGATATTAAGAGGTGTGTCGTTCTCTTTATGCTTACGCTTTATAATCTAGTGGTTCTTACTAGCGTTTACTAAGTTAATTTTACGTTTATTAACTTTTAATTACGAGACTATACTATTAATAGCTTTCTTATTTACTATTATACTCTATTAATACGTAGGCTTTACTTATAGTGTATAGTTATAGCGCTTAAAGGATAGCTCTTTCTTTTTCTAGTTAATTATAAGGTTATACTTTTATAATTAGGGTAATTTTAAAATTACATCGTGATTAGCTTTTTTAATAATATTAAGGGTAATTAATTCCTGGTGTCTATAGATCGTAAGGGTAGTCTTAATCTTATATTTAATTGTTGCTTTGCCGGGCACTAGTTATCTATTCGCGATATAGATAGTATAGGATATAGCCTTCTTGCACTTATAGAGTCCTGCTTTATTAAGTGCTTTTTTTAACATATAACTCTCCTATGCTCCTAAGTCTAGCATGGCTTTTATTTATATTTCTTTAAGCTATACTAGTAGCTTAATTAATGCTTAACTATTAGTAGCGTTTACTTCTTTAAAGGCATTTTCCCGCCTAAGCCTAGGTCTAAAAAAGACATTTTCTCTATAGCTAGCTCTATAGGTTTAAGGTATCCTTCTTTCTCCTAAGGCTATTACTAGGCCTTTTTTACAAGAGCTTCACCGTCTTCTTCCTTTGTTACTAATTTAATCCTAAGGGTCGTGGTCCTTTTTAGTATATAATTAAATCTATACTTATTTTTCTACTCCTTATATTTCTTATAGTTAGGATATAAGTATATTTATTATTTATCTAATGCGCACTTTCTATTAACTAGTAGTAATATTACTTAGTTTAGTGCCTAGTTAAGGTGTGGAAAGTATCGTGTTTCGCATTTATTCTAAAGGTGAATATTATAGTAGGCGATAGGGTAGCTAAACCACTCCTATTTATATTATTAGTATATTTAGGGAAAGTAGCTGTATTCCTTAGCTTAGTAATAAATAGTATATTAGTCTTCTCTATAGAGGGTCTATTATATGGTCTCGTGCGTAGGGTTGTAATAGTCTAGGTTATACTTTAGTTCGTAGTTTAGGTTTTTATTTAGGTACTTCTTCTTAGGATCTTTATAGGCGTAGTGATAATCTGCTATTTCCTGTACTATTTTACTAACTAGGTTAAGTTAGTAAGCGTGGTAAAATGCTTTTATATAGTCTTATTATTTAATTACTATAAACTTAAAGTCTTTCTCCCTTAGTTAGTGTTTTTCTAAGAAGTTAAAAACGTTTATTATCTTATTAGTAACTAGCTTACTTTAGCTAGGATAAGGTATAAAAAATTAATATACTAGTTTCTTTTCTTTCTCCCTTTTATCTAAACCTTTATATATATCTTTATAGAGTTGTAAGTTAGGTGTCCTTAATCGCTCTAATCCTTTATTATAGATATTAGTTTATTTAATAGCGTTTATTACCTGCTATTTCTTGTTAGTAGTCTCTTTTTTATTAATAATTAGTACGTTTAGCTACCTAATAATTTTATTTTTAGATCTGCAGTTCCTGGCGATGTAGCCTAGTTTACTATATATAAAATATTTACGCGTCTTGGTCCCCTGTTGTTAGATTCTATCTAAGATACGTTAGTTAGACTTTTAAAAGCCTATAGCCTTTCCTGTTCCCTTTTCTAGGTTGTTAAACTAGACATCTTTTATAAGTTAGGGCTTATAGTAGTTACATTGCTAGCGACGAGGTGCTTTTAGCGGCGCCCTATAGACTATAGGTGCCTATTATTTAAAACTAGCGTTCCTTAGGTTCCTACGGAACTCTTCTTATAAGGCAAACTATTCCCTATTAATATAAATAGTCTCTTTATATAGTTCCTTTAAAGTCTTTATTTTTATACTACTATATAGGAGTTCTTCGCGCACGTTACGTGTAAAGCCTTATTTATATATTATTTTAAAAAATTTATTCTCTTAGTTAAGTTACATAGCGTACTTGCGGAACTTAGCTATATATTTAGCTATAGATTAGTGTTAGCGAACTATTTAAATTGCTTATTTAGTAATAGCTATTTTATTAGCGATCCTAAATATTTATTAAAGGTATATTTTAAAGTTATTATAGTTCTTAATAATATTAATTATATTAGCATGTTTATTAATATACTCCTTATTTATATTATTGTAATCTATATCTAAATACTTAACTAGGTAGGGATAAATCTATTCTTTAGCGCTTTTTTGTATGTAGGTTATAGTAAAGATAACCTTCTTTTTATCTTTAAAGTCTTAGTTCTAATTAAAGAAGTAGAGGTCTAGCTATAAAAGCTAAGTGTTAAGGAGGGTATAATTACTATTATATAAGTTAGGTTTATATACCTTGTTTTTGCTATCCACTATCGGGGTGACATGGTTGTCCGAAGCTATAGAAGAGGTAGGGGTCCTAGTAGTACTTATATTAAGGATGTTTAAGATATTAAGATCCCTAGGGATAGCTAGTCCTTAAGGGCTAAGGTTAGTTCTTAGGTAAGAGTACTAGTAAGATAGGAGAGGATTATAATAATAGCTTACGCTTATTACTAGGGCGTTAGTACTAAAAGTGTGTATAGTATAATTAAATTAATAAGGTTACTTATTTAGATCTAAACGATAGATTAATAAATAGGTTAAATATAATAATAGAAGACTACCTTCGTGTCCTTATATACATAACTCGTCCTAGGAATCCCAGGTGTCCTAAGAATCCTAAAGTCCTATATGCTAAGATACTTCTGGGACGCCCGATATTTCTGGGACGCGTGACTTGGTCACGTGATCCGTGGCTAAGTCAGGAACCTTGGCTGGTCGCACGGATAAGTACCCATGCCCCGCCGCGCGTTATATTGGGTCTTTAACGGATCCTAACAAAACCAGATACATAGCGTTATAAGTCTTCATTACTATTATAACGTCTTTAGCTTTAATACTAGCAAGCTATTACTTAATATTATATATAGGTTACTTATACTCCTAGCGCTCTTTAATCTCCTAAAGAAGAGTATATTATAGTTACTACCTTACCTACTAGATCTTATAATTTAGCTCTTAGTACTATAAATATTTTATTATATTTTTAAGTTTTTGCTTAAGTTACTTTTGTTACGCTAGTAGTAAGTAAATAATAAAATTATTATTTACTAATAGTAATTATTTTCATATAAGACTTTATAGCCTTTGAGTATTAATTAATTAACTTATAGTGTAAGCTACTTGCATTAGCGCGTCTTAGGGCTAAATACCTTACATAATAGCTTATATATCTATCGTAACAGGTCGCGATAGGTAGTATTTTATGAACTTCTATATATTAGCATACCCTATTATTAGGTTTTATATAGCCTTGCTAACATTCATTACACATGCGTTAGATCTAGACGTACTAAGACTAGTAGTTAAGGCTAGCTAATTTTATTATTATTATTAAATGTCTTACCTTTAGCGTATTATAGTAAATAGGGCTAGGTAACCTGTGTAAAACCTATAATTCCCCTAAGGGCTTTAATTTAAGGCTATAATATTATGTTGATACGGCAATAGGCTGTTGAATCAAGACTTCGTTGCAACGATGTGGTGTGGATAGTAGTGATTTTATTAATTGTGGTGGGCTGTTACGAGAAGTATTTATCGAGCGTGGTTTGTTTCCTGCTAGCCCGATCAGGACTAGCGCAACAAACCACAGGCAAGCTGCATGGCTGTGAACGCCGTAGGAGCGTTGTGCAGGTTCGATACCAACATATTAAGTCTAAGAAAGGTTTATCTTTAAAAATAATTTAACCTTTTAAAGTCTTCTTTATTTTATAGAAGACAGGGATATTATCTAGTTTTTTATTAAAGCGTAATAAAAGCTTGTTACACTCTAGCAAGATAAAGAGTCTAGTTCCCTTTTTTAAAGATATTAAATTATAGGTAGTAAACGCTCTATTATAAAAAAGTATTCTAAAAAGAAAGACGTAGGGGCTAAAGATAAGTATTTTATTATAAATAATTTTAGAAATAAGGGAGGTGTTTTTAACTAAATTATTAGTATTTTTATAAGATAAATAGATTCTTCTAGAAAAAGAAAAAGAACTTATATATCTTTAATTCTAAAGAAATCCTTTATAAGGCCTACCTTTTAGATTCTAGAGTAGCGTAACCTAAACATATCTATAGTAGAGGCTAAAAAGAGCTTTTAGCTAATTTACTATAAAACTACTAAGTTATAAGTAGACTTAGGTTTATATTTAATAGCGTCTATAGGAATATTAATTTTTAGTTATTATAAGATTTGTCTCTAGGATCCGAGTAAGGTCCTCTACGTATATACAGGCCTTGTTTCGGCCTATCTTCTTTAAGTCGTGCTTTTTGGCTAGCTTTCGTAGCACCTACGATATAGATTATACGTGCTATAGGGTAAGGAAGGTATATAATAAGAGGCAGGATAGACTTTATATATACTTTAGTTTATCTTTCTATCTAGCTTAAGACTTATTACTTTTTTATATATAAGGCGGTACACCTTTTAGTACATCTTAAGAAAGCTAGCAAACTTAATATTTTAGTATTTTTAACTTTTCTTTTTTTAATACTAATTAAGTAGCTAATTAAAGAAGATATATATAGGGTGCTAATAAATATAGTTATATAAAAGTAGAGGTGCTCCTTTCCTAGATAAACCTAGTATTTATTTTATATTAGTATCGCATTTCTTAGTCTAAAGAAAGTAAGAGTATATAATTTACTAGTTTTATTAATCTTTAAAATAATTTAGTTAATTTAATAATTATCCTCTTCCTTAGCAGATTACTTTTAATCTAGCATTAAAGCTAGTTCTTGGCAGATCGTGATTACGTAACCCTTACTAAACTAAGCGGTCCCGCGAGTCCTCGCAGACTAGCTATGGTATAGCATTATCCACTTCCCTCTATCCCTCTTTAGTTATAGTGGTGCTATAGTCTAGGTTCCTTGAGCTCGTAACATAAAGCACTAGCGCTAGCCTATACACCTTTATATATTTTATTTATAGCTTTTATTTATATAGCCTTATTAATCTATATTCCTGCTCCTTAGCTATCCTCTTGTATTACACCTAAGTATATACATAGTAGCCTAGTTAATCAAGCTCTCTAAGTTCCTAATTTAGCGACCTGTAGCCTCTCGTAACAAGTAGTAATAAAATAAGATATATTAATAAAAGATAAAATAAAATTACGTAGTTACTAAATATAAGCTTAAATTTAGTACGTTAGCAGTAGGTGTATAGAAGATTTAGTATAGCCAATTACATAAAAAATTCCCCGCCAGCGCCTTATTGTAACTGCCCAAGATCGCGTAATGAGATTGCGGCCACCGAACAGGCCCTAAACGAGCAGCGGAATTGTCGGCCTATGCGGGGCCCCGCATCTTATCAGATCTCCGAGCTTCCGGCTTGTCCAGAATAATCTCCGAGCTCACAACACTTTCCTTCGCCACCAAGTCCCCTCACGATCCCAAACGACCGCTGCCCCTTCACGCGACCGTTCTATCTCGGCTTCCATCCATAACATGGATATTATGCCATCTATCATTCGGCGTTGGAGCATGTCGGTAACAGCTACCGAGCAGGGAAGATCTGGGGTACCTTATGTCTCTGCAGCCATCTTCTCCAACGCTTGTCTGGCAGGAAATAAAGGCCCAACTACCGACCTCTCAACGCGCAAAGCGCTACGCTCCACAGACAAGGGATCGGGATCGTGGCTTGAACGTTTCTCGAACAATTTAAGCAATTCTGAGGTTCTGCATCCCCTCGTCCGGCAATTTGGATAAAGCCTCATTCAATATGGATTGGCCCAATACGGCGCGATATGACAGCATCGCAAAAAGTCAGAGTGGCACGAGGATGTCGATCACATGGAATCGGATATTACTTCCATGCTTGAAACAAGACTGCCGCCCCCGCGAAGCGGCAACGCAAGAACGGCAGTCGCCCTCGTGCCATTGTAGAGCCGACATGTACCTCGTCCTGAGTTCCTTGCTCTCCCGGCATATACGGCTGACCTATTCAAACATGATAAATCTGGCGATGAAGGTTGTACCAACTTTGACCAGGAGCGGCGCATCTATGTACGCTTTGTGTACACCTGGGACATCTTTGAGATTCTGCATGCAACATTGTGAATACCACCTGCGGAACGCGAGCCGGTCCAGCCGAACTATTGCCACGCTCCAGCTCAGCAGCTTCAAGATAGCTATCCGCGGAGAGCCGGACGAAAAAGAAGTACGGAGGGGGTCCTCCGTAGCTGAAGTTTTCACGAAAAGCAACTATTCAGCTGCGTCGTGACGGTAAGCCTGTGCGACCTCACATGCACTGACACTTTGACATTTGTATATTCTAATGAACGTCTCTGCTTGATTGGTACCCTACCCCTGGGCGCTGCTTTATGTGGCAGTGGCAAGTATTACACGAACCAAACTCTGGCTGCGAGGCCTGTCATTTGGGGAGGTA